>VMOF01000001.1:37913758-38331258 GCA_011764245.1 Trialeurodes vaporariorum
TGGTGTCCTTTTTGCTTAATAAATAGATAGAAATAAAAAATAAATAATAAATGAAAAGTCATGTTCTTTTAAGCTGTACTGTGACTCTTGGTGTAAATTTTAATCTGTTCTCAGGGAGATGAAAGTGATTTTGTGACGGCGCTCGAGGAACTGATTCCGACCCCGGGATGTCGAGGCAAAATGCGGGGCCACCTCAAGGGCCAGGACCAGGACCAGGGCCATTGCCTCGGGACAGGGGCAGGACTCCGGCCTCCATCTCCCCGGGCCCCCTTTTCTCTCCACCCGTGTACAACTATCCTCAATCCCGACCCCTTTCAGACCTGTGTATATCCCTTCGCCCCCGCCCATCATGTCACCTTCCCGCAGGGGCTCCGGCTCATCACCCTCGCCCAAGCGGCCCCTCCCGTATATCCCATGCCCACGCCCTGTTTGGCCAGCGCCGCATCCATCCCACGGAGCCCCGCATCTACCACCGCAGAATATGCAACCGGCGCTTCTACAGGTTGGAGTGTAAGTAATTGAGATTCAAAAGAGCTACACCAATAGAGAGGATTTGTGGGACGTAACACTGAGAAGTGGCGGCTCGGGGAATGCAATAAATCGATGTCTACTCCATTTAAAACTATAGAAAAGTATCGATCGTCAGGGGGTGCGATTGAACCCCCAAGAAATCGATACTTTTCTACATTTTTAAAATGAAGTAGACATCGATGTATCGCATTTCACGAGCCGTTAGTGATACTGAGGCAGCAGGGAGGTAGCCATGATGGCAATCTTTTATAGACATTTTTCACGCAGTTTTTCTTACCTCATATTTTTTTAAACCCTTTTAAAATTTTAAAAAAAAAAAAAAAAAAAAAAAAAAAAAAAAAAAAAAAAAAAAAGTTGTAACAAATCTGTTTGAGTCCTAGAAAAAATCGTCAAAAAAATCACAGCATGAGATTTGGAACCTGATTTCATGATGATCTCATGTTGAGGTCAAGATGATTTCTACTCAGCATGAGATCATTATGAAATAATCGTGAGATCAACATGAAATCAAGTTCCAAATCTCATGCTGAGATTTTTTGATGATTTTTGATGAGGATTTTCATCAGGGAAATTGGTATTAAACTAAATTTTAAGTGTCTTAGAGTGACTCTGGACACAGACATCGATAGAACTGTTTCTTTTGGGAGGATTTTCACGATGACGAAACTGATGCATGACAGAAATGAGCCAAATTTCTCACCTGAATAGTTGTATTAGAATTCTGTATTCGCACAGCCACTCTAAAACACTAACACTTTAAACCCCAATTCCGCTTGACTGAAATACAATTTCTGGTTCAAGGTTTGAAAAATGAAGCAAATAAACCAAAATCAGATCGTCCTTGCTGTCACACGTCACACTTTGGTATAGGACTTGTAAACATGGATCAGCATCTCTGTTTCTATACCCTGCACCTATACGTGCACACTGAGAGAAATGTTCTGGTCAAAAACGGCCATCTACTTATGATTGAATAGTTCACGAATAGAAATCATCGTACACCTCTGACCAGATGTGGGCTCTTGCTGACATTCGCAATATGCGATTGAATAGTATTGAATCATTCTATCGTAAAAACCAGCGGATCCATATTTACAACAAGAATTTTATAAAATTATGAAATTCACTCATATAGACTCACAATATGACTGTACAGTTTTAGGTGGAGGCTACGCAGGTACTATGAGAGATTCCTGGAGAGGAGGAGGAGGAGGAGAGAGAGAAGAGAGAGAGAGAGAGAGAGAGAGAGAGAGAGAGAGAGAGAGAGAGGGGGGGGTGCATGATTTTTTTTTTTGTTCAAAATATTCATTACTATACATACATGTTGAAAAGAAATAAAGAGAAAAACAAATAATTCACTAAGCTCTACAGAGCACGAGGGAAAAGGAGAGAGAGAGAGAGAGAGAGAGGAGAGAGAGAGAGAGAGAGAGAGAGAGAGAGATTGGATGGGAATCTCCTACTTTGGAAGTTTTCGAATATAAGCCGATTCAATTGAAAATAGCTCTCTGTGTTGGTGTGATATTATTGATTAATTTATGCACTACTGGACTGGAACTATCATCAAATTTTCTGTGCTTAGTCTGGCATCTATGGATGATACACCATGCACCCGCTAAATTACACCCCGTGGAGTTATTAACTCGGAGGGTCGCCTGACAGGAGATCGAGGCTAGTTTAGGCAATTTCCGGGTTTCCCTCATTTCAATTAAAGATTCGAACGTTTCAAAATTATTATTTGAAGGAGAGGGAAAAAATGAACTGCATGGTGGAATCACGCTAATTTATCAATTTTTTGAGGGGTCGGGACACCCAGAGAGCATCTACTCCGGCGTTGCCAGATTTTAGGGAAACGTCTGTACATTCCCCATAAGGATCAATGTAAAATCTACAGATATTTCCCTAAAATCTAGCAACGCTGATCTGCTCCTAGCCGTGGAAATGTTGTCTTTCCAACTTCAATTCACTCTGGCCAATGTAGATGACTATCAGACTACATACTGTTTTAAAACAGAGATATATCGTATCGATTGTCGATATAGTTCGGGGACCTCTGGTTTCAAACAAACTCCAGTTGAATGTTTTTTGAACGAAGATTTTCGGGTACTAAAGTAAGAAAACAATGCGACCTATTTGTGATTATGAATTCTTCGTTCTCAAAAATGCTTCATATTGCCCGCTTCCACGACTAAAACTGCCAAAATCAACAAGATATTACATGTTAAGCCAAATACCTCTAATACTATCTAGACTGGACACAATGCTGATATTAGGGCGGGGAAATAAGGGGGAAGAGTGCGGGACGAAACTCGTATTTTCCTGGCTACGCCGCGCGCCGCGCCGCAGCCTGATTGACAGTATATGCGCTAGGATTTTCGAAAATATATAAATAAGAAAATCACTTTTTTAAACAGATTAATTAAAAATACTAAAACAAATCTTTTTCTATAAAACTTGGTACCTACCATTTGAAAGCTCATGATATGCAAATTGCGGTTCGGCTCGAATCGTACATTATAAATTTTATTGTAGGTGAAATAACTCAAATGAGAAGGTGAAATAATTCGTCAGGTGAAAAGAATCAAACTGAGGAGAAGGTAAACATTACATTGTAGTTAGATTTACAGGTGAATCATTTTGGTAGCCTAACATCTTTAGGCGAAGTGACCGGGGATCCTTTTAGCAATGAGCTTAAGCAGTGTTGCCAGATTGGGGTGAAAAAGCCGTACGCTTTACATTGATTTAAAATCGGGACGATACGGCTTTTTATACCCTCGATCTGGCTACACTGAGTTTAAGTGTTGCATGTGGCCTACCTGAGCCAAAATCTAAGGAGTTGACTGACATTATTTAATTCGTTGACTGTATATACTATGACTTTCAAAAGTAAGTATTCAGGTAGCAATTTTCATTCTTCCATTCCTTGATCAGTTTTTTAAAAAAAAAAAAAAAAAAAAAAAATCTAGTTTTCAGGTATTTCAGCGTATAACAGCATTACCACTTGAAAGTGTACCTAAAAAATCTATAACTCTTTGAAAAATAATCGACAAAATAATTAAAGACCGTTATTCGATGAGAGGACTTCCTTTTAAAGGTCATAGTACATATATACTGTTAATACCTGATAAAATACTACTGCTATTTGTTTATTTTGATTTGAATTCGCAGATGTCACCGTCGATGATGGGTCCGGGCCCCGAGCCAGAATATTGTTACGCGGCCTACCCTCCATCGGGTTCCGCGGTTCGGTTGGAGCCACCGGGACCTTTGAATCCAGACCTGTCTGGAGCTGACGACGTTTCTACCGCCGAGATAATCGCCTCTCAATCTCAGGATTACGTCGATGAAAAATTGGCTGAATACCAGGCTACAATTTGTCAACTACAAGGTACAGAAATCATAATTCTATTAATTTTTATCAGTGGTAAGGCGTGACATTTGGCAAAAATTTATTTTCTCCATTTAAATTCACCAAAAAATTCGAACACTTCAGGGCATCGGCGATGATCAGGCATTTCGATCTTTCTAATGTGTTTAAACGGGAAAAAGGAACGTAATCGTCGCACGCCACGCCACCGATTTTCATCTTCTTTTAAAGCGCTTGCGGAAGCTCAACTGTCTTATATGTATACATATGTGTCACATGCAAATAGCAATGGACTCCTATACAGTTGTAGGTTTTCCTCAGTGTGTTTCTACGGGAAGAGTAAACAAGAGTCCCAACAAAACGGTAGGAGAGCGTGGCCATCAGGTTAGGTTAGGTTGGCGATATCGAAAAGTCAGCTTCTGCATTGACTGGTAAAAGTCTGGGCCCTGTGAGATCGCTCTTATGGAGATTTAACATGGGGTTTATCGACTTTGCCTCATTTAAAGTCAAATTCCAAGAAAATTATTGCTCCTTACCTTCGGGGAATTCAAATTATATTTTTTTGAGGATATAACGAAGATATTGATGGGTCACACATTTCTCTTCATCACAAACTTAACAGAAAAGTATGAACTTGAAAGTTAAATTACGAGGATTTTTTCCGCCATAAGGTCCGGTTGTGAGCAGCTTAAACTTCGTATTATTTCGAGTTTTTGCGTTTAAATCTTCAGGGGTTTTCATGAAATCGGCGTATTTCCTATAATCAATGAATTTTACATGCATTTCAAACTATCTGCATTACACTAAAACAAGAAAACTAGAAAAAACAACTGCTACACCACACACTCGGCCTGACCTATGCGAAGAGTGGGAAACAAGGCAAAAAATTACCAGTAATTTTACTTTCAAATTCATATTCTTCTGTTACTTTTTCGATGAACTGATATGCATGACCCATCAATCTCTTCGTAATAGTCTCAAAAAATATAATTTGAATTTTCCGAGGGTAAAGAAGAATATTTTTCCTGAAATTTAACTTTAAATGAAGCAACGTCGAAAATCCCATGTTAAATTTCCTTAAGAGCTATTTCACAGGGTCCGGGCTTTCACCAGCCAATCAGAGGCCGTACAATTGATAGTGACATTCGATAGTAATTCGACTATACCACGCTCTCCTACCGTTTTGTAGGGACTGTTTTTTACTTTTTATTTCTACGGGAAGAGTGACGAATAAGACAGAAATCTCCCATGACACCTGCTTAGCTCCGAAATTTAAGAGCAAAGATAGTGCTCCTATGCAGGTTGTAGGTATCACGGGAAATGCCTATATCTAATTTGTCTCTCTCTCTCTATAGAGAAACACAAAAAGGAACACTTTGAGGAAAAAATAGGTATTTTCAAGAACTACGGTATGCAAACACTAGAATTCTATTCTATATATATGTTACAGGACAAACCGATTTTAGGCCAAACTAGTTTGGCCTAGGCCGAACTGTTTTTTTTAAGGAGATTTAGTTTGGCCTGGAGAATTTTAGGCCAAACTAGTTTGGCCTAGGCCGAACAGGTTTGGCCTGGTGAATTTTAGGCCAAACTAGTTTGTCCTAGGCCAACAGTTTGGCCTAGAGAATTGTAGGCCAAACTAGTTTGTCCTGCACATAATCAGTTTGGCCTGAACATTTTTAGGCCAAACTAGTTTGGCCTGCACATAATCAGTTTGGCCTGAACATTTTAGGCCGAACTGGTTGGGCCTAGGACGAACTAGTTTGGCCGAAAAAATGTTAGGCTAGACCAATTGAATTATATTTAGCTGCGGCAGATGAATAAATAAGGCGAATGATTGAACTAATTACGGAGGAGAAACTTTATTTTAGATAAATTATTAATTCTAGTTAAAAAAAAAGCTAAAACAGTGAAATTAATGAAAAAATTTAAGTACACAATATTTAAAAATTTTTAAAAGTACATGAAAAAATACAATTGAAAAGTTAATATAACATGCTTTGCATTTGTCAAAGCAACTAAAATACAAGTTAGCAACTAAACATCTAACATTTAAATTGATAATCACACTATAATTAACACTTGATAATTCTTCATCTCAGCCAGTATAGGGCATGCTAACTGCATTAGCTTCTTAGACAATAAATATCTGCAATCCGAAAATTCTCTAAAACTGTGGTAACTTAGGACGTAAAAAATAATGATTTAAAAAACTTACTTTAAAAAATGCTGCCTAAAATCCTCCTTTAAACTGCTTTTTAAATCGATTGCAGAACTGCACTAACACCCCATTAATCCAATCATTGAAACTGACGAAATAAAAAAAGATCACTCGACAGAAATAACTCAAGACTCATAATGAGATAGAGATGCTCCTTAATAATGTAAAAAAGTAATAAGTTTCCCCCAGATATCTTGGGTGCACTTATCAGAATTCCCGTGGAGTAATGGTCACGGCTCTTGCCCAGAGGAACGGAGGTTCTGGGTTCGATTCCAAACCCGACGTTTAGTTTTTTAAAATTACTTTTTTTCCTTTTTGTCATAAGAAAATGCGAACATTATACGAAACTACTTTTTCCTAGGCCCAACTAGTTTGTCCTGCGTCGTCACTTCCGGCCAAAATAGTTTGTCCTGCACATAACAGTTTGGCCCGAACATTTTAGGCCCAACTAGTTGGCCCGCAATTTCAGTTTGGCCTGGAAATTTTAGGCCAAACTAGTTTGGCCTAGGCCGAACAGGTTCGGCCTGGTGAATTTTAGGCCAAAATAGTTTTTCCTAGACCCAAACCGGGTTGGCCTAGAGAATTTTAGGCCGAACTAGTTTTTCCTAGGCAAAACTAGTTTGGCCTGTTCCGCTCAGGCCAAACTAGTTCGGCCTAGGACAAACTAGTTTGGCCTAAAAACGGGTTTGTCCTGTAACATATATAGTAATAATATGATACCTTAACTGAATCACATATGAATTAGAATCGATAGAAGGAAAAATTGTATCGGGATTGATTCCCCCCCCCCCCGATTAATATATCTTTCTAATATCAAGTAAGTTGTATGAACAATTTTTTTTATGAAAATACCTCGACAAAGCTAATAAATGCATCGAAGTCCTTTATGTGCCAACATGACTGAAATGTTCACTATTGTTGACCGAACTTTCAAACCCAAATTTTCTCGGACGCCGGCGCCGGTTCAGTGAGTGGGTGTTTTGGATTAAAGAAAAAAGAATCGAGCGCCTTCAACGTGAAGACACGCAACACCTGGAACACAGGTCCCGGGCGCGCGCCCCCCCCCCCCCCCCCCCCCCCCAAAAAACCCTGGAAAGACTCGAGCCGAGTCGAATCGAAATTTTTTAATAGCGACGACGACGACTGCGCGTGACGTGACGGGGAAACGTCGCCGCGCGGTAAAGGCAGAGGTAACGCCAACGACGGTGAGGTGACGCTCCTAACGACACGAAACCACGAAGCCGCGAAGCGTCGCGTCACGTCGGACGTCGGCGTGGGAGGCGTCAAGAACGCCGCGGATTAAAAACCACCCAAAATGTTTAAAAACACCCGGGGGTCAAAAGCAAGCAAGATTTGAGGGACACTTTAAACCACCCACACCATAACAAAGTGTTTATAATTGAATGTAGAGCTTTTTTCCTCGTCGAATTTTCTGATTTTGTTTGTGGCCCAATTATTGTTTATTGATGGAGAACGCGCTGATTAAAGCGAACCAAAAAAATCAAAAGCTAAGTTTGGAAGCTTCCAGAAGAATGGGGGACAATTTTGTCTTTTTTCCTTTTTTTGTCCTGCTTTTTTAACCGTCTTATGGCAGATAAGGACGGAGAAAAGGGGCTTAAGTCATGGATGGCCCCTTCTGCTGTCTTTTTCTAACACATGTGTTAAAAGGGAAAGGGAGAGAGAGGAAAAGAAAAATTCCCTGTATCCGCCCGCAGGTCTAAAAGTGAATTCAGAATTTCGGCCTACTCCAGCAGGGAAAATATCGGTTTATATAAGCGCTCTAGGTAATCGCGCTGTTAAAAGTACCTTTAGGGGGAAAGGGGACTTAAGCAAACTAACTTTGGTGATCAGTAGGGGGGGGGGGGGGTGGGTTTTGTGAGCTAAACCCTCCTCTTCTATGAGAACAGCTAAAAAAAGGGGGGAAAAAGGTCGTATCACCGTAAGCCCCCTCTTATACATAAAAAAGGGGCTCAAGAAAAGTAAGAAGAAAAGGGGGAAAAAAATAATGTCTTTTTTTTTAACCCCCCCCCCCCCCCACCCCACCCCACCACCGCCAATGCAAAGTAACGTAGGGAACATCACCCAAATTTCCTACGTGGAAAGGGGGTGGAGCCCTCCCCCGGGTAGATTTGGGGGGGGACTAGTAGGCATTTTATTTAAAAAAAAAATGAGCCTAATTATGCGAAAATTTTTGGGCAATCTTGATTTGCCCCTCTGAAAATTTTACTGGGGAGCATATTCACCCCGCCCCCCCCCCTTCTCCCCCGGATAAAGTCTGCTGAAACACCTGTTTTCAGATTGCACTCTGAAAATAATCTTTCCACATTTGTGAGATATAAGTATGAGAGCAATGATGAATTCACGCTATATTTTCTGACTTTCAAAAAGCCCCACAATGGGGCGCGCGTTCAGAAAGGTTTGCGTCATTTTGAATTGAGCGCCAATGAGATTTGGCGGTCAATTTATCCGCAGCCTTATTCGTGCGCGCTCTGGCGGATACTCACAAACACTACGAATTGCATAACCTAACCTTAACCAGCTGATTCCATTGTCATTTTTGTAATCTCCACATGCTCGCGACAAGTCGAGCCACGACTGATCGTACACATTCAGTCCTCGCTTTACCTGCTCGTAAACTAATTACCCGTTTTCATTGTCACCTGTCGCTTCGAGTAATTTCAGATAAGTGTCGGTGTCGTGTTATTCACAGCTTCCTCACTTATAAGTAGAGATGATGCCTGTAAACTTTAAGCTGTTTCTGAAATGGTACCTTTCTAGGGTATCTTATTTGAGTGTACGATTGCGTGCTTTCATTAAGGAGTCAATCTGAATCGTTTAATGATTAAAATTCTTTTCAAGAAATGGATGTCTTATTTGCAAATATTTTATATTCACCGGACAGTGTCTGATTGTTTTGTGTTTTTTGTATAACTCAAACGAGTTGCTATGAGGATGAAATGAATTCAAGAAGTAAATACTGCCCACAAACCTAAGAGAGACAAAAATATTAGTAATCTCAAGTTTAGTCAAGAAGTATAGATATTGTGCCTTAAAGAATACTTTTCCTTCTTGTTATTATTTTATTTTGGGGAGTCTAAAAACGATATTAACCTCTCTCGTTGACGCTGACCGTTTATGTGCTTGTATTGTGCTTGACATAATTTTTTCAATGTTGTATGCCTGATAAAAAAGGCAATAACAGCTCTTGAGGTCTCACAGCCAGATAAATGTCGGGGCCCTCTATTATTTGATAAGGTCAGTGGAAGTGTGGGGGACTTCCGACTAAAATGAACATAATTTGTCTTGTGCCCTGGGCCCTGCATGGCATTGCCTCGGAAGCTCGATGGTAGTTTCGGCCCTGCATAGGGCTCTGAAACTTCCCCTCTGCTCTTCCAGGGATTCCTCAACGTTATTTTGAATAGGAAATTACAAATTAAACTTCAGACCTGCTCATCTTGGGGGCTTCCTAATGTTAATCTGGCCAAGAGCTCTCAAAACTTCCCCTTTCTGCCCTTCCAGGGCATCCTCAATACTATTTTAAGTGGGAAATTAGAATTACAATCAGACTGGTTCATCGCGAGGTGGGGTGGGGGCTTCCTTATGCCAACATCCATGGCAAAGGTCTCTCAAAACTTCCCCACTGCTCTCCCTGGGCATCCTCAGTGTTTTTTTTTTTTTAAAGAGGAAACAGCCTTACGAACAAACCTATTCATCTCGGGGGCTTCCTAACGGGGTTCCCTTTATTTTTGTGTGAGGTGATGGGAGTGGGCCCTTCTCCCCGGCCTCGCCTCGGGGCCCCGGTGAATTTCCCCAACTACCCTATGGTATTTCCGGCCCTGCTGATAAACCACGGAAAGCCACATTTTTTTCTCTCTTGTTCATAACCGTCCATTGGTGTAGCGTGAGATCTGGAAACGTCTATATTTTGTCTATTTAAACTCATGTAAGTACAAGGTCAACTTTGAGGTCAAACACCCAATAGATCAATATTTTTAATGGGTTTAAACGGAGAAAGAACAGCGTTGCCAAATCGCACGCCACAAGGAAAACAAAACTAGTAGAATCTATCATCTGCGCTGATTTTGGAGTCAGCTATCAAGTAGATAGTAAATGCATCGTACATTATTAAGTTAACTTGTTGGTACATTTTACCATCATTTAATGAAATTTACCATACTTGATATAGCTGACTCCAAAATCAACGTTGCAGATGGTAAATTCTACCGCAGTTATTTTTGTCCGTGCACGCCATGCTGTAACCGTCTACAGTCATCCATAAGACTTCGTAAAAAAAATTCTGCGAACCGCAAATGTATACACTATCTTTGCGCGTGGAAATAAGCTGAATTTTCCCGCACCAAAGATAACAGAAACGCATATTCACAAACATACTTTGCAATTCCCAGCGCTGCCTCGGCATTCCGCGTGCTCTCCTCAGTAGGTCCTGACCTTGAAAGTGTCATAAACGATTCCTCTTCGCTATATCGAATCTAATTGATTGCCTTACTCCCAACACAAAGTAATTGACTAAGTTTAGTTGCCAGTTTTAGCAAACTAGTCTCCATATTTGATTCATCGAAGTAATCGGTGGCGAAGTGTCCCGTGTGGCATCGTTACATTTTGACCATTTGCACCCATGGGTTACGGTCGAATACGACCGCTCTCTGAACTGTTCGATCGTATTCAAGGGTTTAAATAGACAACATGCAATATTGCCGAATTGCTCGCATTAATAGACTCATTTTACGTGAATCTTTGATGATTTCTTATGTAAAACGCTTTATTCCCCACGCAAGTTTAGTGCACGACAAACATGATTGAATGTTCGATGAATATTATTATATTACTTACTACATTACTTTTAGGATGTAGAGGTAATTAATTAAACCTCAAAGTTTGCACTTTTTTTTTTTTTTTTTTTTTTTAAATTTTTAAGTTCTTTTTAAGGCCCGCAAGAACGCAGTGGCGGATCGTGCAATTCGGCAACATGTTTTCCCTCCATTTGATTGTACGTAAAACAGACGGTTTGATAGTGAAGCAGCGCTTCACCAACATTCGATTGTTTTACATTGAGTCAAATGGAGGAAAATCACGCAGTGGCGGCTCGTGCAATTCGGCAACAATGTTTTCCCTCCATTTGATTGTACGTAAAACAGTCGGTTCGATAGTGAAGCAGCGCTTCACCAACATTCGATTGTTTTACTTTGAGTTAAATGGAGGAAAATCATTGTTATCGAATGGTACTAGCCATCACTGACAAGAAGATATTCCGCGGCATAGTCGTGGCCAAGAAATTGCCCTTTGCTCTCAATGCCCATTTCAACGCACGTATGTGTCAGACAAGGATGGAGCTATATAGGGGCTGTCACAAGATTTCAGCCCCTGTGTCTGTCCTTTTCTAATACCTGCAGTCAAATGGGCAAAGAGAGAGAAAGACGAATTCTTGGCTACGGCTGTAAAGCGCGCAGCTTGACCTGTTCCGGTTGGCCATCATGCACCTGGTTCCTGGTTGGTCGCCAAAAGGGAACTGACTATGACCAGACCAGAACCAGCAATAATACAGGCCAAGACTATATAAAGGGAGTAGAAGCTCCTCTTACAGCTCCCCAGAAATCGAAACATGCGAAATACATTTGATCGAATTAGGAATTTCCCCGGACATGAATTTTAGCTGTTGGTGTTTTGCATTAAAAATATTTTACTGTTCATATTTTCTTGTAATAACTAGATTCTTTAACCTAAAGCTCTACTAATAGAGAAGATTTGTGGGACGTGCTTTTGAGCCAGCACGGAGGCGTCCGGAGGCAGCCGTGGTGGAATTCTCTCATGAACATTTTCGAACAGTCTCGGTTTGTTTGTCTCAAATTTTTTAACCTTTAAATTTTTAAAAAAGAATAACTGCGAGACAAATTCATATGAAATTTGTTTTAAACGAAAGTGCAAGTACTTTAGATCGGCTTTCTGGACACAGAAATCAATGTAGCTGTTTCTTTGGAAGGATTTGCACAACAAAGAATCTGACATGCCGCAGAAACAAGCAAAATTTTCTCACGCGGATGGTTGTATTAAAATTCTGTGTTCAGATAGCCACTCTATAAAACTTGCACTCTCATTTGTAACCAATTCCACTAAATTTATTACGATTTTTGATTTGAGGTTGGGGGAAAAAAATGAGGCAAACAAACCAGAATTTGATCGCTCATGCTGCCTCGCTTTGGGATAGGACTTCTAACATGTATCCTCTTTATTGCTATACTTCGTTAATTTAACGCATGAATTAGATCGAAAAGTTAAGTGTACGATAAATTAAACGTTTGACCCCCCCCCCCTCTCTCTCTCTCTCTGGAATTTAAACTTTTTCCAGAGTCAAAGCTTCACGATAAAACGGAGAAGGAATGAAAGAAGGAAGTAGCGTCATTTGCTGGGGGGGCAGGGGAGGCAACTGCCCCTCCCCCAAGGGTCGGCCAAAAGTGAAAAAGTGATGACTTTTTTTTTTTTTTTTTTTAGGAGAAGAAAAAAGTTTTGAACGAAAATTTGGTGGTCATTAACGAGTTTTGTTGGAATTTAGGGCCGTAAATATGCAGGGCTGTAGAATGTCTAAAATAATATTGATGAGCAAAAAAAAAAAAAAAAAAAAATCACCCCCCCCCCCCCCCCAAGCCGAACCCGAAATGACGCCCCTGAAAGAAGGTGACATATTAACTAAAGCTGACTATCAAAAGAGTTGGTGAACTTCATTCATTTAATTATGCCCAATTTCCATTCAAATTTTGCAGGGAATAGAAGTAATCACTTTTTATCATCATTCTCATTTGTTAACTTGTTGTCAATTGATTCATAATATCAAGCACGGTGCTGTTGCAAACCTTATTGCAACAGGCTTATTATTAGTTGATTAAGGGATAGCACCCTTTAAAAATAACGATCATCGCTGAAATCTTATGGGAATAGTATGCTTCTTCTTCTTCGCAGTAGATGTTGCGAGAACACCTCGTGTGGATGGAGCTTATTGAGATAGGGAAATCCAATGTAATCGGTCCGCCGTCATTACGGTCTCGCGTTTGAAAACATTTTATAAGTTTGGGAGTGTGAGTTTTTAGTGCGCTTAGCGTCATTTTCACAGGGGTTTACCCCCATGAACAACTAGCTATTAACAAGCCTGTAGCAAAAGTGTGCAACATCTCCATTGAGATTTGAGATCCAGAAATCCCCCCCCCCCCCGGTAAGTGGCAATTTTTCTGTGGGCGCCCTTGCGATGCCGTACCATCTTACAATGCGGCTCTTGCAAACTTTTGCTGTAAGCAAATAAATAGTTCAATCTGATGTAAATACCAGGGAAAATCACGAAAATCACGCTTAGAAAGTCTAAAATTCAGTAATAAACTCACGTAACTGTCATAACGGCAAGACCGTAATGGCAGTTCAACGCAGGTATCATGGGAGATTCCTGTCTATTATGTCACTTTCTCTATGGAAACACAGAGATATGTCTCAATTTAAATAGGAATCTCCCATGAAACATATGCGTCTCTCCGCCATTAAGCCCGATTCTGAGAGTGAATTTCGTGATTTTCTAGTGTGCTCATCGTCATTTTTACTGGTTTTTACGCAAGAATCAACGCTTCAATCCCCTACATCATAAGTTTGCAAGAGCCCCATTAGATTTTTGTTATTTGAGCAGAGAATCAGAAATGTGTTCCGACTTCCGTGCCGAGCGTGGATTCGTGGAATGGCCGCAATATCCATAAAGTCGCGAGGAAACTAATCGCGCGGACAGCGAGCTCACTTCACGTAAGCGTAACATCTGAGTCCTGTCGGTCCCCTCCACATCATCGTTTGGTGCTTGCGAGGCAGCTAGTGCCACAAGTGCGGACTGCGAGCCATTCATGCTCTCTTTCTCCATCAAGTTATGGCGTTGTTTCATAGGAACCAAGGATTAATAAGGCACTCAAGGACCCCCCTGGCCCTTGCCACTCGCACATCCAAATACTCGCGGTCGGTCCTCTCGAAATTTCGGGCCTCTTCCCCCTCCTCCCTCTCCATCCACACCTATTCCCCCCTCTTATTCATCATTCCACTTTTACTCGCGAGATCGAGCGCGTAGCGTCTCCCCCCCCCCCCCCCCCACGGTCGCCGCTTCGTCTCGCTACAATTGTTTCTCGCAGCGTTCAACGGGTCCTGCTACTAACACTCCTGCTGGAGCGAGATGTTGCGGTAGTATGACTTGAGTCTATGAATGGTGGATCTGGATGGTATATTTTTGGACTCTACGTGAGCATTGGGCAAGGACGCGGAACTGTTTTTATTTCGTAACCTTTGTGCTCCTCTGATACGATGCGACGTGACGCTATCTTCTATGCGTCTTTCTGTGTGCTAGAGGTCGTTTCAGAAGTGTAGGCGCACCTAAACCAATAATCTTTGGAATTTGCCAACATTATTTCTCATGTTATAAAATGAAAACTTATGAAAATTAATTGGAGCGTTGACTTTTCATCAAGGAACGCTATAAAATCAAAAGTTTAAAGTCGGAGGCAAGTTTTATTTTGATTTGAAGAAAGGTAAATTGAAAAATCGCCGAAGATTGTGGTCTAGGTGTGCCTACACTTCTGAAACGAGCTGTCATGAAAGGGTTTCTGCGGAGGAGCCAAAAATTGAGGGCCGAATTTTCACGCGTGCCTCGACATTTCCTCGATTTGAAAAGTGTCATTCAAACTAACGACGAAGAGGTTAAAGGTTGTATTTAAGATGATTCTTTGGCAAACTCCCGGAAATTTTAATCCGATAGATGGAGTTACTCGCTGGCTCCAAAAATAGCCATTTTTTGACGGTTTTCGGCTGTTTTCTCTGGACAGATAAAGAAGAGGCGAAAAATCGGATTGTCAGCACCTGCGTAATTTTTTGCATGATTTTTTAAGCTAAATACAGGCCAAATTGGTTTAGAAATAAAGACGTAACAATGCATAGAAAAAATCAAGCGTAGTTTGGAGTTGTATCAGCCAAGATTACAGGTTTCGGTTTCACCCAGGTTTCGGCTAGTCTGGGGCATGAAGGGAGATTCCCATCTCACCCTCGTCACTCCTTCTTTGCTGGGAAGGAAGTTTTACAAAGTAACTATCCGGGGTGCAAAATGTTCCAAAACTTCGGAAGTTTCACGCGATCATGACTTATTTCCTCACAGGATTTTAAAAAATTTTCTCACACAAATTTGAAAGTGAGGCCTTTTTTATTGGTTATTTAACATTTCAACACCGTATGTTCGCAAAGTGACTGATATTTTCCTATTTTTCACACTATTTTCCTGGGAAATCCTTATTGTGCCATTATTAGGAGAGAGGAAAAAAAAAAAAAAAAAAAAAAAAAAATTGGACAAATTTCCTCACTTTCCCAGAAGTTTCCTCACTTTCACGCGATCCGCGGATCGCTAGATCGGGCATATTTTGCACCCCTGGCTAACTATAACCACCAGAGGAGTGGTTAACAGCCGATTAACGGTAGTGACACTTAGGCAGTGGCGTGGTTGCGGGGGGGGGGGGTGTCAAGAGGCTCCCATCCCCATTGACACGTAACTATGCCCTGAAAAAAGTCATTTTTGCGATTTAGGAGGAATTTTACCGAATTTTTGCCTTTGGACCACCCTTGACAATTTTCGGACTCCGGATCCCCCTCTCATAAAATTCCTGGCTACGCTACTGCACTATGGTGACACCAGTATTAGTGTCTAACGTCGCCATTATGGTCGCGGGATTAATAGCATTTTATGAGTTTAGGAGTATATTTCGTAAATTTTTAGTGCTGCCATCGTTATATATTGAGGTTTTTACATCTGAATTGACTCTTAAATCGCCTGTAGCAAAAGTGTGCAACAGCTCTGTTGCTCTCTTTTAGAATACACGAAATGATTCAATTTGCCTCCGCAGATTTCGGCGGAAAGCAAAGGGGTCAAGACTCGTTAATTTTAAATCATTCGTAACCAAGTTTTCATGCCCTGTTAAAGAACCGCAATTAATTAACCATGCCCTGCCAAAAAATTAAAAGAATATTCATATTTTCCCGTGCAAACGTTTCTCCTCTGCTTTGTTTCAATCTCATCCAGCCTGAGTTTTTGCCAGTGGGTGTTATTACTGTTCAGTGTTCACACCACTCTGCAGCGGTTTTTGTGATGGGGTCGCGGAAATAAAATAAATACAGAACTCCCCCCCCTCTCTCTCTCTCTCTCTCTCTCTCTCTCTCTCTCTCTCTCTCTCTCTCTCTCTCTCTCTCTCTCTCTCTCTCTCTCTTTGATTAGAAGCCAGAACATAATGATGTTGTTGAGGAGAATTATAATTAAAATCATGTCAGCATTTTTTTTATTATTATTTTTATTATCATTAACTTTATTGTTATTATCTTTCTCTTTCTGTTTTTGCATCTTTCAATTGAGTTGATGGTGTTAAGCGAATTTCTTTTCAACGCTCGCTCGTGTGCGAAGTTTTGAATTTCTGCTCCAACGAGATTCGATTTTTCTCTTTTTTTTCTATCTCACTCTAACACAGTTAAGTGCAGAAAGTGGATAAAGTATTGCGATGGCGCAGAGAGTTTCAAAGGTATTTCGTTTCGGTACTTGGGCTCCCTCGACTAAGTCAATCATGATTCATACAAAGTAATGACCTCTTATCATATCTAATACTTTCCGAAAGAACACCCTTCCACCAAATTTCAATATATTTCTTAACCCCTTTAAATTTACAGGGTTTTTTGCACACACAAAAAAAAAAATAAAAAAAAAAAATCGGTGGCGTCTGTCCGTCTGTCAGTCTATCAGTTCGTATACTCACATACTTTTTGAACCATTGATCTCCTGATGCATCCAGATTTTGCAATAATTTTGCTTTGTAGAATCATAAGTTGTGTTTTTGCTTTGTTTTTTTGGAATTTTAACTTTTTAGTTAAAGATTAATTTTAAATTAATTGTATGCCAGTTAGCTAGCTGGAGCAGTGGCGTCGCGTGCAATTGGGCAACAATGTATTCTATCCATTTAAACTCATGTCAAAGATCGAATTCAGGGGGTGCACTGTGCACAAGGAAAATTCGATATATTTAATGAGTTTAAGTGGAGCAGTTGCATTGTTGCCAGATGGCACGCGACGCCACTGAGCTGGAGGCAAAAAAAAAAAACAAAAAAACAAAACGAAACAAAAAACGAGACAGTAAAAAACCATAATTCTTATGAATGGTATATTCATGAATGCTGATTAAGAAAGAAACTGGTGCTCACTATGCAACCGCAGTGGCATGCCGTAGCGTGCAATTTGGCAACTTTGTATTGTGTACAATTGAAGCCGTGTGAAAGGTCGAATGCGAAGGTGTTCTCCGAACACCCAATACTTCGATATTTTTTAAAGGTTTAAATGGACGAACTGCGAAGTTGCCAATTATAGTAGTACTAGAGGAAATGTCGGTTTCATTGAAAAATATTGGTATTTTTAAAAATGACGTTTTTCTCAAAATTATTTTTGATTCATTCATTTCTTTTTATGAAGAGTACCTAATTTATGCCTGCAAAGTTACCAAATTGCACGCTGCGCTACCGCACGTAACCTTAATTTTGCACTCTAGTTTTGCAGCTCCGCCGCCGCCGTCTCAACTCGTGAAATATGTTTTGAAGCAAAGAGAATTGTTGGCGCCTTTGCTTCATTCATACTCCATCCTACTTTTATTGAGCCCCCTAATTAAATAATGGTATCTTAAATAGACCTTCCACCTAAAGTTTTTCACTATGAGACTAACAGTCAATAAATCTTAATTTCCTATCTCGTGCCAGTATAGCTTATTGCTAGACTGTGTATAGCGTGAGTAAGGTTTATTTAATTGCTTTATAGCGCAAATGACAGCTGTTTCCGTAAGTACAGTCAGTACATTAACCCTATTTTAAAGGAAACATCAACGAGATTTTTTTTTATTTTTTATTTTTTTATTTTTATTTTTTTTTTTTTCATTAAAATTTCATTGGTTTTAGAAAGGCTTGCGATTGAAATTTATTAAAAAAAAAAAAAAAAAAAAAAAATATACGAGTTTTGTATCATCAGGTGTTGAAATCAATAAATTTTGTGATGCCTTATGGTTTAGAATTTATTAATCGAAAAAAAAAAATTAAAGGGGTAAATTTTTAGTGATCATTTGGAGTTTCGCAGAGACAAAGGATTACGAGTCGCGTCTGAAGCACTTCTAGATTATGCGTCTCATGATATTATAGGTTTGTTTTGTTTTTGTTTTTTTGTTTTTTTTTTTTGCTAACCATTCCACCGCTCATACGTCATATGCAGTTGAACTAGCTTTATAGAGGAAGCTGCAATTAGAATTTTTTTCCTTCAATGTAATTTTCACGCGATTTTACCGAGGAATCGGTCTTTCTTAACGCTGTATAGCAAAAGTTTTGAGCAGGCAAAGAGTATAGAAGAGTCCCAAAAAATGGAAGAGAGCGTGGCATGGTCGAATTATTATCGAATGTCGCTATCAATTTGACGACCTCTAATCGGCTGGCGAAAGCCTGGGCCCTGTGAAATTGCTCTTTTGGAGACTTAACATGGGATTTTCGACTTTGCTTCATTTAAAGTTAAATTTAAAGAAAACTTCCTTCTTACCCGAGAAATACAAACTATATTTTTTTGAAGCTATAAGGAAGAAACTGCGATACTAGGTCATACGTATCAATTCATCGAAAAATGAACAGAGGAATATGAATTTAAAAGTTTTAATACGGGTAATTTTTTGCCTTGTTTCCCACTCTTCTTACAGTTCGGGCCGAGTGTGTGGTGTAGCAGTTAGTTTTCTTCCATTTTTGTTGTTATAGTTTAATGCAGATGGTTTGAAATGCATGTAACATTCATTGAATGTAGGAAATACGCCGATATCATGAAGAAAACCGAATATTTAACTGCAAATACACGAATTAATCCGAAGTTTAAGCGGCTCAATTGCGGTTATTACGACGGAAAAAATTCCTCGTAATTTAATTTTGTATTTCATATTTTACTGTTCAGGTTTCGATGAAGTGATATGTGTGACCCATCAAGATCTTCGTCATATCCTCAAAAAAATATAATTTGAATTTCCCGAAGGTATAAGGAGCAATAATTTTATTGGAATTTAACTTTGAATGAGGTAAAGTCGAAAATCCCTTGTTAAATCTCCATAAGAGGCATTTCAAGGGGCCCAGACTTTTGTCAGCCAATCAGAGGCCGACTTTTCACTATCGCCAACCTGCCACGCTCTCCTGCCGTTTTGCTGGGACTCTTGTTTACTCTTTGGCAGCAGATCTATGTTTGATTTTCACACTTCGTTTATTATCTTTGTATTTAGAAATCGTGGATTCATTTGAGTATAGCTTCCTGAGGGATTGTCACGTTGCGTCGCGTTTGTCGCTCGGACGAAACTGCGCTGTGGTCGAATGACGGGGGCGAAATCTAATTATTTTATGTCCCAGACCTAATCTAGAAAATAAATCAAGTTTCCTTGATCTGTGCCTTTCTTTGTGCGGAATCGCTCGGCGCGGCGGTAAAATCTTCTGAGAACTTTTATGACTTGAATTAATGAATATATGTAGGATTGTGTATATAGGCTCCTCTATCCGCGCTCGTCTCCGCAAAATGTAGAATTCGCGCGGCCTTCCCCTTGACGTAACTGTAAAGACACACTGTGTGCCGAAACTTGAAATATTTTGGACAACGAGCCGTAGCAATGGGGCTCTTGCAAACTTTTGCTGTGAGCAAATGAATAGAGTCCAATGTAATGTAAAAACCAGCAAAAATCACGAAAATCACTCTGAGCAAGTCTAAAATTCAGTAATAACCTCATACATAACTGCTGTAACGGCAAGTTTGTAATGGCGACTCAACGCAGGTATCATAGGAGATCCCTGTCTATTATTTCACTTTCTATACGGAAACACAGAGATACGTCTCAATTTTTAGATAGAAATATCCCATGATACCTGCGTCTCTCCGCCATCAAGCCCGATTCTGAGAGTAAATTTTGTTCTTTTTTAGTGTACTCATGGTCACTTTCACCGGTTTTTTATGCAAGAATCAACTCTTCAATTCCCTATAGCAAAAGTTTGCAAAAGCCCCATAGAGAGAATTTATGGGACGTGATTATGAAACTTCAAAGAGGCTGCCATGACGAAAATCTCTGATTTTTCACGGGCTCGGTTTGTTTGCCTCATTTTTTTTTTAACCTTAAAAAGAAAGTTGTGCGACAAATCCACTTGAAATTGGTTTTAAACAAAAGTGCAAGTGCTTGAGGGTGGTTATCTAGACACAGAAATCGATACACCTGTTTCTTCTGGATGGATTTGCACGACAAAAAAACTGGCACATGGCAGAAAGAAGCAACATTTTTTCAGTTAGATACAGTTGCGAGGCGTGCAATTTGGCAACCCTGTATTTCCTCCATTTAAATTCACCGAAAAGGTCGAACGCTTCAGTCATCGGCGATGACCAGGCATTTCGACCTTTCTAATGAGTTTAAGTGGGAAGAAGGAACGTTGCCAAATCGCACGCATCGCCACTGGTTAGATAGTTTTATTGGATTTCTGTGTCGTCAAGATAACCACCCTATAAAACACTTCTTGCACTTTCGGGTAAAACCAATTTCCCCTGAATTAATTACAATTTTTGGTTCAAGGGTAAAAAATATGAGGCAAACAAACCAGAATCAGATCGCCCATGCTGCCTCACTTTGAGATAAGACTTATAACATGTATCAGCCTCTCTATCGCTATACCTCAGTGATAGGAACAATGAATCAAGATGGACGATTTCATACCTGGTTTACATTTTAGTGTATACATCTGAATAATGTAGAAATCTTATGGAGATAGTGAAAATATGATATGCACATCTTTTTATATGAGAACATTGTGCCCAGATTTGCTATGATGGCCAAAAATTGTCCGTGAACAAAAAGTATTTTCAGGTATGAAAGGGTTAAATAATGGATGTAAAGACCGGTAACTTGGAAACGAATGAAAATATTAACCCTTTAAAGACCAGATTAGTTCACATGAACGTCACTCTTCCAATTGTATAGGGAAGGTATAGTTAACTATTCGTACTCGGGGGAGTTGGAATTGCATATACGACGGATTGAAGGCACCAGACGAAATCTCATTTTTTTATACTACATCGAGAATCGTGTTTATTCGGAATCCTGATACTAGAACAGTGTGAAATAGACTAGAGGAGAAAACCCGAGTATATTCGTGCTTGGTCCATAAGGGGTTAATTTATTACAGCTTAAAATAAGTCAAAGCACAATAAGACGCTATATAGTTATGAATCGGTTTTGAAACTTTTTTTTAAACCACGAAACGAAAGTTTTCACGTTCCTAGAAAATGCACAAGTTTTGCACCACTGTGTGGCACCGAAATGCAGCGTTGCCATTTTTCGGATATTAATTCAATTTTTCCCAGTAGACTTAATGTAAAAATTGGTCATTTATAGGAGCAATCTGGCTTCAACATTGCGACCAGATGTCATGTCACTCGTGTCCGTGTTGCTACGGGATTTATATGTTGCCAGATTTGGCTGATATGCACCAGAATTTGCACTAACGCTTATGGATCTGATGATTTTTAGGCCTGATTTGGCAATTATGACGCAGGATTAATTTTATGCCAAAAAGCATGACTCCAGTTTATTAGGTCTTTTTAGTTTTTTAACGCGTCTTTATGCCACTCTGGCATGGCGATGGCGGTTTGAAAACATCACCCGGAAGTCAGTGACTCGTCAAGCTCCTATACAGGGTGTTTTTTTTATCTCCCCCCCCCCGGTTTTTTTTCTTGCTAATTGAGATAAAATGTTGCGGTTTGGACTATTCTTCATCATTTTGGCTGAATTTTCTTTTTTTGGGGTCGAAACCCCCCCAGCCCCCCTAGGGGGGCCCCCAGGGGGGCTATCTCTAAAATTTCAAATGGCAACCCCTATCTTGTGATACATCGTTCGAAAGGGCATAAAATTCTAAGACTTTTGGCGCACAACTGGAAGTTGATATCGTTTTTCGTTTTCGATATATCGAATTTCAAAGTTCGATTTGGACCCATTTTCAAAAAATCATTACTCCACTTTGAAAAGTCGGAATTAAAAAAACTATGGGTCCAAAATACTCTAAAAAGCAATTACTTTTCAGATAACGAAATGGTTTTGACATAAAATTAGTCCAAATTTGATTTTAGAGCCCCAATTTTTTTTTAAAAATTTTGCCACTAAAAGGGGCTATCTTGAAAATTCTCTTCCACGACCCTTATTGAATGATACGTCGATCAAAAAAGCATAAAAAACTGAACATTTTGGCGCAATCCGGATATCGATATCGTTTTTCGTATTCGAGATATCGAATATTAAAAATTCAATTTTCGCCTATCTTCAAAATTCAATATCTCGAATACAAAAAACGATATCTATATCCGGATTGCACCAAAATGTTCAGTTTTTTATGCTTTTTTGATCGACGTATCATTCAATAAGGGTCGTGGAAGGGAATTTTCAAGATAGCTCCTTTTAGGGGCAAAATTTTTAAAAAAAAATTGGGGCTCTAAAATCAAATTTGGACTAATTTTATGTCAAAACCATTTCGTTATCTGAAAAGTACTTGCTTTTTAGAGTATTTTGGACCCATAGTTTTTTTAATTCCGACTTTCCAAAGTGGAGTAATGATTTTTTGAAAATGGGTCCTAATCGAACTTTGAAATTCGATTTATCGAAAACGAAAAACGATATCAACTTCCAGTTTGCGCCAAAAGTCTTAAAATTTTATGCCCTTTCGAACGATGTATCACAAGATAGGGGTTGCCATTTGAAATTTTTGAGATAGCCCCCCTGGGGGCCCCCCTAGGGGGGCTGGGGGGGGGGGTTTCGACCCCAAAAAAAGAAAATTCAGCCAAAATGACGAAGAATAGTCCAAACCGCAACATTTTATCTCAATTAGCAAGAAAAAAAACCGGGGGGGGGAGATAAAAAAAACACCCTGTATAGAGTGTTTCAATTATACCTGCAGAAAATCCGTGATCTAGTAAAAATCAGTGTGGGAAATTTTAAAAGAAATTCATTTTTTTCTATAGAATAAAAATTTCAAAGAAGGAAATTTTATAGAATTGTTTTCTTTTTTTAATGACAATAAAAAAAGGATCTTAAAATTGTTAAACTTTTTGAAATTTAAAATCTCACATTTTAATGATTGATTTTATTTATTGTTTATAAATAAAGATTCAATGTGCGACAGTTGCAAGGGTCTGGAATTGTGTGTTTTTTATAAAGAAAATGATAGTATTTGATGAGCTGAGAACAATGGACCAATGGTGCCTTTGGTTTGTTCCGAAGTGTCCCAGATTTGCCGATACACTCGTGTAAAGTTGTCAAAAATCATGTGAGTTGTGACGTCACGACGCGGAATTCCCATTTGAAACACTTCTCATCTCCGAAACAATGGAACTTAATCAGAAACCAAAGGCATCTTTGTTCTTAGCTCACCAAGTACTTTCATTTTCTTTATAAAAAACACAACATTTTAGACCCTTGCAACTGCCCCATTTATTTATGGATTTTTTTTTTTTTTTTTTTTGGATTTACCTTTGATTATATAAATCACTTTTCTCAGCATGAAATATTGCGGTTTGACGGGAATCCTTCATTGTGAGCTTCTCATTTGGCCGCCCTATGGGAATTAAGTCGAACGCATTAATTGAGTTTTGAGTCAAATTTGGGATTTTCTGATGCTTTCAACACTATTTTCAAGTGATTTAACGCTATAGAATTGACCCTCTTTTCAGCAATAGCGAAAGTCTGTACGAAACCCATCACAGCTCTTCCAATAATGCCATGAATCATTTTGATCGCTTATTTGAAAGAGCGTGATCTGGCAATTCTCAATCAGAGTTTTACTCGATAAGATTATGAGAATGGCTGTCCTAGCTTTTTACGTCCTTCCCTCCTCACTAGCTCATGACTTACCTAACTGTCAGTAATCGCCCGTTTGCATCATTTACAGGATGCGTCTAATTACACGAATCAGTTTTTCCCTTCAGCAATAAATCCGATTCTCGCATTTGATGTCCCAGGGTTATCAAATCATCCGTTTAGTCATGCAAACCGTTTTTCGCTCCATCCATCGTCCATAGAGAAATACTGGGGAGCAAAAGTTTTGCAACAAAATCTTGAAGAAAATCGCTGGATGAGCATTCGCTTTTTGTTTTTGAACCGTTGAACGTATGGTCATTTTTAACGCGATCTTCTTTCAGCCCCTTTTAACCATAGAACGAATGTTCTTAGAATTTAAAATAGATTGTTTCAGTACTGATTGTGAGATATGTTTGATCGATTGTCGTTCGGGGGCCTCCGGTACCAAAAAATTTTCGATTCAATGTAATTTCCCCAGAACCGCTGAACCACATTTCTGAACGGAAATTTCGGATTATTAAATATTAATAATATCCACACTGAAAAAAATAAATAGTTAAAAAAGTACAGAACAAAATGATTTGCTAAATTAACCTATAAATTTGAAATCAACAACTCAAATGCTAAATCAGCAATTCATTTTGTTAGCTTAACAACTAACTTTGCCCAACCAGCAAATCAAATTGTAAAAATAACAATTTTTATGCTGGAATAACAAATTAGTAAGTAAAATCAGCAATTTATTTTGCTGATATAACAAGCTGAATTGTTAGATCAACTAATTGGGTTAAGTTCTGTTTGTTTTTAACTATTTAAAATTGCTATAAAGTGACAATGTCTATTTTGTTAAAGAACACTATTACTTATGTTGTTGATTTAACAACTATTTTTGTAAACTCAACAAATAAATTGTTAACTTAACAGAAAACCCTGGTTGATTTAGCAACTTTCAATTTTTGTTAAATCAGCAAATTTTGAACTGTTGCTTTAACAATTGATTTTTTTCAGTGTAAGTTTCAGTGCATTTTGAGGACGTAGAATTCATAATCGCAAAAAGGTCGCATTGATTTCTTGAATTAATAACCAAAGTTTCCGTTCGGAAATGCATTTACGGGGAAATTAAATTGAATTGGAGTTAGTTTATGGAACCAGAGGTCCCCGAACGGCAATCGAAACGATAAATCGCTTTACTACAACAGTCTTCCGTCAATGGAGCTGTTGTTTGCAACAGGCTTATTTTTAGTTGATTCGGATGGAAAATCCTGCAAAAATGACGAAACGCTCTTAAAAAAATCATGAAATTCACTCCCGAACTCATAAAATGCTTTCAAACGTGAGATCGTATTGGCTATGATAGCCGCATAAATATCTATGGCAATTATTGTATGTTTCTCCATCTTGTGTGCACAGAAAAAAAAGAAAAGAAAAAAATGTTTACTAAAATTAATCCTTTTTAAATTAAAAATAACTGAATTTAAATTGAAAATAATTGTTTTTAAATTGAAAATTCGGTATTATGATCTAATGAAAAGTTTTTTTTTTAATTTAACAAAACTTGGTTTCAATTTTAGAGTGCTTTTTGTCATAAAATTCAAAAATATTTCTTTTTAAATCTAAAACATTTTTTTTTTCTCTGTGTGGTGTCGCGAGAACACCTCGGGAGCTTAATGAGATAGGGAATCCTAGTGTAAAAGGCGGCAATCACTGCCATAACGATCTACGTTTGAAATTGAATTATGGGAGTGGATTTCGTGAATTTGTATTTGAGCTAATGTCAATTTTTTTTAATTACAAACTGGTTTCAATTAGAATACGCTTGTCATAAAATTCAAAAATATTTCTTTTTATCGGAAAAATTTTTTTTTTTCTGTGGATGTAAACAGCTCGGGGTTAATGAGTAGGAATCCCCTTAAAGGGGCTATCACTGCCATAACGATCTCGAGTTTGAAAGTATTTTATAAGTTTGAGAGGATTTAGTGATTTTTTGTGAGCTTATTGTCATTTTTGCAAGGTTACATCTGAAGCGACTATTAATTAAGCTTGTAGCAAAAGTTTGCAAGAGCCTCAACTGTGGAATTTGCCTCGTGTTTCGGAGAAGAAATTATACGTTTGGAAAATTAAAGTAGTTAGGGTAAATTTACGTATATATCATTACAAAACTTGGGATAAGCGAGAGCGCGTGCCAATTTTCTCGAAAATTAGAACATTTTAATAGCCGTTTTTATTGCGTCCAAGAAATGATGCCCGCGTGCAACCACGCATAGAGCAAGTTATGGCAACAGGTGCATCCTTGTTTGTTTGTGTTTGCGTGCACTTGTTTACGCTTCTTCCTCTTACAGCTCTTCAAAGTTGAAAGTTCAGTCTTCTTTTTTCCCTCTTTATTTTTAAGAATGGGTCATAGAAAACTTCATCACGCAGCATTTTGCGATTGAGTTTTGCTCAATCGATAGTAATAGTGTAAACAAAACGGTGGACTATCGTTTGATGTGTCAGACCCAAAGATTACTTATACACATACAGATATATGGCAAAAGCTATCTCGCCCGTGTTAAGTGAAAAATGGATAAAACGCCGGCTGTGATACATGCGATCTGCTGAATGCGATCGAATAGTTAAAATGGCGATGAGTTTACTGAAAAATCATGAAATTAATTCATAGACTCACGAAATGACTTTGAAGTTAAAGGCATTATAGCGGAGCTATACGCAGGTACTTACCAGTGGCGATGCTTCCAGTTTGGCAACGTTGCAGTTTTTCCATTTAAACCCGTGTAAAAGATCGAACTATTGGGTGTTCGATGAACACCTTTGCATTCGAACTTTTTCATGGGTCTAAATGAACACAGTACGACTTTGCCTAATTGCACGCTAGGGGTCATTTCACGAGAATTGACAGATGACAGATCGCCTTGTTTACTGCTTGGGGGAGTTTTTGTTTTTTGCAAACACTTCTAATACTATCTTATTTTGAGTAGTTATAGTATTAGAAGTCTCTGTGTTTTTAAGCACTAATTTATATGCCCGAGCGTACCAACGGTGCAGGAAACCTGAGTTTCCATCTGCCATCTTTCGTGAAATGACCCCTATACGCCACTGACAGGTACATACATACCAAGGAAGATTCCTATCTAACTTGAGACTTTCATTCTGTGTGTTTTTATAGAGATGGAGACAAAGGAGTGGGTGCGGGGCAGGTTGGTAGGGTGGGGGAAGGGGGAATGGCGGTTGTACTTACGTGTGCCGCATTTAAGGGAACAAGGTAACGATGGCTACTATACCGTGAGGATTTAGTTACACGCAAACGAGCGGGGGGGGGGGGGGTGCGAGGAGGGGAGGGGGTCGCGAATAAAAGAGGCGGCAAAGCGCAAGCCATATGCTATCGTATGGCCGAGCGATCATCAACAAAAAGGTCTCAGGATTGCGTCAAAGAGATCGGTATAAAAAAGTAAATGGGTGAAAAAGCTGTGAAAACCTAAGTGAGAATATCATCAATGTTTACGTTATTAATGGGTCCGTTGCAAACTTTTGCTACAGCGCTATATGTAGAGTGTTCAATCCAAAGAGTAAACAAGAGTCGCAATTGAATGGAAGACCTGCGTGGTCAACGCAGATAAGGGATCGGAAACGCGGGCTGGCCTCTGATTGGCGGTAAGCCTGGTGCAAAACTGTCTTAGGGTATAGGGAAATTAACACGGGGTTTTCGTTCCGAGACGTTTATCTCGAAACCTGTGCAAAATTGCCTCTTAACAATTAATACGAGTCGATTTAGCAGAATTTTCCGAACAAAGTGAGGTCATAAGTGCCACTTTATTACACATTCGAAAAGACAGTTTCAGTTGAAAAGTACGCACAATAGTATGTTTACCCCCCTCCCCTTGGCTACGCCACTGGCAGGCCTTCATTTTGTGTTCTGTTTTCTGATTTATGACCACTTTTTAACAATCTCAGACCATAGTACGACAGTACGTAGCCCGCAAGTCGCACCCTGCGGATCCAAGAAATTGTCCTTCTCTCTTATTCCCCATTAGAACGCGTGTGTTAGAAAAGGATAGAAGAGGTGGCTAATATCACGTGACTGCGCCCCTTTCCTGTCCTTTTTTAACTCATGCATTCTAATGGGAAAAGAGAGAGAGAAGGATAGATTCCTGAATCCACCAGTGAAATCGCGGTACGGAAGATTAATTGAAATGGTACTTACTTGGTAGACCTTGGATAATGAGATCACTGTTTACTTTTTATATTTTGTCGTAGGAGTCCTTTTGCTCACTGCTACTCGAGGTGGATCGCTCGGCTGCTGCGAGTGCGAGAGAGTAAGCGAGACGGCCGCGGCACGGCGCACAGTGGAACGAGTCAAGGGGGAGGGATCGGACATGAACTATATGACTATGAATGCTGCAAATGTTAATGTTTTTACAGTAAAATAAACTGTAAGGAATACCCTACGAACACTTTCTCATATCAAATTCCATCCGGGGGAGACCCCCAGACCCCCCTTTCATATTTTTTCCAGATCCAAAAATCCATTTTTGAAATATTTAAATTTTGCCTTTTTTTTACCCATTTCCCCGTTGATTTTAATGGCAACTTTGTTGCATCCATAACTAACCTAAAAATTAAAATTTTAAAGAAAAAAAAATCCCTCTGGGGAATGTTAAAAGCAACATCTCTGCGAAATTTGAATGCGTATGGATCAATAGTTAAAAAAGTTATGCTGGGTTTCACGTTTTATGGCTACGGACAGACTGACAGACGGACGCCACAGAAAGTGTGTGCTTTTACCAAGTAAACAAGTTTACCATGGCCCTTCTACCAGAGCACTAAGTCTGAGATCGTCAAAAAGTGGTCAAAAATGACAGAGTAAATTTCTCATCAATTTATCATTTTTAAAATTTCGAGATAAATTATAATCGCAATTGAATGGAAGGCCTGCGTGCGGTCAACGCAGATAAGAGAGCGGAAACGCGGGCTGGCCTCTGATTGGCTGTAATCGTGGTGCTAAACTGTTTTAGGCCTTATGGAAATTAACACGGGGTTTTCGTTCCGGGACGTTCATCTCAAAAACTGTGCAAAATTGCCTCTATAAAATTAATACGAGTCGATTTAGCAAAATTTTCTCAACAAATTGATAGGTCATAAGTGCCATTTAATTGAAAATTCGAAAAGACTGTCTCACAATCAGTTGAAAAGTACGCCCAATAGTGTGTTTAATGCTTGGCGTGTGTTTGA
Source organism: Trialeurodes vaporariorum (assembly GCA_011764245.1). NCBI lineage: Eukaryota > Metazoa > Arthropoda > Insecta > Hemiptera > Aleyrodidae > Trialeurodes > Trialeurodes vaporariorum. The sequence goes on from VMOF01000001.1 coordinate 37,943,033, forward strand.
GTAACTCACGTACTTTTCAACTGAGACAGTCTTCTCGAATTTGCAATTTACTGGTACTATGTGACCTATCAATTTGTTCGGAAACTTCTGCTAAATCGACTCGTATGCATTGTTTAGAGGTAATTTTGCACAGGTTTCGAGATAAACGTCCCGGAACGAAAACACCGTGTTAATTTCCACAAGGCCTACAACAGTTTGGCACCACGATTTCCCTCCATTTCCAGCCAATCAGAAGCCGACTCTTATCAGCTTTACCACGCTGGCTTTCAATGCAATTGCGGCTCTTGTTTACTCTTTGGCATTTACACCTCCAAGCAGTGGCGGCTCGTGAATTGCGATTTATTGACGTCTACTCCATTTTAAAACTATAGAAAAGTATTGATTTCTTGGGGGTTCAATTGTACCCCCTGACGATAGATACTTTTCTATAGTTTTAAATGGAGTAGACATCGATATATCGCATTGCACGAGCCGCTACTGCCTTCAAGCCAAATATTGTTAAATAATGTTAAAACTTCGTAGATGGATATTCTTTAGGATAGTATTAGGCATGATGAGAGCCGATTATTGTGTAACCATCATGATTTTCTTAGTCGTAGTGGGCCAAGTATCGAAACAAAATACCTTGAAAATCTCTGCGCCATTGCAATACTTTCTCTACTACTAACTTTGTTAGTTTTGAGAAATTAAAATCAGACTACGAAGAGTGATTCTTGTAGGGAATTTTACAATAAAACCAAGGAAACCACTTTCAAACTTTTTCGTTGCGTATTAACAAAGATATCCTATAAAGTTTCGATGCTATGTCCGGCTTCTCCCATCGACTCGCTCCACTGTGCGTCGAGAAACAATACTTTGTTCTCGTCAAAGTTTATGTCTTTTCAATCAACCGCGCTTTGTGTTATTCACATCGTAAATGTAATCTGACATCATCGAGGTTTGGCACGTTGTGGGCATAGAAACAGATTTTGATTTCTGGAAGTCCTATGTAAGTACAAATAGGACGATTTTTTTTTTCTTTTATTGTGATCCCGTACCGCTCGCTTTGATGGAGTGGTCGATCGGTTGATTTGAAACGATTACATAGTGAGTGCTCGTAATGAAAGTCCAAAGCTCGCAAGTTGATTTTCATTCATTTCCATCGAGCTTACGAGAAATAACGTTGTACTCTGTTGAAGGGTCAGGTAGACTACACGCATTACTTTGCAACGCGGCCCTTTGAGATCTATAGCCATTGCGCTCACTATAAGGCCCTGTCCGATCGGACCCTTCCTCGGGAAGAAGCAATACCGCGAATCGGCTCACTATGAATGTTATCTGTGTAAAATTCAAATTAGAAACAGTTACAGATACGACGAAATGGATGAAATTTACGGCCATAAATCATTAGGTTAGGTTTAACGTATACTTTTTTCCCCATTTATGTCCATGTATTTTACTGCAGGCACACAGTGGGTGGAATTATTTCCCAGCCTCTGTTCGTTGCATCAAAATACATGAGGATTAATGGAGAACAGTATACCTTAAACCTAACCTAATAATTCTCCATGGTGGTTACGCGGGTTGCCCATTGGACTGCCCAAAGAGTAAACAAGAGTCGCAATTGCATTAAGAGCCACTGTGCTCAATGCTGATGAGAGTCGGCTTCTGATTGGCTGGAAATGGAGGGACATGCGTGGGTTCAAAGCTATGGCCTTATATATGGAAACTAACACGGGGTTTTCGTTCTGGGCCTTTTATCTCGAAACCTGTGCAAAATTGCCTTGTCAAAATTAATACGAGTCGAGGTAGCAGAATTTTCTCAACAAATTGATAGTTCACACACGGAAAAAAAGATAAGTGAAAATAACCATACAGATACCTGCTTTTGGCACCTGCTAGATGTTATGGTAAACTTGACCAGAAGTATGGTACATTTATCGATACTTTGAGTAAATTTGACATGCAATCAGGTAACATCACCTAGTACCTAGTCAAAACATAGTATACTTCTGGTTAACATTATCATAACATCTAGCAGGTGCCAAAATCAGGTATCCGTATGGTTATTTTCACCGTAGTTTTTTTTCCGTGCAAGTACCAGTATATTGCAAATTCGAGAAGACTGTCTCACTTGAAAAGTACACATAATTGTGAGTTACTTAACACACGCCAAGCATGTAAACACACTATTATGCGTACTTTTCAAGTATGTGACTGTCTTTTTCAAAGTTTCAATAAACAGGTACTTATGACCCATCAATTTGTTGAGAAAATTCTGCTAAATCGACTCGTATTAATTTCGAAGCGTCAATTTTGCACAGGTTTCGAGATAAACGGCCCGGAACGAAAACCGCGTGTTAATTTCCATAAGGCCTAAAAAAGTTTGGACCCACGCTGTAGCCTAGGCCAGCCCGCGTTACCGACCCCTTATCTGCGTTGACCACGCAGACCTTCTATTCAAATGCGACTCTTGTTTACTCTTTGTGGAAAACATTCAGAGCTGCCGATTTGCGTAGATTTAATGGCATTTTGAAATTCACCAAAGACTCCACTGGTTGAGTAAAGATTACAGAGTTAAGTTCAGAGTATGAATGTAATGCACGACAATACTAGCGTCTTTTATATCTTTTCTCAACCGGTACAGAGTCGTCGATAACTCTAAAAACTTGCGGACATTTTAATTAATTAACGGCGTTTCCACCGATTGCGAAAAGATTACAGATCAGAGTATTTTCGTGCATTACGCAGTCATTCACTGAATTGAATCATGCAATCTTTTCTCAACCGGTGGAATCATCGGTAAATTTAAAAATGTCATTAAATCTACGCAAATCGGCAGCTCTGAAAACATTACACCTTAAACCTAACCTAAAAATCCTCCATGTGGATTACGCCGGTTGCCCATTGGAATGTCACTCCAGATAAATGTTTAGCTCGTTGATCTCGCCTCTCTCTGACCTATTTCTCGCGAATAAACAAACACTTACATTTTTAGATCTACTCCAGATTGGAGGACGAAAGGAATAATGGGCGTCGCAGGAAGTGCATCTCCGAGCACCAAGCGGCAGAAATAGAAGAGAGTTGAAGCGCGCATCTGATTTTTGTCACATTTTTACAAAGCCTCGCTCGAGCCGCAGTGACCGCGGAATTGCAAGGAACTTTGAAGGGCACCACTTCCTTCCTCGCATACTTTGCATCCTTGCTATATTGCCCCATTGTCTCTCTCTCATTGTCAGCTTGTATATTGAACATTCAGCTTTAATTAAACTCGATTCAGATGACTATCGTTTTAATCACCCGTGAGATGAGATTTATTACCTCCTCAGTCCCTGTTTAATGTTGGTCAGTATGTGCCTACGCGGTTTTTTTTCGTTTGTTTTTTATTTTTTTAAAGAAGAATTTGCACCCCCCCCCACTCTCTTTGCACCCCACAAGTGGACGGGTACAGGAATTTGCTTTTCTCTCTCTCGCTCTTCTCCCTTTGAATGCGTGTGTTTGAAAAGGATAAAGATAAGGGCTAAAAACTGGAAAAACAAAGTTTAGGTACAACCGGAGCAGCTTTTTAAAAAAGCTTCGCAAAGCAAAAGTTCTAGCTCTACCGGAGAAAGTTGTGGTTGTACCGAAGCACTGCTTCGGTAGGGCATAAGCAAGAAAAAAGGCTGTTTCTCTACCGAAGTAATGCTGTGGTACAACCGCAACTTTCTCCACTAGAGCTAGAACTGTTGCTTTGCGAAGCTATTTCAAAAGGCTGCTACGGTTGTACCTAATTTTTTTTGTTTTTTGTGAAGTCATGTGACGGCCCTTTCTGGCTATCCTTTTCCAATAAATGCGTTCAAACTGTCACACACAGGATCAAAACATGGATTTTGTTTTCCGGACTTGGAATACATTGATACAGGGTATTTCAAGACGGGAAAATACATTGATTCAGAGTTTGCACGGAAAAAAAAGATTAGTGAAATTAACCATACGATAGCTGATTTTGGCACCTGCTAGATGTTATGGTAAACTTGACCAGAAGTATGGTACATTTACCGATACTTTGAGTAAATTCGACATGCAATCAGGTAACATCACCTAGTACCTAGTCAAAACATAGTATACTTTTGGTTAACATTGCCATAACATCTAGCAGGTGCCAAAATCAGCTATCGTATGGTTAATTTCACCGTAGTTTTTTTTCCGTGTGTTTGGAAGCAGAGGTCCTCGAACGGCAATGGGGCTCTTGCAAACTTTTGCTATGAGCAAATAAATAGGCCAATCTGATGTGAAGACCAGCGCAAATCACGGAAATCACACTAAGAGAGTCTAAAATTCAGCAATAAACTATCATTACTGCTATAACGGCAAGATCGTAATGGCGGTTCAACGCAGGTATCATGGGAGATTCCTATCTAATGTGCCACTTTCTCTTTGGAAACACAGAGATATGTATCAATTTAAGGGGTGTCTCCACCTGCTAATTTAAAAGCGCAAATAAACTGATTGAGCCAATGAGCTTCTTTGTTGTCGATACATCGGACTCGACCTATCGACTTCAAGGCAGCTCATTGGCTCAATCAGTTTATTCGCGCTTTTAAATTCGCAGGTGGAGACACCCCTTTAGATAGGAATCCCACACGATACCTGCGTCTCTCCGCCACGAAGCCTGATTCTGAGAGTGAATTTTATGATTTTTTAGTGTACTCATCGTCATTTTTACTGGTTTTTATGCATGAATCAACTCTTCAATCCCCTGTAGCAAAAGTTTGCAAGAGCCCCATTGATACGATATGTCGCTGCACTAAAACAGTCTAACTACTCAAAACTTCCAAAAAGTCCTAAACTCGAAAAAAGCAAAGCCTCATTGGCCGTTGATGTCGTGCGGCTGGATGCTAAATTCGACTCTGCATTTATTCTCCGAGAATTGAACTGTACTGCATTGATTATGCGGATAATGTGAGACGGCTAATTCAGTTGCCAGCGTAAACAAGCAAGATTATCTTTATGTAAACCGCTTTTACAAAGCTAATACAACGCTTGAAGCGTTTCGAAGTTTCCGTTCATGGGAATCGGATGAAATTGATTCGGTTATATAATTGTCCTGAGTCCATTTGCAAATGTATGTATTCTAATTTCATGACACTGCTTTTTGGTTCTGGCCTCTTAAAACTGTTCTTTTACAGTGATCAGTGGCCTAGCGTGCAATTCGGCAACGTTGGGTTGTGTCAATTTAAACGTTAGAGGTCGAATGCGAAAGTGGTTACAGATCACCCAATAGTTCGATCTTTTTTATAGATTCAAATGGACGAACTGCAACGTTGCCAACTAGCAGTACTAGTGGAAATGTCGGTATCGTTGAAAATGGTGGTATTTTTGAAAATGTCCTGAATTCTGAAAATGACGTTATTTTCGAAAATGATTTATTTTAATGAAAAGTACCTTATTTGCGAAAGTAATGAGACCAATGAATATGGTGATATTGTTGATTTTAATTCTGATAATGACGATATTAATGAAAATTACCGTCATTTTTAAAATATTGGAAAAATTCAAAGTTTCACGTTCTCTTTATTTCATTCTAGTTGTCGCTTACAACATTCCAGCCTCTCGCTTTGAAGCGGCAAGCACATTTTTATTTAATGTTTAAGCACAACTTTAATTTTGTAGGATTTAAAGTTTAAAATAAATGTAGCGCAAAAGCTCGCAGCAGACACAGTGGCATCGGGTGCAATCTGGCAACGTTGCATTTTGGCCATTCAAACCCTTGTAAAGTATCGACGTAAGGGAGTGAACTGTGCACCCCGCCAGTTCGACCCTTTTCAAGGGTTTAAAGGGACAAACTACGATGTTTCCAAATTTCAAGCGACGCCTCTGAGCAGACCCGCCGTGCATAGGGCCCGCTAACAATTTGTTCTTCTGGCCCATACCTTATCAATCTTGACTTCGACTAACCAACTTTAGCCGGATATTTTGAAGTTGGACAGTCACGACTGCCGTCTGAAAAACTTTCTCAAATTGAGTTCCATGGAACTCGAATCTTCTTGTAAAGTGGTCTAATTTTTCTGAGCACCAAGTACTAATTACTCGAGTAAATTCAACGTTCAATTAGAGTTGAATAATTAATAATCCGATGAGATCAGCTGAGGTGTGACTCTCATTTTAGCGAGTTTCGAGTGAGCTCATCTCGGATCGAGTCTGTTGGGGTAAAATGTTTGGCTTGCGCAATAAAACTAAAACCTTCTAGTGTTTGTACACTAGGCCAGCAGTTCTGCTTTATGCGTGTTTGTTTGTTTGATGAAGTGTCTCATGTTGGTTCACTCTACTCATGATATTCCTTTCAAGCCATTATGGATGCGCACAACAGGGACAGTTCGTAATATGTTGACGATAAACTCTAAAAGCTATCTCGTCTGAAACAACAAATAATCAAGAGCCTCAACCTAACCGTAGAGTTTTGGTTCAACTCAAATGACTGAATATGAGCTTAAACTCAGTGCGTTTTATTTTTATAGATGATTCCAGGGTCAATTGGTACGAACCTTGTACACCAACGACGTGCTCCTCAAAAAGTCCACAATTTTTCGGCTGAAATTGACGAATACACGCTAAAAGCCCAACTTTGAGGAATTTCAGCATCTTCGAGCACACTTTAGGACGATACCCTGAAAGTGTCAAGCTGAAACACTCAAAAATAAAACTGAAGCCGGAATTTCTGAAATACGAAAATTTCCACAAGTCTCAATGAGTGCGAGTGAGGAAGATAGACATATTATCACTTGCACTCTCTCGCCACTCACTCACACTCAATCGCACTCACTAACGTAAGCTTAAGGCGAAATTAATTTACAATATGGCTTTAATGCTCAACCAATTTCTCTCGTTTTCAATGCGTCTTTTCTCGGGTTTTCTATGCTTCATTCTTCATTCTTCATTCTTTCAAAGTTTCATTCATATTCTTCCGGGTTTACACCGTAATTCCCAGCCGTGAATTTCCTCCTCAAACCAACATTCTCTCCATTTATGTTCCCATTTTTCCTCAAGTTCCTCGATTGTTCCTTGATTTTAATTTGTAATATTTCGTTCTCGTCAGTGCTTCCTCCCATGCCAATAATCCAACGCCAAGGGCTCGTAAATCATGTGCGAATTTTGTATTGTTATTATTTCATGTGCAGTCTATACATGTTCTTTGCCATGGTCATGCATTTGGGAAGTATAGTCAGCGTTTTGTAAACATCAGCCAATATAAATATTATTCTCCTCTGTTTCGTGTTTCCTAAATTGGTCAACTGCCCCATTCGAACGTCATTTAAATTTGTTTAATACCACCGCAGTGTTTATTATAATGAGCCTCGCCTTAAAAATTACTTAGCTCTGCTCAGTGCTCGTTGTCAGTGAAATATGATCAGTTTTTCTAATTCGAACTTGTGATTTGTCCAATTTACCAGTGAAAAAGTAGCTTTTTGCTAAACATGCTACAATTTCACCGTGTATTGGAGAATGAGTCTGTTGAAATCTTTTTTTACAGCTATAGAGAGGACTATTCTTGTATGAAATCGCTTGCAAATAACGTTTGGGGCATCAGAAAGTTTCAAAATTGACTCATACAAACTTTATAAATGCGGTTAAACAAAATTCCAAGGTGGCGGTCAAATGAGCGGGTGACAATGGGGGACTGAGGGAGACCTATCTAATCGTAACTTTCTCTGTTGAAAAAATCGATCAATCATACAGAAAGCTGCAATTATCGATGGGACTCCCCCACTGAGTGACATGCTCAGTTTACCGCCATTTTGGATTTCTCTTAAAACACCTTTTGTGGGTTTATGAGTGGGGTTTATGAGTGGAGTTTATGCAGCTTAATTATGCTTTCAATGTAATTTGCACGCGATTTTACGAAGAAATTTACCCTCCATTACACAGTAACAACGGTTATAGCAACAGATCCATTTTTACACGTTTATTATGATAATATGGTAATTGAGGTTCTTTGGAAAAACCACGTATCAAACGAAGGATTTTATTCTGTGTGTTTCTGATGATTTGAATGGGATATTCCTTTTTTTAACATTTTTTTTTTTTATTTAAAAAGAAATATTTTTGAATTATATGTACCTATAACAAAAAGACGTATTTTAAAATTGAAACTATAGTTAAATGAAAAAAACTTTTCATTTGATCAAATTATCGAATTTTCAATTTAAATACAGTTATTTTTAATTTAAAAACAATTATTTTTACTTTAAAAACAATTGATTTTAGTTTTAAAGTACGTCTTATTGTCATATAGTTCAATTTTTTTTTTTAAATCTAAAACATTTTTTTCTTTTTTCCTGTGTGATGTATCTGACGAATGGTGTAAGCTCCAATTGTCAGGTAAGAAAGAGCAATCCGTTTAACTCATCAGAAACACACACAAAAAACACTTAGAATTATTAATTTTCCAGGACGAGCATACCGGCATACCCTCTGTTTTATACGTGATTCAAAGAACTCCTTAATGGGGCTCTTGCAAACTTTTACTGCAGGGGATTGAAGAGTTAATTATTGCTTAAAAACCTGTAAAAATGACGATGAGTACACTAACAAATCACGAAATTCACTCTCAGAACTGGGCTTAATGGCGGAGAAACGCAGGTATCAGGGGACATTCTTATCTAAATTGAGACATATCTCTATGTGTTTCTTTAGAGAAAGTGACAAATTAACAGGAATCTCCCATGATACCTGCATTGAACTGCCTTTACGATCTTGCCGTTATAGCAGTTAAGTGAGTTCATTAAGTAATGAATTTCAGACTTTCTTATTGTGATTTTCGTGATTTTTGCTGGTTTTTACATCAGATTAGACTACTATTCATTTACTTACCGCGAAAGTATGCAACAGCCCCATTACGAGTATATCATGAGTTTTGGTTCTTAAATTGGCAAAATCTCCACTTTATTTTTCGTTACTAATGTCTTCGAGTGTGTTTTATTTTCAGTGTGTTTTTAATTAAGTGCTCTCCGCGATCAGTGTTTTATGTATCAAGTGTTTGTTGCGATTCGGTTCACCAGTAGATTATTTTAAATCAATGTAGCGGCATGTCTGAAAGTGTTTCGCTCCGAAAAGCAGACGGATCATGTTTGATCGACGTTCCAAATAATGGAATCAAAACGAACTGAACCGGAATGGAGGAAACGGATCAACGAAACCGGACCGAGCGGCGGAGGAGATAGCTCGAGTCCGGCGCCGGTTTCCGGTCGCGAATCCGCCGGATTTTCGGATAAAGTCAAATTTTATGAGAGTGTTTGGTCATCCGGTTCTCCCAGCCGAGAATCTCCCGGTCAGAAACTCGAACCGATTTCTCGATATGGTAATTTCATCCCTTCATTGTGGAAAGTGAATCCATTCATTGTTTTAAGGGGGTACCCCACTCTGAAATATCTGATTTTATAACTCCCCCCCCACCTATTTGTAGTCTGAAAGCTCCCGAACACGACCATACATTTGGTGTTGTCAAAAAATGTTACAAAAAGTTTTAAAAAAATTATTTAAAGATATATGGTGAAGGTTAAAAATATGCATAAATTAGCATACCGAAATCAGCGAATTTGTCGAAATTGCTCATTCTCAGAGGGAAATTAGGACTGAATCAAAGAAAAAAGCCAAAGAAGGAGCAACTGATGGTGCTGGAGAGTTTAGAGAATAGAATCAAGTTTGTCAAGAGTCAATTTAGGTGTAAAATAAAAAATATTGTAGAAATGATCTTGAAACTTTGACCGATTTTACCCTTTGGGAGCTGACACCCGTCACTTACCTCTGATGAGGGTAAAATTCCAACGGGAGTCAGTTTACATCCACCCTGTGTTGCCAGCTTCACGATTTTAATGTTTTTTGACGAGAGTCACTTTACATTTTTTTGCCCACGGGAGTCAGTTTACATAAGCCCCACTCTTTAGAAAGAGTAAGGAAGGAAGAGAGAGAGGGAACGAGAGGGAGAGAGAGATAGGGTAAGAGAATGAGGAAGAGGAAGAGAAACAGAATAAAGAGAAAGCTTATAGGAATTTAAAAAAAAAATTATATGACATGATGGGAATAGAGCTCTCATCTCTTGCAGTGATCTCACCCACACATCAGTCGACTAAAGCTATAATATCTAAGCGTTTGTTTCATTATAGTTTTGTCAACGATCCCTGTCCCTCTGTCAAGCAGTAAGGTTTCCTGCGTCAATATCAATAATATTAAGCTAGTTTAGATGTGTCGCACAAATTGATTGAAGAAAGCTTTGCTTCCGTGGTACCTATTTGTGAAATACTTTGTACTCCCGCAGTGAAGGGGGGGGGACACACATGAAGCCTTATCGATCGTTTTGAGGCAAAGACATTGTAGAATAAGACTGGCCTAGCTGCTAGCTCTTTGCGCTGGGAAAAAGTGAAGCCGATCATGGCGTGAGCTAATGGGCAGGGCACTTCCCCGCGCGGGGGTATGAACCAATTTAACGTTAGCTCTTATGAAGCCTCGCTCTTCAAATCTATTTTAGTTCATTATTTTTATACGAATGACAGTGTCAAGTCTCCTATATGTTATACAGTATAATATAACATACATTTAAACCGACAATTTGGATCAATTTAATCAGTCATTTAATCGATTTGGTCTTTAATTATCGAAGTTAACGATCGGTCGGTCATTGTTGACTTTAGCACCCATAACCTCTCTGTCGTACTTTCTATCGTAAATATCTAGCAGATAAATTGACCGAAACTTTCGTTTAAGTTCGTCAGTTTCAACTTTGGCATAAACTGCATATCATATCTGAGTACTTTTGAAAACTAAAAGTAATTACCATTCTTTTGAACATAGTTTTATGTCTAGGCTCCATAAGCCACAATGTTAATTTAGTTCATACCCCCGAGAGGGGAAGCCCAGCCTATGGCAGTAACCGGCTTTAAATCTCGCCGCTATAGGGGCCAGTCTTCTTTTATAATATCTTTGTTTTGAGGGATTGAAGTAGTTGGGGGTTGGGGGCGTAAACAAACATGGGCGCCCGCAGAATAATTTCCAAGGGGGGGGGGGGGGGGGTGGAATTGTTGAACCTCAATGGAAGATCTAAGAGACACCCCCCCCCCCCCGGAGGGAAAAAAGGAAAACTTTTTTTTTTCTTCATCCAAATGGTGTACAGTTATTAAGCCATGGTAGGTGTATCAAATAATAGTAATAATTTTGGCGTGTTTAATATGATGGATAAAGGGACAGCAGACGAAAATGATATCAAGGAAAATGTTTATTGCAAAAAAATGAGGTAAAATTACAAAATAAACAAATAATGAAGTTTGATGACTATTACTCCATCGATTAACGTTGCATTTTCTTTTCATTTTTTACAGTGTATTGTTGGCTTTTTTGAACTCCAGGGGGGGGGGGGGGAGTGCCCCCGCTGCGGGCGCCCATGTAAGCAAAGCATTTTCACGTTCATCTGTTTCTTTTATTTCATCGCTGTCTATTTTACTCCTGAAATTGGGAAGCACCGGATGATCATTTCACTCTTTTTTCCTTTTTTACAAATCCAGAAAAATCGGCATCCAGAACGAGTCTCGGATCCGGGTACCGAGGGGTGGGGGGCGGTACGGAGGATACCAGCAGCATTAACAGCGACAGCGTAGCCGCCTCCCCCGAAGCCCCCGAGCCACCGAATTTGGTGGTCATCGGATCCAAAGAAATCCCCGTACGAAACATCGCTCTCGATCAAAGATTACACCTCTCGAAGCAGGGTCGCTCAAAGTCCAGCCATTCGGGGTTCTCCGTTTCCGTTTCCGTTTCCGGCGAGTCGGATTCCGATCTGGACGTATCATCTTTGCTCTCCGATGGAGGGGGGAGCAGTCAATTAGCATCGCCGCCCCCCGGATTCGTCGCCATCAACCCGAGTAGTATTAGCCCTCCGTGCAGCTTCGGGGGTTCAGCTTCGGGGGGCGGTTCCCCCCTTCCATCGACACAAAGGGGGTCCGGTGGGGGATGGTACGCGCAGTACCAGCACGAATCCTTTCACCGCCACCAGCACCACCACGATCGGTCTCCGTCCAGCAGCAGCTCTAGTACAACGACCAATAGCAGCAGTCAATGCAGCGGCGGGAGTGCCCCTGTTCGCAAGTTCGACTCCTACATAACTTTGATCCGAGGTAAACTACTATAAAATATCCCCCCTCTTATTTAATCACCTCTAATAACTATGTATAACGGCCGTCCTCACTTCATTTCAGTCTGCCGTAGTAGGTACTTACCTTCCAGCACCCAGCACCTATACCTCTGCCCCCCCCCCCCGAATCGAGTCATTTTTTGTATAAAGAACAAATATACTGCCTGCCTCCAATTTAGTGCTGCCGTTTTGCATGTAATCAACGGTATTTTTCAATGGGGCTCTTGCAGACTTTTGCTGTGAGTAAATGAATAGTCCATTTTGATGTGAAAACCAGCAAAAACCACGAAAATCACACTGAGAAAGCTTAAAATGGGTCTGTTGCAAAATTTTGCTACAACGATTGAGAGTGTATAATTCAAAGTAAAATCACCCGAAAAGTCCGTTGGTGGCATCAGAAAGTCATAAAATGCAATAATAAACTCACAAGAGGCGTTTAATGAAATCCTTGATGGCGGAGAAATATTGAGCAATTTGTATGCATGCACCACGAACATCCAAGGATGGCCAACTGTGACAACCTCACTGGAGGTAGAGGTTATGTGTTTGTTTACGTTGTGATTATTTGTGATCGATATTGTGAGGTTGGGTATCCTTGGATGTTCGTGGTGCATGCATACAAATTGCTCGATATTTCTCCGCCATTTTGGATTTCATCAAACGCCTCTTGTGAGTTAATTATTGCATTTTATGACTTTCTGATGCCATCAGTGGACTTTTCAGGCGATTTTACATTAGATTAGACTCTCTTAAATGTTGTAGCAAAAGTTTGCAACAGACCCATTCAGTAATAAACTCACATAACTACAAAATGGCAAGATCGTAATGGCGGTTCGACGCAGGTATCATGGGAGATTCCTATCTAATATGCCACTTTCTCTTTGGAAACACAGAGGTATGTCTCAGTTTAGATAGGAATCTCCCTTGATACTTGCGTCAAACCGCCATTAAGTTCGATTCTGAGAGTGAATTCCGTGATTTTTTAGTGTACTCATTGTCATTTTTACAGGTTTTTATGCAAGAATCAACTCTTCGATCCCGTGTAGCAAAAGTTCGCAAGAGCCCCATTCGCCGATGATTTCACCGGTTGAGAAAAGATTACACACAGCGTTGCCAGATTTCAGGGAAATATCAGTAGATTTTACATTGGTGCCTATGGGAAATCTACTGATATTTCCCTATCTGGTAACGCTGATTACACTTCTCAGTTCATTGTATGACTGTACCGCATAAAAATACTATTCTCTGTAATCTTTTCTCAACCGGTTGAGTCGTTGCATGACTTTAAAAAACTTGCGGTTATTTTAATTAATAATTTAACGGCGATTGCACCGATTGAGAAAAGTTTCTAGATCAGAGTATTTTTGTGCAATACAGTCTTACACTGAACTGAACTGTGTAATCTTTTCTTAACCGGTGGAATCATCGGTGAATTGAAAAAATATCATTGATTATACGCACAAAACGGCAGCTCTACAGTCTAATTGTAAGTATACTGACTCGTGCAGTGTAATGGGTCAATGGCGGCTAGTGATAATCGATTTTCGATTTTTCTCCCCCATTTCGACCTGTGCTAAAGTATCGATTTCTGGGGGGTTCAAAGGAACGAAATACGTCGTTTCCATATTGTACGGTTTGGCACTGCATGCGCGGAGAAAGAACCGTGAAACATACAGTGAGAAACCAAAGACCACTTAGTTTTCAGCTCCCCGGGTGCTTAATTTCATGTGGTTACTGAAAAGCACCAAAATTCAGACTCTTGTAACTGACCCTATTAAAAGCTCTTCTATATTTCTGATATTTTATAAGCCCCTTTTTATTCGAAAAGCTTCGCAGCTAGTTATTGCCTTTAAAAGTTAAAAGCTCGCCTTTTAGTGACTTGCGAATGTTAATTCCGGTTGACTGCCGCGTACGTAAAGTATATAAACAACTACAACTCACGTTACCAGTGGCTGCTCATGCTATTTGGCAACCATTTTTTTCTACAATTGAACGTATGCGAAAGTATCGATTTCTTAGGGATTCTGAGAATCCCTGGAGATCGATTATATTACATAGGTTTAAATGGATAGAATTCGTCGTTGCCAAATTGCACGAGCCGGGTAAATTGCGCGCGCATGGTTGCTCTTAGTGACGGTGCTGGATAGTTTGAAGAGATGATTTATCAAAAAGTTCGCGTTTTAGTGCACCGCGATACTCTGTTCTCGCAAGTTTGTAGTCGACTTAAAGGTAACCAGACAGTTAAGCGCAAATTTAACCTTTGATTTGAATGTAATGTGCAAGATTGGTTTAAGTGATAGTGCAGCGGCCGAGAAGTTTAAAAAGACGAGTCACCGAAAGTTCGCGCCTATTAATGTATTGCGTGAAGCTTTGTTTGAGAATTCTTGCGTTTTTTAGTTAAGCGCTAAGTTGCTTTTAGTAACAGCGCCGAAAAAGTTTTGAAAAATATAATTATGCTCATAGGAAGCTCGCATCTTACTTTGAGCTCATGCAAGTGAGCAGAGATGAGGCTGTATACTAATTTTCGCTCAAATTTATAACTTTCATGTAAAACGCACAACTCGCTTGGTTATTTTCAGTGACGAATGCCGGAAAGTTCGATTGAATAGTTCTCCGAAATGCCTCACCTTACAGTATGATCTGTATCAACTCTTCGTGTTGTAGTCGGCTTTCAATTGCGTTTCGCGAAAATGCTAAAGATTGCTATCACTGTCAAGGATTATGAAAAAAGTGAGGCAAATTTTACAAATAAAGGTATTGAGGATCAATTAATGAATCTTTTGCCCACTGGTGGATCCAGGAATTTATCCTTCTCTGTCTTTCCCCATTAGAATGCGTGTGTTAGAGCAGGATAGATCAGGGGCAGTCACGAGATTTTCGCCCCCTCTTCTATCCTTTTCTAACACATGCATTCTAATGGGAATAGAGAGAGAAGGACGATTCGTTCGAGCTGCTAGTGTGCTTGCTTAAACCCAATATATTGTAATGTGTCTCTCTTTAACCCTTTAACTGCCAGGTTACGGAGACTAATAGACTTGTTTAGTGTGACGTCTCGAAAAAAATTGGTTCCAAACAAATGCTCCATCTCACTCGCTCTCGTTGGTTTTCCCATAAGAAACTCGATCCAAATTTTCAAATACAAATTTGTGCTAGTAAACAACAAGTTCCCTCAGATTTTATTACACCATTGGATTCCACGTACCTTAAAATAAGAGCACGCTACAACAAAATTTTTGAAACATAGCGCATTAATGTACAATCACAGTTTTATCGAAGAAAGTCCTATGTTTTGTCCTTTTCACACTCACAGTTTCTTATGGGCACAAAATTCTAGGATATAGGCTCATCGGCACCATAACACCATGTGTTATACCTCGAACAAGCTTCGATACGAAGAGAGGTTAGGATGATTGAGTGTCATGGCGGTGATACTCCCATAAGAGACCGTATGAGTAAGACAAAAGACAAAACATAGACCATCTTTCGGTATAAATGTGATTGTAAATTTGCTTTGTGATCTTTTATGTTAGAGTAAAAAGATATATTCAGGTACGTGGAATCTAATGGTGCAATAAAATTTGAGAAAACTGGTGGTTAACTAGCATGAATTCGCGTTCGGAAATTTGGATCTGATTTCTTACGGTAGGTAAATCCACGAGAGTGAGCGAGACAGAGCATTTGTTTGGAACCAATTTTGATCGTGACGTCAATACTATACAGGCCTATCAATGTTCGCTCGCTCAAATCATGTGGATAGTTAAATATTCCTGCACCGCGGTGCTGATTTTGCATACACAGTTAATTGAAGGCGCTTGACGAAAAAAATATTTTTCAAAAATTAACAATCTAGAGTTACAATTAATATGAATAAAAAACTGACATCTTGTGGGACAGATTCTACATATAGTCACAGAAACGAGTATACTCAGATATGGTACTAAAAGTGTTTAGTGAGTGTTTAAGCGCTGAAAAAAATTGCTTACACCAAATTCTTTCTCTGCATTGTAATGATCGGCCTGCCATTTGCTTATGGATGATCATCATCTAGCGGCGATAGTGCTTCTTCTTTGAGATAACTTTTGACCGAAAGTTTCGCATACATTTCCATACGCATTGTAATATAACCCTCCCATTTGCTCGGTCGAAATTTTTTCATTTTCAAGCCAGATTTAGAAACGTTCGAGGAAAAAAAAACATGAATCTAATCCAACGTTCTCTCACTTATGAAAAAAATTGGATCCAAACAATTGCTCCATCTCACTGATACTCTCGTGGGTTTTCCCTATGAGAAACAGGATCCAAATTTTCAAATGCAAAATTCGGATGCCTGTAAACAACAAGTTCTCTCAGATTTTATTGCACCATTGGATTCTTCGTACCTAAAAGTGTTATCACGTTTCAACAGCGTTTTCGAAACATCGCGCATAAATGTACAATCATAGTTATATCGAAGAAATTTGTTTTGTTTTGTCCTTGGTTTCATTCACATTTTCTTATGTGCTAAAAATTCTGAGATATATGGGATTATCGGCACCACCACACCGTGTGTTTTACTTCGAGCAAGCTTCGATACGAAGAGAGGCTCGGATGATTGAGTGTCATGGCTGTGATACGCCTGTAAGAGACCGTGAGTACGACAAGGACAAAACATAGGACATCATCCGATATAATTGTGATTGTAAATTCACTTGCGATCTTTCATGATTTATGTCGGAGTGCCTCTACCTATGTAATTTCAAAGGGGGAAATAGACTTAAGAGCAGAACCTGGGACCAATAAATGTTCAGCACAAACGGTCCTTGGCCCAAAATCCGCCCCAAGTACCTCAACAAGCATCAGTCACCACTCAACAAACCGCATCGGACCATTTAAAAATGGCAACACCCACAAACTAACCTCCAAATATGCATCGCGAGACATGAACCAGCAAATCGCAACTGCTGGGGTGAGTCGGGTTCACTCTAGACCCGCCCTAAGTAACGTTAAGTTTGAAGCGCTCCCAAAATTTCGATGTGCCGTTAAAGAAATGTGCATGAGGTTAGAATCGCCTGTTTTAGGTACGGCCCAAAGCCCGCCTGGACCCTGAACATTCATTGGTCCCTGATCTTTTTGCGATCTTTTACTCGCCAACGTAGCTCGGGGCTCTCAAACGTCCCCTCTGCTCTTCCGGGGCAGCGCCAATGTAATTTCAAAGGGGGAAATAGTCTTACGAGCAAACCTGATATTTTTGCGGCCTTTTAACTGCCAACTTGGCTTAGGGCCCTCAAAATGTCCCCTCTGCTCTTCCGGGCCGGCGCCAATGTTCTTTCAAAGGGGTAATAGACTTACGAGCAAACCTGATATTTTTGTGGCCTTGTATTACTGAATTTTAGACTTTTTTAGTGCGATTCACGTGATTTTCGCTGGTTTTTACATCAGATTGGACTATTCATTTGCCCACAGCAAAAGTTTGCAAGAGCCCCATTGTTAAAAGTGTTCTCTGTGATCGAAGTTGGGCTTGAAAGATTATAAATGATAAATTGATGAGAAAACTCTCTGATTATTGGCCAATTTGTGACGATCTCAGGCCATAGCACGCCGCGGCCGTTTCTAAAAAATTTGACAACGCTGTGTACCGGAGGATACGAGCATCATTTGTCAATTCATTTTATTGGCTTTGAAGCGTGTTGATCTCTTCGTTCATTCATGATTCCAAGCGGCAATCGGTGCTCCGTGGTCTAAGATCGGAATAAAGTGGCCAAAAATCGGTGAAAAAAAGTAATCGAAAATTATATTTTGAACCTTTTAAACTTAATTGAAAATTTTCCAGTAACACTTCTACGTTTAAATGACTCGTTAAAAGTGTTCACTGTAACTAAAATTAGTTTTAAAAGTTTATAAATGACAAATTGATGAGAAATTTACTTTCTGATTTTTGTCCACTTTTTGACGATCTCAGCCCATAGTGCGGTATCTGCTGTCCCGTCTCTTTGCGATGAAAATATATGTACCTCTTTTTGCTCGTGTTAAGCTTTTTTCGCATGTTCAGCTGAGAGTCATCTTCAATTTTCGTTCTTCGATTTTCATGTCATTTGCAACTCGTATATCATCGCAAGTGAAAGTTCTCGGCGTAGATCTGAAAAACGCATTACTATGCACTTCAAGTCTTGTAACTTTTTTGTAAGTTTGTCGCTGTATTATCGAGAATAAATTTCGAATAATTCCGAAAGCGTTCCTATAGTTCGTCATTCGATTATTTGTTCAATCGTTGTTTCGGAAAAAATTACTTTTTTCTTGAAAAATACTGTAATGATCCTTTTGAGGTGATGAAACAAGCTATTATTTTATTTTTATTGGACTCAAAAACTTTTGGAGGAGCAAAAATTGCCCCCCCCCCCTAAAGCCTTGATTGTAAGAGAAAAAGGGGAATCAAGGCTCTTGATGGTCAAAAGTTTTATTGGATCAAACGCATGAGAAAAGAGAAAAAGAAAAGATGAGGAAAAGGTCATCAGTTTTTTGCCTGCTCAGCCCTCCCCCCCCCCCTAGAAAAATTCCTAGATCCACCTATGCATAGATCATCACTGTAGTAATCACCTCGCTGATATGAATCAGCTGAGTTCTGCTTTTCACAATTTCTCGATTTTTACGGCTTAACGACATAGTGATATGTGTCCGGCTGTTATGAACGTAAAACCAGGTTTCTCATCATGAGATACCTCTTTCTCATCCCTCTCGCGAGATAACCCTTGTAATTTGACCCGCTGATTTCAAATTTGGCCTTAGCTTTTACTCAAAACTCATACTTTTTCCCGAATTTCGAATTTTTTGCTAAGAAGACGTAATTTCGAATTTACGTAAAATCTAGGCCAGTTTAATGAAAACTGATAGCATTTTTGAAATCAGCGTCTCAAAATACATATGATAGCGACGATGAAGTGAAATTGTAGACGTAGAATTATTCTAAAACACGAAAAATTTGTGAAATTAACACTGATGGTTGGTGACAGTCGCGGACACATTATGTCGTTTTTGATGCTTGCCTACTTCAATTTCTCTCTCCTAGAGTGTTTGTGCCAGGGCTACCGTTTGGCGGATCTTTAGTGGCATTTTACAATCCATTAGTAATGTAACCGGTAGGAGAAAAGATTACTAATTGAGTATTTTTATAATCCATTATCATACTTTTTAACTAATAATTGTAATCTTTGCTTCAACTGGTGAATCACCGATGGATTATAAAATGTCATTAAAGATCCGCAAAACGGCAGCCCAGGTTTGTGCTGCCCTTTAAGTCTTGACCTTGCTGTTAGAGCGGCGATTCAAATTTTTGGTTATTTTTTTTCTGTGTGTTTTTTTGCGGTTGAAAATGAAACAGTATAGTTGGGAAAGGTCCCGCCGGTTCTTATTTAAATGTTTTACCTTCATCTACCGATGAAGTTTCCTTGTGATCATTAATTCTGGCCACCCCTGCAGGCTGATTTTCCCTATTTGGACGAGACGAGACGAGATAGGAAGAAACGATGAATCCCATTGGTTTAAATGGCGTCACGTGACAGATTTGAAGTCATTAAAGCACGATCGCAGCAAGCTCTGAGTCATGAATTTGAAATGAATGACTCGGAGATCCCCCTCCTCGCTCCTCAATGACTTCAAATCTGTCACGTGACGCCATTTAAACCAATGGGATTCGTCGTCTCTTCCTATCTCGTCTCGTCTCGTCCAAATAGGGAGAATCAGCCTGCTGGATTTGAGAGACTGGAAAAGTTGTTATGTTGACTAATCTTTCTAAAATTTGACAACGCTGCCCAACTTGCGAATTTTATGTCGTTATAACTTTAATTTTGACCCTCCTCAGACGTTCTTGCGTAGCTACGCCCACAACTTACTTATCGGTCTGAAAACCGAATATTATTGTGCACGCGAAAATCATTATACTCTCTCTCTCTCTCTGCGTGTCTGAAATTAAGACTCGTGCACAAATGAAAGTGCCGGATGAAACGAAGATAAATAAGCCCGTTGAGTTCCTCTGAGGGGAAAGAAAAAATTAATAAAGCTCAGATAAGATCGGAAGTTGTAAGAGTCGAAACTTTCTGGTGCACACTTTGTAATTGTCGGTAAAGTTCATTCGAGCAAGTGGCAGCGCGCGCTACGCTGCCGCTGCGCTGCTCCGTCGTGCTGCAAGGAAGTTCGAATTTAGAGTCTCAGCGTTGCAACTAGGAATTAACTGTAAAGCTATATCGCGCCGCACATAGGCAAATAAAGTGCACGATTCATCGGGCAAAGGTAGGCGCAAAAAGCAACTTTTATTTAGTGACCAGGTTCGGTCACTAAATAAAAGTAAATAATAAATAAATAATAAATAAATCGGTAATTCTTGGGCAATTTTTGAGTGGAAAACCATGTGTTTTTAAAGCGAGAGCTTTGCGAACTCATGATGGCTATGGATCTGTTGCAAACTTTTGCTGCATCGTTGTCACCGTTTAAAATCGAGTGAAAAGAACATTTTGAAACCATCATCTAAAAGTCAGAAATTATATCGAGTCACAGACAGGTGAAGTTTATACAGAGCAGTCCAGCAGTCATCCATATAAATTCAGCGTTGCAATACAATTGGCCTGGAAACGCAGATTTTCTAAAGTGTGAAAATATTAATCGGCTCTCAGATTACTCGTCTGAGTAGCTTGGTTTTTTTTCCCCGCCACAAACTCACAAAATTTAACTGACCGACCCATGATTTCTCTCTGTTTTATCACTGTAAAAGAAACGGAGTCTGCTCCATTAATCAAACGAGATTTTTTTCTTTTTTTTTCTTTTTCCTTCTTGGAAAACTTCCAAACTGCTGTTGTGCACAATGGATGTGTGGATTCATATCAATTTCTCGGATGTGGAATAAGCATCAATCCCTTTTATTAAGCCATCAATTTTAATCCCCCGATGAAATTGACCGAATCGTTACTCTCGCGAGTTCGTGAGTCAGTTTAAGTTTAATAAATCTACCCTCTCCGAATTGTGCCAATAACGGCGTGCGCATAGAGTTTGGATCCGTAAACCATCTCAATTTCTTTCTCATAATTGGTCGAGAAGTTCTACGTTCAACACTCAACAGCCACTCTACATTCAATTTACACTGTTGTAAGTGCTGTCGATGTTTGGTGTTTATCGCAAACTTGTTGAGTCTTACATGATTAAATGGGGGCAGTTGCAAGGGTCTGACTTGTTGTGTTTAGTCGTATTTTGCTTTGT
Organism: Trialeurodes vaporariorum; assembly: GCA_011764245.1. Taxonomy (NCBI): domain Eukaryota; kingdom Metazoa; phylum Arthropoda; class Insecta; order Hemiptera; family Aleyrodidae; genus Trialeurodes; species Trialeurodes vaporariorum. The sequence continues at coordinate 37,964,391 of VMOF01000001.1, forward strand.
CATCGCGATGGCGATTTTGATTATTTTTTTGATTATATTTTTTGCTGATTACCTCAGGAGGTAGTCAACCGCGATGGTCATCAAACGCCGAAATTCGCCATCGAAGAAATTCGGATATTGCCATTAAAATTACTAAAAAGCTCATAGTGGTCCTTGAACACAATCAAAATGAGCACATTTTGAGCTTGCAAACAGAATTAAAATGCGCCAAAATATATTTACGTAGTAAAATAATCAAAATCGCCATCGCGATGACAAAGCAAAATACGACTTTTTTTATGAAGATAAAGAAACTTCTTGATGAGCTGAGAACAAAGATGCCTTTGGTTTCTAATTAAGTCGATTGTTCCGGAGATGAGATTATTTGTGCCCACAATACATTGTTTTAAACGGGAATTCTGCGTAGTGACGTCACTACGCACACGATTTTTTATAACTTTACACGCCGCGTGCATCTCCAAAACCAGGATACTTGGGAAAAGAACAAAGGCACCATTGTTCTCAGCTCATCAAGTACTATCAATTTCTATGTAAAAAACACAACATTTCAGACCCTTGCAACTGTCTTATTGTTAAGTGGTGTTTACCGTCAAGTATTCGTTGTATTTAAGTTAATATTTTTAAATGAGATCGATTCATCTCAAGATTATGCATGAGTATAAGTGTTTGAACGTCTTTCTAATAGCTGACGATCTACCTCGGAAAAATGCAGTGGCGCATCTAGGAACTTATCCTTCTCTCTCTTTTCCCATTAGAGTGTGTGTGTTAGAAAAATTGCGATCAAGGGCAATCACGTGATATTCGCCCCATCCTCTATCCTTTTCTAACTCATGCGTTCTAATGGGGAAAGAGAGGGAAGGGAAATTTCTTGGATCCACTAGTGGAAAAAATGCCTCCAAAACGCATCATCATATGTTGCTGCGCGTCGCGTCGTGCTAATTTGTCTTGCTCCCTCTCTCTCATTCCTTTTGAATGCGTGCGTTAGAAAAGGACGGAGATAGGAACTACGAAGTCACGTGATGGCCCCCTCTGCTATCCTTTTCTAACACATGTGTTCAAATGGTGAAAGAGAGAGAAAGACTAATTCCTGTATCCGCCCATGACTCTGCTTACTTCCTTATATACACAGGGCAGAGCTGCCGTTTTGCGTATAATTAATGACATTTTTCAATCCACCGATGATTCCACCGGTTAAGAAAAGATTACACAGTTCAGTTCAGTGTATGACTGGCACTGGAATGCACGAAATTACTCTGGTATGTAATCTTTTCTAAATCGGCGGAAACGCCGTTAATTAATTAAAATATCCGGAAGTTCTTTAAAGTCATCGACGACTCCGCCGATTGAGAAACGATGACAGATGCTAGTATTTGTGTGCATTATAGAGTCATACCTTGAACTGAATTTTGTGATCTTTTCTCAACCGGTGGAATCATCGGTATGCATTGAAGAATGCCGCATTGCTTCTTCGCAAAACGGTAGCTCTGCGACACAGGGTAAATGGGGAGATCTCAGGCCAATCAGTGGCGGCTCGTGTAATGTGGCAACAACGAATTCGCTCTCCATTTAAACCTGCGTTGAATAATCGATTTTTAGGGGATGCATTGAATCCCTGAGGAATAATCGATTCTTCTGTATAAGTACCACGAGCCGCCTCTAAAACCAAAGCCGTCATCAAGAGGTTTTGTCGTTGAGTCGCTGAAATGCCAACACGCCTTTAAAAAGCTCTATTTCACCAGTCTTTAGGAAATATTTTAATGATAGCCGCAACAAACTGATACAAACCAAAGCAGGTACTTAAAACGCCTTCCATGATTTATAGGTAATTTCCAGACCGAAGTTAAGAAGCACCAGGCATAATATCATACATCGCATGACTTGTAGCATTTAATGAAAATAAAAAGCTCTGAGGCTTCAGCCGAGAGATACGGGGTGAAAGAATTGGATAAAGGAAGAGCTTTAAAGTGCATGTATGAGATTACACAATGCCTGTTTGACATTAATGTGCATCGGTCTCGGAGAGAGAGATATAGCCTAGCGGCGGCTTGAAAACACGTCAAAATGTTGTATAATCTTTGCATGCGAGTTGAATATTATAAAAAATGCACTCGTGAGCCGTGTGCATTGTGCTGCGACATTGTAAACATCTCTTGTGATATGGTAACCGAGTCATTAATAACATAGTTGTTTCGGTGCATACTTGTGGCTAACGGGTGTCAATATACTGTCATGGATGGATCGGTTTCTTGCGAAAATGTGATACTGAAGCTCTTGTAGGTTTTGCTGTAGGCCAGAGGCGTAGTGTGCAATTTGGAAACCGGAAACGCTGCAGTTCGTCCATTTAAACTCATGAAAAAGATCGTACTATCGGGTTTTCGACGAACATTTGACCTTTTACATGGGTTTAAATGCACACAATACAGCGTTGCCAAATTGCACGATACGCCGCGCCGCCGCGCCACTGCTGTAGGTCAGTAGGTGAATGGACCATCAATTATGATGTGAATAGCTGCGGAAATAACCACTAAACAAATCTAACAATAAAACTCACTGTTCGCCAGTGTTGCCAGGTTGGGGGTGAAAAAGCCGTATGTTTTACATTGATTTTAATGGGGACGATACGGCTTTTCACCCTCGATCTGGCAACACTGCTGCTCGAAAAGAACCCTTAGCTGAAAGCTCAGATGGACCAAGAGTTCTGGAGCAGTGATGTGCGGCATCAGTAAGCAAAGTCTATAGGCACTGCCTGCCTCAAGCTTGTTTGAACTTGTCACAAATACCTGCTACAAACCTGCTAATTTTCACAAATTGTTTGTCTTTTGAGTGAATTCTGCGCTTAAGGAGAGAACATCAAGATTCTTCCTTAAGGATTGCTAGTGAGTAGTTGCTTGAACCTTTTTTCGAATGGAACTTTTAAGTGATGGAACCCAGTTTTGATATTTTCAATTATTTTGATTTTTGATATTTTGGACCCTGAATCTAGATTTTCAAGGTTAAAGTGGGTTTTTGAGAGATAGCTGAAAGTAGTTTCATCGATTGTCGGATGCCGTTTGCCCGAAGCTTTTTTCAAAAGAAACTTCTTGCTGGTGGAATCCATTATATTTTCGATTATTTTCGGTCTATGATATTTTGGACCCAGAATCCAGATTTTCACGGTTAACCTTTCAAATCCGGCACTGTTACAAACCCTTCTCACAAATTCTTTATCAATCTCAATAAATAGAATGAATTTTTCACGTTTAGTTTGATGTGCATAAAGCGATTTTTTGCCTTTTTTTTCCAAAAATATATGTATATTTAAATCATGTTAATTTGGTGGGTAAAAATTGTTAAGGGGTAATAGCTGATAGCCAGAGAGTAGTTCTATCGACTGTCGGTTGCCATTTGCTTGAACCTATTTTTAAAATAAACTTACGCCGGCGCTGGAACCCATTTTTGGTATTTCCGATTTTGTTGGATTTTGATATTCTGGATCCTAAATCCAGATTTTCGAGGTTTAAGCGAGTCCACTTTTTGAGGGATGATAGCTAGAGAATAAATTAACCCTCCTTGATCAAATCTCATGATCTAACAATGAGTACACTGTATATACAGTGTGCAACAGAACCTCTTGACTCACAGACAGCAGAGCCAAAGTATATCAAAACGGTTAGATCAATAGACAGAAAGGTGTGGTCGTGAATTTCGTAGTTTCGTTTTGCTTTTTTCCCTGCTCTCTTTATTAGGCGCCGTGAAACCATAGCCTATAATTAATTCCTCCCCCTTCTTTTGCGCTCACTATAAGCTCTAAGCACGCACACGCAGTAAGTGAACATACTCTTCCGAAAGTTGACGTTACTATGCCGGGAATTCGTCCCTTTGCGTGCTTTCATCCAAGAAACAGTCCTTACCTCTCTCTGATGGACAATTGAATGCATGTGTTAGAAAAGGATAGAAGAGGGGGCGAAAATCAAGTGAATGACCCTAATCTGTCCTTTTCTAACACACCTGCAATCTGAATTCTGATGAGAGAAAAGAGAAAAGGATTGGTCCCTGGATCCGCCGATGCGTGCTTTGGAACAAGGAGAGCGTAGAAAAAGAAGGAAAAAAAAAAAAAAAAAAACCCAACAGAATGGAGCTCTTGCAAACTTTTGCTACGGGGGATTGCTACAGAAGTGTTGATTCTTGAATAAAAACCAGAAAACATTTTAACCCTTTAAACCCGGGTTTATTACAAACCCTTCTCACAAATTTTTTATCAATCCCAATGAATCGAATGAACTTTTCTCGCTTAGTTTGATGTGCATAGTGATTTTTTTGAAAATACATTTAAAACCATGTTAATTTGGTGGTACAAATTTGTACCGCCAGTAGACAAAGGGTTAATCTGAACTGTGTAATCTTTTCTCAACCGGTGGAATCATCGGTGGATTGAAAAAGGCCATCAATTCTACGCAAAACGACACAGCTCTGAAAGAAGCCTCACAAGTAGGTATGTCAAACAAATCAAACCGGTAAACGATCTCAGAAAATGCTTTCGCGGTGCTTTGAGGATCATGGTATTAGTGCCGTTTGAGTTTTGACACGTTCTAACAATAAGTGCATTTTACCCATATCGCCACGTACCGGCCCGGCGCGAAACGGTGGGCGCCTACTGCATAAACGATCACGTCCCGAGCCTCGCCGCGGTCACCGCATTGTAATTTAATATATTGTGTGATTACCTTGTGACCTTGAAAAGACTCCGCACAGTCAACCGACGACGGACGACATGAATGATCGTTGTAGTACTCTAGTGCAGTGCGCTTTGCAGTTTGTTCAAACAGCTTCATTCATGAAATTAGGTCGCCGTCATTGCTATCAACACTCGACTGAGTGACTGACTAAACGCTAAAAACCGCCGCCGCTGCGCCTGATGGTAGGAGCGTTGATTGGGGAGGGGGAGGGGGGCAACTCAGGTGCGGGTGGAGACGGCGCGGCGCTGTTTAAATCATCGACGTGCGCCGGCCGCGTTGCCGGCATGCAACCTGCAACACGCCGCGGCAATTTATTTGTCGTCATAAAGGCGCGGAATTTATTTAAAAGGCAGAGCTCTATTCCAATGGGGCTCTTACAAACTTTTGCTTTGTGCAAATGAATAGTCCCATGTGATGAAGAAATCAGGAAAATCACACTGGGAAAGTCTAAAATGCAGTAATAAACTCACATAACTGTTATAACGGCAAGTTTGCAATGGCAGCTCGACGCAGGTATCATGCGGGAAATTCCTGTCTCATATGTCTCTTTTTCTACGAATACATGGAGATTTGTCTCAATTTAGATAGGAATCTCCCATGATACCTATGCGTCTCTCCGCCATTAAGCCCGATTCTGCGAGTGAATTTCATGATTTTTAGTGTACTATTTTTACAGGTTTTTATGCAAGAATCAACTCTTCAATCCCTTATAGCAAAAGTTTGCAAAAGCCCCATTATTCTACCAGAGACAGAGACAAATAAAGACCCAGACAAAGAGCTATGTAGCAATAGAGAGGCTTTATGGGACGTGATTTTGAAACTTCAAGGAGGTGTAACCAAGATGGAAATCGCTTATGAATATTTTCGCATGGGCTCGATTTGTTTGCCTCATATTTTTAAACCTTATAACAATTGTGACAAATCCAGTTGATATTGGTTGTAAAAGCCCGCGAAATGAATAGATCTGCTCGTAAGTCTGTTTTCCCGTTTAAAATACTAAAAGCGATGCCCCGGAAGAGCAGAGGGGACGTTTGGACAGCCCTGCGCCACGTTCGCGATTGAAAGCCCGCGATATGAACTGGTCTGCTCGTAAGTCTCATTTCCTATCCATAATATTATAGGCGATGCCTCGGAAGAGCAGTGGGGACGTTTGGAAAGCCCTCTGCATCACGATAGCGATTAAGAGTCCGCGAAACGAACAGGTCAGGTCGTAAGTTTGTTTTCCCATTTAAAATACTGTAAACGATGCTCCGGAAGAGCATAGGGGACGTTTGGTGAGCCCTGCGCTAAATTCGCGATCTAAAGCCCGCGAAACGAACAGGTATTCTCTTAAGTCTGTTTTCCCATTTAAATAACGAAGGCGATGCCCCGGCAGAAGGGATGTTTGGAAAGCCCTGCGCCACGCCCTCGATTAAAAGCCCGCTAAACGAACAGGTCTGCTCGTAAGTCTATTTTCCCATTTAACATAACGATATAGATGTCCCGGAAAAGCGGAGGGGATGTTTGGAAAGTCCTGCGCCACATTTGGGATTAAAAGTCCGCGAAATGAACTGGTCTGCTCGTAAGTCTATTTTCCCATTTAAAATAACAAAAGGCGATGCCCCGGAAGAGCAGAGGGGACGTTTGGTGGACAGCCCTGCGCCACGATAGCGTCGACCCACAGAATAACACGAAATGTAATCCTTATGAGGAAGTAAGACGTTTGTTTGCATTCCAACCAACATTATAAATTTGCTGTCATCGGCATCTTTTGGTGGTCATGGTGCAAGCATGCAAAGATTGATTCGCCCTTTCAACCGTTATCTCGAAAGGCTTTTTTGGGTTTCTCAGTGGATTTTGAGACTTTTTGATACTCTCAATGTGATTATCACGCAGTTTTACCTCCGAATCAAACCCTCCATAACGTTGTACCGTAGGTCCGTGGGTATGCAACAGGTCCATTGTGACTGTGTACTATGAGTACTATGACAAATAACCTTTGGTAAATTCCAAAGATTATCGGTCGGTCCGCAAGTACTCTTCTGAAACGAAGTCTGCCTGAGTTTTCGGCGGGTATTATTAAAGCGTCAAAATGTGACAACCTTGCGGTGGGTGGTTCCAGTCCTCTCTCTCTCTCTCTCTCTCTCTCACTTTCATTCCGTTTTTAGTGGCCTGCTTATCAAAGTGTTGCCCACCCGGCCCGCGGCTGTAGGCGGCGGCTCTCGATTCTCACAGAGCATAAAGTTTTAATGTGCAAGTGTGCAACTAAAAACGGATCGTTTCCCGCGTTCATCGCACCATTTTATTACCGGTTTCCATCGAAAAAAAAAGAACTACCGTTGGATCGATTTTAATTATGGCTAACCGTTTTTCACCCGATGTTGGCAAATTCTGTCCTGGCTGAGAGCACTGGCGGATGTACACGAACTTGTGTATCTCTCAATGGAGCTCTTGCAAGGCTTTTGCTGTAGACAAATGGCCTATCAATTCTGATGTAAAATGCTTCGAAAATAACGACGAGGCCATTAAAAAAAGTTTAAAACTCACTCCTCGCAGAAAAAACTTAACTTGAAATTTCGGTTGACCACCCTTGCATGTATGCACCAACCTTGGATTCGGACCCCAAACAAAGGACCGGACTTGAAATTAAGTGCCGTCTTCCTCGTTTACTACGTAACGTAGAACTTTTCTGTAGGTATCACCGTGCTCCTAGTGACAAAATGTGTTTTAATGGACCTTTAATTCCTTCAAATTTGCTTTTTGAAAGCAAATTCATTAATCTCATTGTTCAAATTCGTAGGTTATGTTCTTTTGTTTGGGGTCCGAATTCGAGGCTGGTGCATATATACAAGGGTGGTCACCCGAATTTTCAAGTTAAGTTTTCTCTGTGAGGAGTGAGTTTCATACTTTTTAAATGGTCTCATCGTTATTTTCACAGCATTTTACAATGGAATTTATACTCCATTTGCCTACAGCAAAACCGTGCAACAGCTCCATCGCGTCTACACATTTGAATACATAAGGGACATTTTTTATGAAACTTTTCATTTTCAAGTCTAGAAAGTTTCGGGGAACGTTTTAAAATTCGGACCCTATGGACTCTCTCTTTTGTGGACTTGACCTGAATAGGGCTCTCGCAAACTTTTGCCATGTGGGGATTGAAGAGTTAGTTCTTGCATAAAAAGCTGTAAAAATGACGATGAGTACACTAAAAATCGCGAAATTCACTCTCAGAATCGGGCTTAATGTCGGAGAGACGCGGGTATATCTTGGAAGATTCCTATCTAAATTGAGACTTATCCAAAGAAATTTTAGAAGAAGACTGGCCCCTAGCGGCGAGAATTGAAGCCGGTTACTTTTCATGGGCTGGGGCTTCCCCGCTCGGGGGTATGGACCAAATTAACATTGCGGCTTATGGAGCCGAGATAAAAAACTGTTCAAAAGAATACTTATAATTTTTAGATTTCAAAAGTACTTAGATATGATATGCAGCATTTGTCAAAGTTGAAGTTGACGAACTTGAACGAAAGTTTCGGTCTACTTATCCGCTAGATATGTACGATTGAAAGCACGCCAGAGAGGGCATAGATGCTAAAGTAAACAATGACCGAGCGATCGTTAACTTCGATTTTTAAAAAAAACTGACGCCTTAGATTGATCCCAATTTTCGGGTGTCCGGACATTTCCCCCCCCGCAATTTCCCCCCCGGACACTTCCCCCCGGTCATTTCCCCGCGGGGACATTTCCCCCCTGTCAATTTTCCCCCCGGACACTTCCCCCCAAGGACATTTCCCCCCCGAGGACATTTCCCCCCCGGCTATTTCCCCCCGGATATTTCCCCCCCGTCTGTTACCCCTAGTTATTATTAATTAATTACTATTAAAAATTATTACTATTAAAATTATTTTATAAAATAATGATTTATAATTATAATTAAATTAACAAATAAATATTAATTATAATAAAAAAAAATAAGCTGTAGGGCATACACTACAAACACTTTCTCACACACTTTTTTCTTGGGGATACCACCAGACCCCCTTCAAAAAGCTGGGGGAGACCATTGGACCCCCTTTGGAATTCTGGGGGGACCCCAAGATTCCCTCAAATTCGAATATTTTCACCGCTAGACATAATGCAGCCTTCAATCCGAAGTTTTTGCAATTTTGGGGAGAGGGTGTAGGAATAGTTTCCAACTTTATCTTTTAAAGGCCGCTTGAGATCCCTAATTTAAATTCGGATGTTGCTTTCAACAAGTTTTCAAGTGATTCCAGGATATAATATGTTTTTATTCTTTAAGGTGAATGCAATATTTGGTTTTCTTTTCTCTTTCAGGCTGTCGATCTCCAAAAGAATCAAAAGATTTTTTTAGTTTAGTAGATTATACCCCTTCTGGAAGAATTTAGGTGAAACATTAACGATGAAAAAAATCTTTAAAAAAAAAAAAAAAAAAACAAAAAAAAAAAAAAAAAAAAAAATAATGCATTTTTATAAACACGCCCTTCAAACCTGTGAAAAGTGTGAGGGAAAAATTGATGGATTATTTGATTAGCTATAAATAACCTCGGGGGGAAGTAACTGGGGGGGAATGACCGGGGGGGAAGTGTCCGGGGGGTAAGTGTCCTCGGGGGGAAATGTCATCGGGGGGGGGAGTGTCCGGGGGGGAAATTGACGGGGGGGAAATGTCCTCGGGGGGAAATGACCGGGGGGAAGTGTCCGGGGGGGAAATTGCGGGGGGGAAATGTCCGTAAACCCAATTTTCGGATTAAATGTGAGTCACACTATGCTGTATTACATATGTGAGACTCGATTTACCGTTATTCACAAAAATAATTGACTAAAATAGGTTTGAAGAGTGGGGCTCCATAAGAGCTAATGTCAAATTGGTCCATACCCCCGCGCGGGGAAGTGCCCTGCCCATCAGCCCGTGCCATAAACCGGATTCACTTTTCCCCGTGCAAAGAGATAGTAGAGGCCAGTCTTCTTCTGTAATGTCTTTGGACATATGTCTGTGATTCCGCAGAGAAAGTGACATAGTAGACAGGAATCTCCCATGATACCTGCGTTGAACCGCCATTATGAGCTTGTCGTTTTAGCGCAGTTATGTGAGTTTATTACTAACCTTTAGACACTCTCAGTGTAATTCTTGTGATTTCCGCTGGTCTTTACATCAGATTATTGGACTATTCATTTGCTCAAAGCAAAAGTTTGCAAGAGCCCCATTAAGGTAACTTGACATCAGTGGTGACTCGTGAACATTGTATCCATCGTATTTTTTTGTTTATTTCTTAACCCATGACTTCACACCAGAGCTGCAGGTTCACCAATCAGCGACTGCGTACACCGAAAAACATCATCCATCAAATGGAGTCCCTGCATTTATCAAATTCGTAAATTGACAAAGCACAGCTCACTTCGTAACGCACGTTAAGGTCCAGCCACCCCCCAATTTTAAAATATACGAGCAGCTCTTATGCAAAGGTGGGATCTGGCACCCTTGTCTAAAGAAGTAGCTAGTGCTTCGATACAACCGGAAACCGCATCTTGCCTCGGTAGAGCTAGGACTCTTGCTCTGCAAAGCTATTTTAAAAGGCTGCTTCGCCTCGGCTGTATTTAAACTTTGTTTTTCAGTGACTCACGCGCCCGGAAAAATCCGTGTTTTGATACAGTGAGCGTTCACTTCGTTGTAACTATAGCTAAGAGTTTTTGTAGGTCTATTCCTGGAGTGAAGTTGGGCGAAGGATGTGTCGCCATCACCTCGAACATGCTTCCAATCTTCCGTGTTTATAATCTTTTCATTTGTATATCCTTGTACTTACGTTCACTATGCTTCAATATACACGCCTGAATATCTGTCGCTTAGTGGTCCAAAATCGACCGAATTCAGGATTTTTCGATGAGCTCATAATTTTATTTTTCTCGCGTTTGGCGCATGCCGGTATCCATAAACATTTTTAAAATATTGTGTTATAAACTTCAATCTAAGAGTCTTCGGAACACATTTTCGATACGTTTGTTCAATGTTTTTTAAAGCAAATCCACTGAAAGCTTTCAGAAATCTCCTTGAAATGTTTTAACATCATGAGATTAAGGACACTTCCTGAAGGCGAACATGGAGCGACATGTAACATGTTTATGAGCAGTTTTTGATACTTGCGGGACAGTTTAAAAACGTTTCCGCGCGTTTTGTTTTTGATTTTTTTTTTACGTTTCACGCATATTTTTAAAACGTTTGTGACACGGTTCGTCCTATTAGGGTACAACTTTTGGTACACAAGTTTGCAATAGACACATTTATTACAATGGCATAGCTTGCAATTCGACAACGTTGTATTTAGTCAATTTAAAGCCTTGTGAAAGTTCGAATGCAAAGGTGTTCACCGAACTCCCAGTACTTCGATCTTTTTCATGGGTGTAAACGGACGAACCTCAAAGTTGCCACGCCACTGATTTATTACAATGGAGCTGTCGCAGACTTTTGCCACAGGCTTATTAATAGTTGGTAAAGGGGTAAAATTCGATAAAAATGACGACAAGCTCACTAAAAATTCACGAAATCCACTACCAAATTCATGAAATGCATTACCATAATGGCGGTGATTGCCGACTTTTACATTGGGCTTCCCTATCTCAATGACAGCTCCATCCTCGCGAGGTGTTCCCGCGACGCGACACCACACACGAAGAAGAAGCGTACATTTGCCATAAGATTTAGGCGGTCTTCACCGCCATTACGGTCTCGCGTTTGAAATCATTTTATGAGTTTGGGAGTGGGTTTCTTGATTTCTTAGTGCGCTATAATCGTTATTTTTACAGGGTTTTACGCCATTATCAACTATTAATAAGCCTGTGGCAAAAGTTTGCAACTGCGCTATTTATAATTTTGGATTTCAAGAAAAAAAGGACAAAAACCGCCCGAGGCTTCGTACATATTGACTTCGAACACACGGCTGTTGTCGATCGAGACCACTGTGCGACGAATCTCCTTTCCCGTATGAGTTCTTCGCCCTCATCTTTTGACACCTTGCTATGGTGTGATTCTCTCTCTCCGTCTTCTGTAATCGTCGCTCGCTTTGATCTCCGTTCATTTACATTGGTATGAAGGAGTCCGGTGAGGGGGGGAGGGGAGGGGGTAGATGATATGCGGAAGATGCTGGTAAATTTTGTGACTTACGAACGATTCATGGGTCGAGCTCGTGTGCTTAGTCAAGCAAGCCTAGGCCCTAGATCGCCCGCCCTCCCGCCCTGTCACTTAAACATTGAAAATTATTTGATGTGAACTTGTGCCTACTTGCGTAAATCTCTTGTCGTTTACATGTTCATTTTCGTAAGTCGCGCTTTTGCAAACCTAGAGTTGAAAAGCTCTATTGCACTCGACCGCGGAAATAAGTCGATTTCGGTCAGGCCGACGCACTCTGATCGGAGATAAAAAATAAATGGCAAAAAAGCAGTGAAAAATGAACTGAATAGAATACCCTATGAACACTTTCTTACATAAAATTTAATCTGGGGAGACCCCCAGATCCCTCTCTCATATTCTGGGGGAGACCCCAAGACTCCAAGACCCCTCTTTAATACTCTGGGAAGATCCCTAGATCCCCTTTAATATTCTGGGGAGATCCGTAGACTGAAACCCCTCCTTTAATATTCTGGGGAAGACCCCCAGACCTCCTTTTCATACTCTGGGGGAGACTCTAATACCCCTCTTTAATATTCTGAACATTAAAATTAATATTAATATTCAACTATTTTGATTTTTAAAACGGCATTGAGGGTTGAATATTTCAACAATCAATATCGGTGGATTATTTTTTAGTAGGTTGTAGATTATTTTTGCCACTTTTCATTATTAGAGACCCCTCTATTATATTATGGAGAGATCTCTATCTGTATACCCCCCTTCAATATTCTGGGGGAGACCCCAAGATCCCACTTTAACATTCTGAATATAAAAATTTAATGTTAATATTCACCTATTTTGATTTTTAAAACGGTTTTATGAGAGGGTTGAATACTGTAACAATATCGGTGGATTATTTTTGAGTATGTTGTAGATTGTTTTTGCCATTATTCATTAAAATTAACTGAACCATCATTGAACTATTCCAATTTTCCCCTTTTTCTACCCATTTTACCATTGATTTTAATAGAGACCTTTTTTCATCCATACCTAACCTAAAAATTAAAATTGAAAAAAAAAAACAAAAACAAACAAAAATTCCCTCTGGGGTTTGTCAAAAGTAACCTCTCTGCAAAATTGGAATGCATTTAGACAAATGGTTCAAAAGCTGTGCGAGGATACGGACATGTAGACAGACGGACTCCGCAGAAATTTTATTCATTTACTTCCCCAAGCCACATGTGGTTAAGAAAATAATATTGAAATGTCATAAATGGATGCTCTTTAGGATAGTATTAGGAATGATGAGTGCCAATTATTTTATAAATATCATGATTGACTTAGTCGTAGCGGGTCAAGTATTGAAACAACATTCTAGTGACATTTCTAGGTTTTAATGGGTCTGTTGCAAACTTTTGCTACAGCGCTATAGAGTGTTCAATCTCATGTAAAATCGCGTGAAAAGTCCATTGGTGGCATCAGAAAGTAATAAAATGCAGTATGAAATTCACGAGGGACGTTTAATGAAATCCAATATGGCGGTAAAATATCGAGTAATTTGCACGGAAAAAAAAACTACGGTGAAATTAACCATACGATAGCTGATTTTGGCACCTGCTAGATGTTATGGCAATGTTAACCAAAAGTATACTGTGTTTTGACTAGGTACTAGGTGATGTTACCTGATTGCATGTCGAATTTACTCAAAGTATCGGTAAATGTACCATACTTCTGGTCAAGTTTACCATAACATCTAGCAGGTGCCAAAATCAGCTATCGTATGGTTAATTTCACTTATCTTTTTTTTCCGTGTGTATGCATTCACCGCGTGAACATCCAAGGATGGCCAACTTTGACAACCTCACTGGAGGTAGAGGTTATGTGTTTGTTTACGTTGTGAGTGGCTGTGATCGATATTGTGAGGTTGGCATCCTTGGATGTTCGTGGTGCATGCATACAAATTGCTCGATATTTATCCGCCATCTTGGATTTCATTAAACGTCTCTTGTGAGTTTATTACTGCATTTTATGACTTTCTGATGCCACCAATGGACTTTTCAGGCGATTTTACATTGGACTAAATACTCTTAATCGTTGTAGCAAAAGTTTGCAACAAACCCAATCTCTGTTGAAAGTGTTCTATGTGATTAAAATTGGTATTGCATGTTTATAAATAATGAATTTATGAGAATTTTACTTTCTGGTTTTTGGTCACTTTTTGACAATCTAAGTCCACAGTGCGCTGCGACGGTCTTTTGCGTGAGAAAGGATCATCGAAGATTCAGCCGTGTTCTTAGACGATACCGCGGGTGATTTAAATTAAATATAGCTTGAACCCTAGCGACCCTAAAGTGTTTTGCACCTTCAAACTGTGTTGCCATTTCTCGAATAACTATCCGATTTTTCCCTGTTGATGTAAAAGTTTGTAATTTATATAAGGAAATTTGGCGTCATTGCCTTCAAAGCCCCTGAGGGGCGAGGGGTGCGGTTAGTACTCTAAATCACACGAATTTTATGGTGTACGGGGCTAATTTTTCTAAACTGACAGAATATATGACGAAGATATTGTTTCGTGCTATATCAGTCGAAAAAGTCTTTGCTCTTGTTTTTCAACCGAGATGTTGAGTTCTTTCGTTTTTGTATCGAGTTTTCAGTAGCGAGAGTGACGTTTGGGAACTATGTACTTTCTCCATTTAAACTTACTGAAAAAATCGAATGCTGCGGTCATCATGACTAGACACTTCGACCTTTCCAATGTTTTTAAAGGGGGAAACAAGAACGTTGCCAAATGGCACGCGTCGCCTCTGCTAGTTTTGTTGGTCCTTCCCAGTATCTTTTTCCATAAATAAGTCGACTCATCAGTCAGACTATAAATGCGGAAAATACTGGATTCCGTCTGTTTCCATCCATTTTCTTTGCGTTTGTTTGTCTCTCTTCTTTTTTCCTCCTTGTCCTTTTTCTTGGTGCGGAAGAAATCCAAACTTGTGTATTTCCTTACTCTTTCCCTCTGTTGTACACCCAAGTTGTCCAAACATCTGTTGTTAACGTGATGACATGATTGCCAGATTGCCGAAATTCCGTCTCGGAATCATGAAAAAAGTCGGGTTTTCCCTGATTTTGGGAGCCGTCGACTTTTTCATGATTAAACAAGAAAAGTGATTTCGAAAATTTTTAACATTCTGCCCGTTTCCACTCCAGTGTCAAATATATTCCCAATAAAAATACTAGAATTTTCAATACTAAATCATTTCCTCTCTAATGTCGGATATGTGTATTCTACTAAAATCAGCACAAGAAAAAAAAAATTAAAAAATCCAAAAGAAAAATTTAAAAAAAATTAAAAAGAAAAAGTCCGGAGAGTTAAAAGTATTTGTGGGATTGAAATTTTGATGAAAATTTGATTAAAGTAGCGAATGAGAATGAGATTAGGTATTTTGACAATTTTAGGACAGTTTCTAGAGATTTATTGCCAGGAATTTTTTCCGGAGAGCATATGCCTTTTGTGGACATGAGCTCAAGCTGAATAGAATCGAGGCACATCGACTACAACTGAATGAACTCACAACCTTTGTATATCAGACTTAAAGCTAATTTTACCATGATGATCGGGTGAAGATTTGAGGTTCGAAACTTTTCGGGGGACACCGAACGCCAAAGGCAACAAACCCGTTTCTTGTCAATCAGAAGCGGTGAGTTACACTTTTCAGTTTTCGCCCCCATCTCGCGGAATGGGTACAAATTCCGAGGTTCGGGTACAGTATCGGTGTCATCCATCATTTTAGAACAAACAGTTTGGGTGAAATAATAAAATACCCAACCGTTACGGTTCGAGTGAAAATCAGTAGCGGCCCGTACAATTTGACAACAATGTTATCCCTTTATTTGTATTTTGTTGTATGTAAAAAAATCGATTCGAAAGTGAAGCAGCGCTTCACAAGCATTCGATTATTGAACATAGATTCAAATGGAGCGAATACATTGTTGCCAAATAGCACGAGCAGCCTCTGGTGAAAATCTTTTAATAAAATTCGCGTCTAGTCACCCACCAGGTCGCCAAGACTTGATGGATTCTGTGAGCAACGCGACTAGTGGCGCTAACATATTAATCAAACTAGACATTTTCCTTATCCAATTATAAAAAAAAAAAAAAAAAAAAAAAAAAAAAAAACCGGCAACAACAACAACCGTGGGGGTCAAATCAGCAAGACTCAACATTTTCCCGATAGATTTATTACTTGCCCTGGGGCGAAAAAGCGACTCCTCTTTCTTGGGTTTTTAGGGAAAATATGGGTCGGATGACTTGAATGTTTCTAATTAAGAAGAAATGGAGAAAAGCGGAGCTACAAGTCACGGCTGAGAACATGTAAACAAGACGAACAAACAACTTGACAACGCAAGTCAAAATATTTACTTTTCCCTCCCCCGCGATGGCGCGGCGCACTAAGGTCAAAGATTGGGAGAAAACGTGGCCAAAAATCAGCGGAAAAAAGTAATCAAAAATCATCCTTTTCGACCTTTTAAGCTGAATGGGTCTATTTCGTACTTTTGCTATAACAATATGGGCCTTAATTCTTACGGAAAATTCGGTAAAAATAACGATGCGTACATTAAAAACGTGTAAAATTACTGATTAACTCAGGAAATCACTTCTATTTTCAACTAGAGTCGCTATATACTCTAAGAGCTGCGCCAAGTCTCTCAAAATGAAGAAGAAGAAGCGGATCAATGGAGCCCCCAAGAGGCAAATTGCAAATGGTGGATGACCATTTGCCTCTGCGCTGTTGCCGCTATTTCGCTATTTCTTACAGGTTAGGTTCTGATTCTCGACAATAACGGTCGTTATTGAAAGAGATAATGTTCTCCAGAAGAACATTCAAGCAGAGGAAAAATTAACAAAAATTACCGCGGTCACTGCAGTTACTTCAAATGTGTAATGAAAGCTAATTCGCAAAAAGTAAACAAACCCTCTGCCATTTGCCTCTTGGAGCTTTCTTGACAACCAAAATCTGAGAGCCAATCAGAAATGGATTCAGCAATGGCGCAACTCTCATAGTATATAGGGACTCTATTTCCAACAGCCCGCGCTACACTAGACATCGTAAATAGACATGTAGATGCGACATCGAAACAACAAAATTATGGAACTTCCTTCTAATTACATGAAATATTGACTGCATTTGCTGTCTGGCAGTAGCGGCCCGTGAGATTTGGCAACCATGCATCTTTCCCACTTAAACTTAGGTAAAAAATCGATTCAAGCGGAGGCTGCCAGCCTCCTCGAGTTTCGATTGTTTTCCATGTATTTAAATGGGATAAAAACACCGTTGCCAAATCGCACGAGCCGCCACTGCTGTCTGGTCTTTCCTGGCTTATCAAAGATTACCAAATAATACGAGAATTGTATTTATGCGTTTAAACGAAACATACAAATGTTTGTAAGTTCTATTGATGTTTACATAAACGTGGTGGTTCCGTCTTTGTAGTTGTATTCAGGAGTTAGTGAGTGGATTTTGAAAAGTTTAGGAAGTGCACATCGTTATTTTAGCCGAATTTGATACGTTCGAATCAATGTGTCATATTGCTACGCAAATGCTACGCCACTGATCCATTCAAATCTTTCCAGCGACATTTTTAGGTTTAGAGTAATAATTGTAAAAGTGTTCTCTGTGCAGTGGCGTGTAACTTTGAAACTCAGGCCCACCCCGCAGATTGAGCTGGAGCCCCCCCCCTCAGCGCCCGTACAACAGAACCTGCTTACTCTAAAATAACTCATCGACACCCCCCCCCCCCCCAAAACCTAACTCATAACAACTGCCAGCGGCGAAAGTCGGTTTTCTGAGCCCAAAAAACGTTCGCTCACTCAGATTTTACGACCGCGAATCCAAGTTCGAAATCCCCAAATAATTTTAATTTGTCAAAACGCAACTTGATCTTAAAATCTACGAGCGTTTTTCCCTTTTCTTTCTTTTCTCCCCTTTTTTTCGTTTTTCCCCTCTCTATTTTTTTCTTTTACCTGGCTGCGTTAAGGGTCCCCAATCGTTCCGGGCCCCCTGCACCGCGGTCCCATAAGTTATGCCAATGCAAAGATGTTATATACTATGCCAATGTATCTATGATTAAAATGGGGCTCTTGCAAATTTTTGCAGTAAGGGATTGAAGAAGTGATTCTTACATAAAAACCTGTAAAAATGACGATGAGTACACTAAAAAATCACAAAATTCTCTCTCAGAATCGGGCTTAATGGCGGAGAGACGCAGGTATCATGGGAGATTCCTATCTAAATTGAGACATATCTCTGTGTTTCCTTAGAGAAAGTGACGTAATAGACAGGAATCTCCTATGATATCTGCGTTGAAGCGCCATTACGATCTTGCCGTTATGGCAGTCATGTGAGTTTATTACTGAATTTTAGACTTTCTCAGTGTGATTTTCGTGATTTTCGCTGGTTTTTACAGCAGATTGGATTCCTCATAAGCTCACAGCAAAAGTTTGCAAGAGCCCGCCCATTGGCCTTGAAAGTTTACGAAGTGTATAAATTGATGAGTTTATTTTCTGAGTTTTGGCCACTTTTTGACGATAACTGACCATAGTGCGGCGACTCGACTCGACGCGACGGGACACAAGACCCAACCGAGCAGCTGCGTATAGCAATTGTCTTCAAAACTCAATATTTTACTGTCGCATTTCTTGGATTCGACCGATTTGAAGAAGAGTCTTTGTCAAAAACGCGAATAAGCTATAAATATTAGGCATGCACATGTCGCGCGTCGCGATATCTAAGCCGCGGTCGTCTCAAGAAATATGACCCTTACAACAACAAGTGTGCTCTTGCGTAAGAATCCTTACGACGTTTTAATACTCTTTTTTTGGGAAGGAGCTCACCGAATGTTTTATGGGCCTTATACGCCCCTACAGTCTTCACCCGGGACCGCCTCATCCCCCCCTCCCTCTAAAAACTCTTTTTTTCCTCTGAAACTATAACTTAGTTTGCAATATCGTGCTGAAGCCGCAGCCGTGAATTATGCGCCCATAGTAATGCTATTTTTTGAATAGTTCGAAAGTAATTGTACAGGGTAACTCGAAAAAAAAAAAATAATAATAATAATGGAAAGATCCCAACTTCCAAATTTTTCAAGACGATAAAAATTTCTCTCTTGTGAATGGGGGGGGGGGTGTGGATAGCGCCACTAGTCAATTTTCAGGGAAGTATTGTTTTTGGCATAGTAAATTGAAAACAAAGAAAAAACCCAACATTCAAGAACGTTGGCGTCGTTGGCATTTGGCTGATTTTTACTTTCTCCCTCTAACGAAGTTAGAAAGTAGCCTCGTTTATGCGAGCATCTCAACCCGAGTTCAGCTGAACCCGAGTTGAGATGCTCGCATAAACACTTCGGATCTCGCTGAACTCGGGTTCGACTCGACCCCGATTCAAACCCGAGTCGAGTCGGTGAACTCGGGTTGAGATTTTACGCATAAACACCTCGGAGTTCAGAACCCGGGTTCACGCGGCATCGATGTCACCAATCCGAGCGAGGTTAAACACGCGTCTTATGCGGTCGCACTTGTCCGTACCGCACCAAGCATCGCCGCCATTTTCGTCAAAAATGTAAACAAACACAGTGAAGAAGAAGAAAGAAATGCTTTGAACTCGAATTCAAATACACGGGTGTTTATGCGCAAATCCAAGTTGGACCCAGGTTGAAACTCAACTCGGGTTGACTCAACCCAGGTTCAGATCTCTCGCATAAACGAGGCTAGTGAGAAAGTATTGCGATGGACCGATGGCGCAGATGTCTATCCGTCTGCATCCCGGCTTAACTTTTGAATCAAACCAATCGTACACACACGCATGGGCGGATACAGGAAATTGTCTTTCTCTCTCTCTTCCCATTTGAAAACATGCGTTAGAAAAGGACAGAAGAGGGGGCAAAAGTCACGTGATGGCCCCCTCTGCTATCTCTTTCTAACACATAAGTTCAAATGGAAGGAGAGAGAGAAAGACAATTCCCTGCATCCGCCAATGCACACACGTCCACTTTTTGCAAAGAAGTTGCTTTTAACTTTCCTCAGAAAGACTTGTTTTGTTTTTTTCGAAATTTTAAATTTTAAGCAAGTTATGGAGGATAAAAGGTTTTCATTAAAATCAACGGGGAAATGGGGAAATGGGTGAACATAGGGTAAAAATCAAATATTTCAAATACAGCAGTTTGAATGTTGATTGAAATTTGAAAAAAAACATTCTGCAGCCAGCCTACTGTAATATTAATCCCTTGAGGGGGTCTGGGGGTCTCCCCTAGAATGTTGGAGATGGGTCTGGGGGTTTCCCCCAGAATATCAGAGGGGGTCTGGGAGTCTTCCCCAGGATATTAAAGGGGGATCTAGGGGTTTCCCCCAAATTAAGTTTGATGTGAGAAAGTGATCGTGCGGAGTATTCCTTGCAGTTTATTTTAATGTATTTTTGAGCCCAAAAAGAGCGAAATTGGTTGAAAATTAAAGCTGTAATCTTGGAAATTAATCTCCCCATTAGCTTGGTGACTTACATTAGTGGGTGCGAGTGGTACCATGTCTAACTGCCTCACAAGCACTCATTATTGAAAGCTCATGGGCATTATCGTACTTGCAATATCCCGGCTTTATTTTTGAGTACTTCAGCTTGGGAGTCTTTCAGGGAATCTCCCTAAAGTATTCGCTTGTCAGTGTCGACGTTTTCCTAAAATGTGTGCTTTTTGCGTATACTCATCAATTTTAGCCCAAAACTGTTGAATTATGAAGCAGCGCAACGCGGTAGTTACCGCTGGAACTAATCGACTGTGGAGTCAACTTAAAGACTTTTTTTTTTATCCACTGGAAGTCTGTAACTGCATTTTTCATGTCTATTCGATTTCTATAAACCCTAAAACAAGGTAGATGTCCTAATTACCGTCTCTGTCACAGATCCTAGATTTGATAAAAATGAACACTTTTACAGGTATTTTATAGAAATTTGTCGTCTTAAGTGTGGTGGTAATTGGAACATCTATACCTTAAATAGTTTTTAAAGAAAGAAATAAGCACCCGACACCTGAACTTTCGTAACGCCTTCAAATCCGACTTTTGCACAATGCGAAGACGTCACTTTCGATACTGATCCGAATCTGCGGTGTATGCGTATCATGTAATTCAGATTTCAAGGCATCTGGTTTATCCACTGGAAATGCATTTTTTTTTCAAGTTTTTCTTTTTCTTTTTTACTTTTAGCGCATGAAAATACTTTTTGAAGAAAAAAGCACCCAGCCGTGGAACTGGTAAAGCCTTCAAATCTAAAATATGCATAACGCAGAACATCGGTTCACTTTTTTACTGTCACCCTGTACATTGAAAAGTCAATTTTATACTTATTGTTGTGTACGAAAGTTTGCTTGACAGAAAGTTTGACACTTTTATGCATTCGCACATTTATTTATGTTTCAATATTTATTTACTTGATTTATTTTTATATATTTTTTTTAGTCTCGTTTATTCTCCTCAGAATTCTCATCTTCAATCAATTCGCAGACATTTTACTTTAGGGTCGTATATTTTCATTCAGTCGGCCATTCTTCGCAAGCAACTTCTATCGAGTATCGGAAGCACTCCTCGAGTAGTGAAAGTGAAATGGGGCTCTTGCAAACTTTTGCCACAGAGAATTGAAGAGTTGATTCTTGCGTATAAAAACCTGCAAAAATGACGATGAGTACACTTATAAATCACGTAATTCACTCTCAGAATCGGGCTTAATGGCGCTTCAACGCAGGTATCACGGGAGATTCCTATCTAAATTGAGACATATCTCTGTGTTTCCTTAGAGAAAGTGACAAAGACAGGAATCTCCCATATTACCTGCGTTGAACCGCCATTACGAACTTGACGTTTTAGCAGTTATGTGAGTTTATTACTGAATTTTAGACTTTCCCACTGCGATTTCCGTGATTTTCGCTGGTTTTTACATTGGATTAAACTATTCATTTGCCCACAGCAAAAGTTTGAAAAGCCCCATTATTGCGAAATGTTTCAGTCTGCTGGAGATCGTTTCAGAAGTATAGAGGCGGAGCCAATGTGTCTCTCTAGGCCCAATTGAACGCGTGTGTTAGATGATGACGGGGAAGGGGGCAAAAATCACGTGACTGTCCCTAATTTTGTCCCTTTCTAACGCACGCCGTTCTAATGGTTGAAGAGAGAGAGAGAGAGAGAGAGAGACAGATATAATTCTGGATCTGCTGGTGCAAGTGCGACTCAGTTCTCGACGCATTTTTCTTTTCGCGTCGATGAAAAATTCCAAGCCTGCAGCCTGCTGACCCACATTAAATCGGAACCGCGTATCAATGCATGCGTTTCGCGTGCCGCGGAAGTCATTGCGTTGCGAAGGGTGCTTTGCACTATTAGCACTATGCATGAGTGCATGTTGTCAAGTGGACCGTTTTCTAAGGTGCATATTTTTTTTTTTTTTTTTTAATATATAACCTTGACGGTTTGATTCATCAAAACGAAGAAAAAGAATCTTCACTGTTCTAAAGTTGTTAATAAGCAGATAAATGCAGTTGAAATCGTGTGTATTGTGATGTCACAATGCGGAACTTCCATTTAAAACAAAGTAGGTATTTTGGGCCGAAATCGCATCTCCGGAACTATATGTATGAAAAATCTTGTTTTCAGCTCACCGATTACTTTCATCTGCTCACTAAAAAACCGCCAAAATTCAGACCCTTGCAACTTCCCCATTATTAGTAGCAAATTTTGTTATCTTTTTACTTTCTCACTGTAACGAAGTTAGAAATTGAGAAAGTGATGTCCGTCTGTCTGGTATCCCGGCGTAACTTTTGAATCAATGGTCCATGTACCCACATCCAAATTTTGCAGATAACTTGCCTTTAACATTCCTCAGAGCTGGAAGTTTGCTTGTTTTTTCAAAATTTCAAATTTTAAGCAAGTTATGGAGGATAAAAGGTTTCCTTTAAAATCAATGGTAAAATCGGTACAATGGGTGAGCATAAGGGAAAATTGGAATATTTCAAATGTAACTTTCTAAATTTTGATTAAAATGTGCAAAAACATTCTGCAACCAGCCTACTCGCCTACTGTAAACTTAACTCCTCAAGTGGGGTCTGGGGGGTCTCCCCCAGAATTTTGTAGGGGGATCTGGGGGTTCCTCCAGAATAGTAAAGGGGAGTCTGAAGACCCCCCCCTCCAGATTGAGTTTGATATGAGAAAGTGTTCGTTGGATACTCCCTACAGTTTATTTTTCTTTCGAAAATGGTGCGATGATAACCCCGCAAACAGCAATGCACTGGAGAAAATCCGTCATTTGTTATGGCACGAGTGGTGCCGATGTTCATGCTATTTTGCTTGAAAATTTGTGAATCGATTGAAACGTTGATTTTCAATGGGAATGACGCGTTTGCGCCGATTCTGATGTGACAGTATGACTTTTATAGATGTTTGAGGTTGAGTTACGCATTTTCCCGCTGTCACCGAAAATCGTTAGGTGTCATTTTTTGCCCCCAAGCTCTCCAGACCGATGGTGCCCAAAAGCGACACCCAACAAATTTTCTTGACAGCGAGGAAATACGTAACTCAGCTTCAAACAGCGATAAAACTCATCTTATCACAATAGAACTGTCGCAAAAGACTCATTTCCATCGATTAATCGAGATTTCAATAGATATTTTGATTTTAAAGCAGAATAGAATGAAATCCCTGATTTTGATTTTCCCAAATTTTGATCCAGCATGCTATAGCAAATTACGGCTAAAGAGAGTAAATCGTGAAAATCGGTTAAAGTGACAGCATAGATCGTGAATCTTACGAAACTCCCGTTTCACTCAAACTGATGCGGAAGTGAAAAGAGACAAGTGTACAGAAACTTTTTTTCCGGCATTTTCTTGGTTCAATCAAGGGCAAAAGAGCTGATGAGCATGCATGTCTGGCATTTACTTTTGTACGTACCCGCGTTCAGATACGTTTAATACATTTATTTTGTTCTGTCTGGACTATATCACGCACGCGTCTCTCTCACATTTCACGCGCGTACCTGGTACTAACAGGTCCTTGCGGCTTCTTTCCGCTCCTCGCTCCATTCCATTCCACCCACGCATTCCACTCCTATTCCGTTCCGCCCTCTTATTCCCTGTCTCGCTCTCTTTATCTCTCTATCACTCTTCTCTCTCTCTCTCTCTCTCTCTCTCTCTCTCTCTCTCTCTCTCTCTCTCTCTCTCTCACTCACTCACTCACTCTCCCGTCCCTCATTCTTTCTATCTCTCTCTCATTAAGTCCTATTAGGGGGCGAGGCTAAATAAAATAAAAAATAAAAAAAAAAAAATCAGATCAAATCTCTCTCTCTCTCCCCCCCCTCTATCTCTCTCTCTCTCTCTCTCTCTAAGTCCTGCTAGGACCAGACTAAATAAAATCAACAATCAAATCTCCCTCCCTCATTCATTCTCTCTCTCTCTCTCTCTCCCTCATTCATTCTCTCTCTCTCTCTCTCTCTCTCTCTCTCTCTCTCTCTCTCTCTCTCTCTCTCTCTCTCTCTCTTTCTCTCTCCTCTTTTTCCAGCATCTTTACCGTTCAAATATCGGGACTTGCAAAGTGCAGAATCTCTCCGGTAGTTCCACCGATTAGCCGGAACCGCTCTATATTTCAAAAATCAGGTGAAATTTAAATGTCTCTCATTGACAAGGTGTACAATTAATGGGCTAACCCAATACAGGGGCTATGCTGTGTTATAAGCCCCATCCCAAATAGAGGCAGCATAGACGATCTAATTCTGGTGTTTGCCTCATTTTTTCTAAACCTTAAATCAAAAATCGTATAGTTGATTCAGTGGAAATTATGGTTGTAAATTAAAGTGCAAGTGTTTTTTAGAGTGGCTTTCAGGACACAGGATTCCAATGCAATTTATCCAGGTGAGAAAATCGATGTCGAATCGAGCACTGTGCAGCGTGCACCTCTATAATATTGCGACCTTTTTCAGAAGTTTAAATGGCACAGATACAATGTTATCAAATTGTACTCGACGCGACGCCATTGGTTTTGAAGCCTGGTGTCAGTTCTACACTCATATTATTATTCTATTTCCATTTGACCGTCAACTTCTTTTGACATATTTTGTTTCTCACATTGTGACTGTGAAAGAAATTTAATGCGTCTGAAAATAAAATTGTGGAGAAGCGACGGATATTATTTTGCGACGAGGTTCGAACCCACGATCTTCATAATCTTCAGATTTTCTGCGAACCGCGCGCTGTTCTATTTTAACAACCTTGTAAACGTAAAAATATCCCCTCGTGGAGAAAGCTCGAATCCTCTTGGAATTTCGTGCAATCATCATATTTTCCATTGGTTTCCAACATCATGAGTATATTTCAAACTTTTGCTACACCGCGTCTGAGACGCACGACCCCTCTGCAATATCAAGACGGCTCCAGTGCATTGTCACCCGCACATTTTAGACTGCCATCTTGTAATGTTTTTAAACGCATCCATTAAGTTTGTGCGTGAATTTTGAAACTTTCTGATGCTCTCGACGTTATTTTTAACTGACGTCACACGGGAATCCAGCAATGTGGCAGCTGTGTATTATTCCCATTTGAATGCATGAGAAACAATCGATTAGTAAGAGGGTCATGGCCTCCTCAAGAATCGATTGTTTCTCATTCTTTTAAATGGGATGAGTTCATGGTTGCCAAATCGCTGGATCCGCTCATGGAATCAACCCTCCCTGACGCTGCAGCAAAAGTTTGAAATGGACCCATTTTCGATTTTCTTTGGTGGCAAGTTTCGGCGTATGATGTACATCGCGGTTAACCATCGATCTCCTGACGTTCCAAACCGCAATGCCCATCAAACGCCGAAACTTGGTATCGAAGAAATTCGAAAATCGCCGTTTAAACGACTGTAGTGGACCACTAAAAGCTCATAGTGGTCCAAAAATCGTTTCAAAGTAATCACATCTTGAGCGTGCATAGAAAATTAAAATACGACAACACAAAACGAATGTGTATTTACGTAACAAAATAATGAAAATCGCCGTTCTGATGGCAAAACAAAATACGGCTGTTGTTGACATCTAGTTAAAAAAAAAATGAACATCAGAAGTGCATTAGATTATTTTAAAACCCGTAGGAAACTGAGGTTTCATTCTAAAGAGAGTGAAAGCCAGTCAGAGAAAATCATCTCACCGAGTTTAATTTAATATTATTTTTTTCTCTTATCTGGGTCGAGGTGCTTCCTATTCGCATTAAGTAGTAAATATGAGGGATTTATGGACCAGATTTTGGTCTCGTGTGGCTAAAAATTTTAACTACCCGGGTAAACAAATCGAGGATGCTCATAATTGTGAATCTTGTTATTTATCGCTCTGGGTGGGAGTTTGCCCGATGTCTCTGAACTTCAATAAAAAATACGCAGAAACGGCAAAGAGCAGATAATGTCTCATTTCAAACATGCAGCTCTGTATATTTCAAAAGTAAAGTGGCTCTTACTGTGTTTGTATCTCGTATATCGAATAGCGCCCCCAAGTGGCCGAGTTTCTAAACGATCATAAATAATGTGAGCGTATTTTCTTATTGGTGTCCACTGTCCCTTGATGTGTACCGATCCAGCCGAAGCAGCCAAAGCCAGCCTTCGCGTGGAAATCCGGAGTTAGTTTTTTTATTTTTGTTTTTGTTTTTGTTTTGTTTTTGTTTTTGATTTTTTTGTTGCTGAGGCATACCATACATACCAACAGAGGCATTATACTCATCAAATCCTATCGAAAACTTTGGGATTCGATAGTAATGGGTCTGTTACGTACTTCCGCTACAACAATATGGAACCTTGATTTTTTCGTAATGTTCAGCGAAATTAACGATGCGCAATTTATAAACGTTCAAAAACCACTCTTTAATTCAGAAAATCACCATAATTTCAAACAGCCCGCGCTATACTTGACACTATTTGCACCGGCATACTACTACATAGATGGAACAACCGTAAATATGTTAACGACATCGTAACTACAAAATGATGGAATTTCCTTCCAAATTCATGAAATATTGGCTGCGTTTGCTGTCTTGCCGCGTCTGGTCTTTTCTGGCTTATCAAGGATTACAAAATAATATAAGAAATTTACCCGCGTCTAAACGGAACTTTCTACTGCGTTTTTGTGGGCATCGTTATTTTCACCGAATTTTACGTTAGAATCAATGTGTCAAATTGCTATACAGCAAAAGTACGCAACAGACCCATTCCGATGACATCGAAGCCCAGTGGTGTTGCGGGGGGGGGGGGGGGGGGGGGGGTCCAGGGGGTCTGGACCCCCTCCCTTACCCCGCGACACCGAAATTTGCCCTTAAAAAAATGTAATTTTTTGCGTATTTAGACAAATTTGACTTAATTAGTATCTTTGGACCCCCCCCGACAATTTTCGGACCTCCGACTTCCCCCCCCCCAGAAAAATTCTTGGCTACGCCACTGTCGGAGCCTCAAAAACTCCAAACTCGGCGTCTGATTTTCGAGTGGAGTTTGACGTTCAGCTCCCGATCCAAGTCTGAAGATACGCTAGCTAAATGAGGGACTTTTAGGCGTCACAACGTAATTGTTTTCCTACGCTGAGAAGAATTTTCAAAATTTTACCTCGTGTGCCAAAAGCGGTCTGGCCCTTCGGGAACCCGGTAAATTTTCCGGTGGGCGGGTAAGGGTCGGCCGAACCGTGAGAGGAATAAAAAGCATGAAATGGAGAAATAGAAAAAAAGATAAAATAATGATCTCGAGGAATAGATCAGTTTCGTTAGATTCTAGACCGTGCGGTCCAAACTGAAAGCCATTAAGGGGGAACAGATGGCGAGAGGTCATCCGTCGAACCACTGCTCCAGGCATAATGCGCCTTCATTTATCAAGGTATACTAAAACGGCACAGTCGCGTACGAATAGTTAACTAATATCCAATGTAAAACTTGCACCATTTTCCAATCATAATTTATGAGTTATACCGGTTAGAATATCTATTCAGACTGTAGTAGCGTGGTTCAACGTTTTTTCGCTGTCCCGTCCCGTCGACGCACAGCTCCATAGGTGTAATGCGCCTTCATATCAAGGTAGACTAAAACGGTACAGTCGCGTACGAATAGGTAACTAATTTCCAATATAAAACTTGCACCATTTTCCAATTATAATCGATGAGTTTATAGTACCGGTTAAAATATCCATTCGGACTGTATTTGCGCGGTTCAACGTTTTTTTTTTTTTTCTTTCTTTCTTTTTTCCTAAGTAATGAATCTCTTCACTTGCACTTCGATTTTTGGTGCTTTGCATGGACTTCGTTGTATATAAGTATAGCTGTATAAAGTTGCTAATTTGTTTTCTGTTTTAGATGAGCAAGAGAGAGTGCAGAAAAAAACATTTGTCAACTGGATCAACTCTTACCTCTCCAAGGTAAGGCCTCTTTATTTATGATAGAATAGAAAAATAATGATCACCTCGGGCTCGTGCAGGGGCCCGGTGCTGGAGTACTGGCCTCTGGCTTCCCTTCCCAAGTGGGGGCCTTGATCAGTGAGCGATCTTTTTGTCTTTTCTTAAGGTGATTCCATAGGAGAAACTTTTCTAGTTTTCAATCCGATGGATAGCGCCACTTGTAGCTTTTGGGAAAAGTCGTGTTTTTGGCATTTTTAATTGAAGACAATTAAAATACACAGAATCCAAGAACGTCACAAGTTCAGCATCTACGTAAACATGTTTTTATGAATTTTTTGAGCCACAAATTAACAAAATTGGTAGAGAGTAACGCCGTTAATAATTATGAAATTCATTTCGCATAAGCTTAGTGAATACAAGTGAATATTTCTATCTGCCTCATTCGCACTCATCGAGGCTTATGGGAATTTTCGAATTTCATAAATTCCGGCTTTATTTTTGAGTATTTCAGCTAGAAACTTTCAGGATATCTTCCTGAAATCCTGAAGTATGTTTGCAGGTGCTTGCGTTCCTGAAATTTGTACTTTTGGCTTAAATTCATTAGTTTATTTAGTTTATTCAGCCAAAAACTGTTGACTTTTTGATCGTGGAGTTGGGTTGAAGTCTGGAAAATGTTCGCATGAAATCACCTTGTTGTGCGACCTCTCTATTACTGTATCACTCGTTGCAGTGGAGCCCCGTTTAAGGTGATTCTTCAGTGTTTAGTGCCGATATCTCCCACCAGAGCTTTACCGTTCGATTAAAGTCGAATTACCGGCCGAAAGTAATTTATTTTTAAGAAAACGGAGTGTCAGTTACTAGATAATCATCTGAAAAGTGTCACTGCAAAAAATCTCGTACATGACTTCAAAAATAAGGCTGGAAGTACCAAAAAATGAAAGATCGCTAATCGATTCTTGTACCGAAATGCGATATTTTTGAAAGTTATTGACAAGATTTTTTGCAGAGACACTCTTCAGATGATTATTCAGTAACTGACACTCCGTTTTCTTAAAAATAAATTACTTTCGGCCTGTGATTCGACGTTAATCGAACGGTAGCGCTCTGGTGGCAGAAATCGGCACTAAACGCTGAAGATTCACCTTTAAGAAAGCGTTCTAGATGGAGACCTAGATGGGGGAAAAAATTGAAAATTGCAACGTTGTTGATGGAACTACTGCAATGTGCTAAACGGAACCGTCCTCACATACACGGTCTGAAACTTTTTCGCCAGAGGCTGGAAAATATATTCGCGGATTACCCTTGACGGGTAAATCATATGCTGTCGCTCCAGTTCCTTGATACTTGATAAAGCATTAATATAAAGGACCGCCGCGCCGCACGGTGTTTCCTCTCCTGTAAAGGATGGGGAAAAAACCCTCATTGGACGACATTCTATTATCATATTCAACTCGCTGTATCTCCCATAGAGGACCACATTTTCAGGGGTGTTAATACACATTCGACAGCTTGCGAAAAATGCCGACAGACTCTGATCGCTTGTTGACGCTTGAGTTGTTGGTTCGTATTTCGGTGGATAAACTTTAAAGTTTTACATTTATAAACACCCTCCTTTCCCTGGTAAAAATCCTTATAAAAAAGCATCAAAAAAATCTCAGCATAAAATTTGGAACCTGATATCATGTTGATCTCATGCTGAGCTCAAGACGATTTCTACTCATCATAGGATCAACATGAAATCAGGCTCCAAATCTCATGCTGAGATTTTTTTGATGATTTTTACCAGGATGTGGGTAAAAAATGTTTTGCCCAAATTGAGGATAGAATGTCAAAATGTATTCTAAGTATAACACATTTTATGAACGAAAAGTATCGATGAAATAGCCTGAAAGAGCTATTTTACAAATATATCGAAATAAACAGAGTTTTAAGCGGAAAAACATAAAGTCTGATTTACATCGCAACAACCGAGCTTTGCAACCGTTATAAATGCAAAAAGTGTGAAATAATCATCGAAGTCTGTTAGTTCGGGACTGTTAAGAATGATTTTTTTCAAGTTTTGGGAAGTTTTGGCGAGGTTGGTTAAAAAAGTGTTTTTTTCCCGCCGAGGAAACACTGTGCGCCACGCCATGGTCCGTGGGAACCTTTTCTCTCCTGTTAACATCATTAAAAGACTAAACTGTCCGCCCGTGCCCCGTGCTGAATCGGAAAGTATAACTTTTCTTCGCGAAAACTTTTATAGGTTCCTTGACGTTGCACCGCGTCAGATACTCCATAGCGACTTAATTAAACTCATTTCATCGTACAAGCAAAGTATATATCGATTATGAAACATGAACCCAACTCGGCCGTAGAGCCTGAAAATTTGGAAATTGACTGTAGACATGAACTGTGAGATTTAATCACGTGACCAAGTTTTACGACCCGCTTAATATCGCCGTTCCCAGCGCTTCATTTTGATCGACAGTTTGAGCGAATTTTATTATTCGGTCACCCGAAGTGGCGGCTCGGTTCAACTTGGCAACCATGCTTATTTGCTATTTAAACCTTTGTAAAAGTATCGATGTCTTAGGGGTGTAAATGTACCTCCTGAATTCGATTGTTTTGCCTAGGTTTAAATGGAGAGAATGCATTGTTATCACATTCCATGAGCTGCCACTGCACTGATCCCCCGAACCAACCCAGTGTTGGGCAAAAATTATATTTTGAATTACCATGAATAATTAATTAACTAAAATTTATTCACATTACTATCTTGTTATTCCTATTAGTAAATCGAAGTTTTTAAACTACCAGTAGGTATATTCATCAGTGATTAGACGGATCATTGGTGGTGTTAAAACTTTGGTTTACAAATGGGAATAACATGCATGAAAATAATGCGAACAATTTTAGTTAGTTGAGGCCATTTCTGAAAAAAGGGCCCATAAAACAATTGGTGTGCTCTTTCTAATAAATCAGTCTTTTAATAGAATAGAGATTTTTGTTTGAAGAGCGCACCTCTTGTTTCATGGGCCCTTTTTCATGATGCGGCCTCAATTCATCATGGTTATTCAAAAGATAAGTTTTGCCCAATACTGAACCAACTACCGGTTGTACATTTTTTTATTTTTATCTCACCCGAACGATGCCTCCGTGATTCTAAGGCCAAAATCTCTGAATGAAGAAAACCCCATTAATATGACGCAGTCGCCTCTATCGATTCAGCTTGTCAGATGGAGTCGATCGGCCGATCGCTCTCAAGGATTTTCATATATTTTGAAACTGTGGCCGCTTCACTAGCAACTCATGGCTATGCATCATGAGCAAAAATGTGATGTCGTCGAAACCCAGCTTGTGACCTCTCTATCGATTCAGCTTTTCGAATGGAGTCAATCGCCCTTAAGGGTTTTCATATCTTTTGAAACTGTGGCCGCTTCGCTAGCAACTCATGGCTATGCAACATGGGCAAAAAGTTGATGTCGTCAAAACCCAGCTTTTGGCCCCTCTATCTCGGGGCGGATTTATATCATTACGCAAAATACGCAACTACGTAAGGCCTCAGATCTAAAAGGGGCCTCAACTCCCGAAGGAAAGAAAAAGAGGAGAAAAGGAAAAGAAGTAGAGGAAGAAGGGAATAAGAAAGGATTGGTCGAGGGGAAGGGAAAAGGGGAAGAATACGATGATTCACACTTGGAGTTATTTTGAGTTTTTCTTTTTAAATTTTCGGGGAGGATTCTCCACTTCAGCCTCCCTTTTCTCTGGGGGAAAATCCCTCAGACACCGTACCTTACTGCTAGGGGGCCTCAAATTCAAGATTGCGTAAGGCCTCAAGTTGTGTAAATCCGCCCCTTATGCTGTGTTTCCTCGTGGAGCACAAATAAACTAAAGATTTCTGTGTTATATCAACGGAGTTTAACCTCTTGAAAGATGTATACAAACCTGATCTGGCAATATTCCGAACGCTTACTATAGTATTATACAGAGTCGATTCTCGTGTTAAATTACGTGAAAATCGCGTTGAAAGCATCGTAAATCATGGCGGTCGAATGAGCGGGCGAACCTACCCCATTATGTGGGAGTCCCATCTTTTTGCAGCTTTCTCTGTGACAAATCACTTTGCTCAGCATAGAAAGTTGCGATTTGATGGGACTCCCCCATTGTAACCCTCTCATTTGATCGCCATCTTGAAACTTTTTTAAATGCATTCATTGTGTTTAAGTTGGATTTTGGGACTTTCCGATGCTTTCAATGTGATTTCCGCGCGATTTTGCTTAAGAATCTACCCTCCGTAACGCCGTAGGAAAAGTTTGCCCCTTTTCCTCAGAAACTTGAAAAAACTGATCAAGCACGATTGAAGTGCATGTCATTGTAAGGAAGATCTTAAATTTTAGTAAAACACTGTTC
The DNA here is from genome assembly GCA_011764245.1 of Trialeurodes vaporariorum. Lineage (NCBI taxonomy): Eukaryota > Metazoa > Arthropoda > Insecta > Hemiptera > Aleyrodidae > Trialeurodes > Trialeurodes vaporariorum. The sequence goes on from VMOF01000001.1 coordinate 37,996,996, forward strand.
AAATTATTATAATTAATAGAACTATGGGATCCACTGTAGATTAAATAGGTAATTGATGTAGAGAACAATTTTGAGAATTTAATTTTTAAAACCAAAAGTCACAGAAAACTCACACTCCGGAAGAATGGGGGTTTTTAGGCTTCCGAACGAAAAAAAATGGGAATGTTTCGGACTTAAAATACCAGAGGCATCGACCTGAACTGTATGTTCGGCAACGAAGGACGACACAGGTGCCATATCCAAACCTCGGAATTTTTACCCGTTCAGTGAGGTGGTGCTGAAAGATTATCTCAACGGCGAAAAAGAACAATGAATAGCGCTCCTGATTGGCTGGAAATGGTTTTAATGAATCTGGCGTTCGATGTCCCTTGAAAAGTTCCGATATTTTATATCTTTTCCCGAACCAAATCATAAAATATGCTTATTTATTGATCGATTCGTGGTTTGGTTTTCTGGTGATGGGTGTTTCGAAAAAGTTTGCCACAGTAATTTGGAACATGAACTTCTATGGATATAAATGAACAAAAAAGCAAACAAACAAAAAACAAAAAAGGCTGTGAAAACCCTGAGAACCTTCAAAATTCAACCATGAAGTCTCACGGTTTTTAACTAACTATGTAGATGCTCCAGCAGTTTTGATTTTGAGTTCTCTATACGAGCGATTCGTGAAAGATGTCATTCTTAACCCTTTAAGAACCAGGCCATTTCAAGAGAACACCACTCCTCAGTTTTTAGAGGGGAGGTAGTTAACTGTTCGTACTCGGGGGAGTTGGAATTGCCTATCCTACGAATTGAAGGCTCCCGACGTCACCGTATCTTGCCATGTTTCCATCTATATTTGCGTTTATTCGGAATGAAGACTGAATCAATTTGAAATAGACTGGAGGAGAAAAACGAGTCTACTCGGGCTTGGCCCATAATAATAAGGGATTAAGCCGATCTCGGTGGCTTGACAAATCGCTTCTCCATCTCTAAATAACGAAATGTTACTTTTGAACATATCATTATCTTGGCCCGTTATCTTTTTCCCCGTTCTCCGCTATAGTTGTGTAATAATTAAATCTGACTAATAACTTTTCCCTTTGTTTATTTACAGAGAACGCCACCACTCCGGGTAGATGATTTAATAAACGATTTGAAAGATGGAACCAAACTCCTGGCGCTGCTTGAAGTTTTATCCGGTGAAAAACTGGTAATTCCCTTTGGTGTCGTTTTTATCTCTCCTTAATCGCTCTCACTTCCATTTGATTGTCCCCCCCGCTCTCCTCTCTCTCTCTCAATCTCTCTCTCTCTCTCTCTCTCTCTCTCTCTCTCTCTCTCTCTCTCTCCCTCTCCTTCTATAGTTTTTTTATCCTGCTATAGCGAAACTGATCTTTGATTCTTTAAACTATTGATTTTAGAGCCGCAATCAGCCCCGTAGTCCCGGTTTGGTGGGATTTATAATCTACAATGATGGCGTTTTGTGATCATTGGAATCCAATGAACTGTTTCGTGAATTGTTTCGAGAGTTGCCGGAAGTATCCTGAATCCCTGACCTACGAAAGCAATATTTTTCTCAGATGTTTCGAGTATTACCGCAAAATATCGAATTTTTTCAAAAATCTTTTATGATTTGTACTATCGTACTAAGCCTGAAAAGTTGTGAACTATCCAAATCAAACGAAATCCAAATACTCTAATAATTAAATTATTCGTTTGTTTCCTTTTCCAACAGCCAACAGAAAAAGGTCGGAACTTGCGGAGGCCTCATTTTTTAAGTAACGCCAACACTGCTCTACAATTTCTTCGAAGTAAAAAGGTAGGCTCCGTTTTGTGCCTCAAGTTTTGTTAAATTTTAATGCAACCTGACTTTTCAGCATGAGTGCTATACGAGAACGAGAAATGGCTCGTGAGTTAAAGCAACCGACTCACTGTGGATTGAAACATTAAATTTCCCGAACACAATTTCACGAATAAAAATCATGATTAGGAACAATAAACAGCGAGACAAAATCGAAACGTGTGAAATTATGCTTTTACAGAAGCTTGAAATTAGTCAAATTAGGTGGTTTCTGCAAGAAAATATCAACACTTATGTGGTTTCAAAGAAAGAAAGAAAAACGATTTTTTTTTGTTCGGAAAAATCTTTGTTTCGATCCAGTGTGCGGCAAGGTGCTTGCTCGCATTTCTAAAATTGGGAAGGTGTGCGGGAAGTATCGTGCTCAATTGAAGGAGTATCTTACTCTCACAATCAGTCGTGAAATTAATGAACTTTTGCCAATGAGCCAGAGGGATTTTTTTTTGGTTTTTTAAATTTTAAATTGAAATCAAGTCATGGAGAATGAAAGGTTTCCATTAAAATCAGTGGGGAAATGGGTGAAATGGGTAAACGTAGGGAAAAATTGGAATGTTTCAATCGTAGCTGTTCGAATTTTGATGATTTGCAAAAAAAAAATCTGTAACCAGCCTAAAGTGAAATTAACTCCTGAAGGGGTTTGGGGGTCTCCCCCAGAATATTATAGGGGGTCTGGGGCTCCCCCAGAGCAATAAAGGGGGGTTGGGGGGGTTCCGGGTCCCCAGATTAAGTTAGATGTGAGAAAGTGCTTGTGGGGTATTTCCTACAGTTTATTTTTCTTGAATTTTGGCCATCCTTCATAACTCACAACTTGTAAACTAGCAATTCTATTATACATGTATTTTTTTTATTTCTCAGATCAAACTAGTAAATATCAACGCAACTGACCTCATTGATGGACGACCTGCAATAATTTTAGGACTAATATGGACAATTATTCTCTACTTCCAAGTGAGTTATTTGGTTTTTCATCGGGTTGACTGGTGTCCGGTCCGGTCACATTTTCTCTTTTGTTCTTGTCATAACCATGCTCTCTCTAATTCGTTTAGTAGCGTCTCTAAAATTTTGCATTTGGGAAGGGAGGAATATGAAATGCTGCATGAGGGTGTGGAGGACATACAACAGTTACCAGGGACTCTGATTGTGAGAGCTGTCCCATGGAAAATGTTGAAAAAAAATTACTGCCTTTTGACGAAATTGTACTATGTTTAGAAGTAAATTTTTAGCCAACATTTCTGACTAATTAAAAACATTGCTTTTGAAGCAAATTAAAAGAAGTGTAAAGAAGAAGAAAGAAAAGAGCAAAGAACAAACGTACTTCTTACCTCGCGATCTTTTAATCGCCAATTTGGCGAAGGACTCTGAAAACGTCCCCTCTGCTCTTCGGGGGCATCGCCTTTGTTATTTCGAATAGGAAATTAGACTTACGAGCAGACCTACCCATCTCGCGGGCTTTTAATCGCTTTCGTGGCGCAGGGCTCTCCAAACGTCCCCTCTGCTCTTCCAGGGCATCGCCTATGCTATTTTAATAGGGAAATAGACTTACGAGCAGGTCTGTTCATTTCGAGGGCTTCTAATCGCAACAAGGCGCAGGGCTCTCAAACCGTCTCTACTGCTCTTCCGGAGCATCGCTAATGTTATTTTAAATGGAAAATCTGACTTATCAGCAGACCTGTCCATCTCGCGGGCTTCTAATCGCCAACGAGGCACATGGCTCTCAAAACATCCACTCGGCTCTTCCGGGCTATCACCAATGTCATATTAATCGGGGAAGCAGACTTTTGAGAAGACCTGTTTTCTCAATGGGTATAACTATTGGTTTCTAAGGTGATGATAACAACACAATTCAAGAGGGCTGCGTGTACATTGGGGGTAGCATTGCCTATCTCTTTTATAGTTATGATGTTTGCTGATACTAATTTTTTCCATCAGTATACTTTCTGATTCATAGATTCAGAGTGAGTTCTAAAAAAAATAGAAATTCATCAAGCAAATCCAAATGAGTTCCAAGCCAAACTTTATGTGTTTAAAAATTGAACTTATTTTTAGTTGCTGTCTTTATAATCCATACTACCTATCCTCTCTTTCTAATTCATTTATTCATTTGTTGTTTCTTCTTCATGTAAGTATGTACTTATGTATTTTTTTCCCTCTCCAGATTGAAGAAAATACCAAAGCTCTTCAATTGCTCAATACTAGAACCAGTAGCATCGATAGTTTATCCTCTTTAGATTATTCCACGGAGTCTTCCAGCAGAACTGGTCTTGGAGCTCGCAAAGCTCTCTTGAAATGGGTCACTGATGTCTTACCTAAGTAAGTACTCTTTTTCACTCAAAGTGTCAAGTTTTTTGTTACCAGAATTTTGCACCTTTTTGCAAACTTTTTCTCAAAGCGGTTGAATAGTTGAGTCTTGATTAAAATCCAGAAAAAATCACGATGACCAATTTAAATAATTATGCCATAGGGCAGTTGCAACGGTCTGAAATTGTGTGTGTTTTTTTTAAAGAAAATTATAGCACTTGATGAGCTGAGAACCGTAGCGCCTTTGGTTTTTTCCTTAGAGTCCTGGTTTTGGTAATACTCAGTGTAAAGTTGTAGAAAATTGTGTGTGTAGTGATGTCACTACAAGGAATACCCATTTAAAACAATGTATTTTGGGCTAAAATCTCATCTCCCGAACAATGGGACTGAATTAGAAACCAAAGGCATCTTTGTTCTCAGTTCATTAAGTACTTTTATTTCCTTTATAACAAACACAACATTTTAGACCCTTGTAACTGCCCCACTCACTCACAGACTCACAAAATGACTTCAAAGTTAAAGGTGTAATGGCTAAGCAGGTACCATGGGAATCCAAGGTATCTAATTTGAGGCTTTCCATTGTGTTTTTTTTTTTTTAGATAGAGTGACAAATTAGATAGGAATCCCCCATGACAACTGTGTAGCTCCGCCATTCAAGAGCATAGATGATGAAGCTATGCAGCCGCCTGACTTTGGTTGGCTGTTTTTGTCATGAAACAAAAAATTTGATTGTCGTTTGGGGGTCGCTTCCAAAACGTTAAATCAATGATTGCTAGCAATCAGATTGGAGACAGTATATCTATGCCTCTTATTCTGAATCACCTCTCACAGATTTTTTCTCCAATAGGCACAGTTTTTGTTTTTATTAATTTTATGAATTTTCCCATCTTTTCAACCACAACAGAGATCTCAATATAAATGTCCGAGACTTTGGACCAAGTTGGAGGGATGGATTTGCATTCCTCCACATGATAAACACAATTCAGACTGATCTGGTGGATATGACAACATTAAGCCGGGCGACCAATGTATTGCGACTGGAAACTGCTTTCAATGTAGCGGAACAAGATTTAGGAATTCATCGACTTCTTGATCCAGAGGTAACACTCTCTACTTCTAAATACCATCCTAAAATAAATGTTATTCTGAGTTTGTTCTTGTTTGTATATCATTTTCATTTGTTATTCATCTGGAACTTGCATGAGGTGTTAATAAAAGCTTCTTGCTTCCTCATATTAAGCGTGATAAGAAAAGCATTCTAGGATTCATCCGTACCGATAACTCGGTGAAATGCATCAGAATGGAACTCTTGCAAATTTTTGCCACAGATGATTGAAGAGTTGATTCTTACATAAAGACCTATAAAAATGATGAGTACACTAAAAAATCACAAAATTTACTCTCAGAATTCGGCTTATTGGCAGAGCTACGCAGGTATTATGGGAGATTCCTCTCTAATTTGAGACGTATCTCTGTGTTTCCGTAGAGAAAGTGACAAATTCGACAGGATTCTTCCATGACACCTGTGTAGCTCCGCCATATTGATCTTGCCGTTACAGCTGCTCTCTGAGTTTATTGTTGTTTATGTGGCTAATTGAAGGTTCCCCTTCCCATGTTTTGTTACAAGTGCCTGAAATTTAAGGATCTGTTACTGTCAATAAAAAATTGAAACTGATTGTATCAGATTTAGTATCTTTTAAGGTGACATCCAAAGGGTTTACCTCATCATTATTATACATGTCCGTCGGAACTTTGAAATGAAACTCACCATTATTAATGTAGTTGTGTCTAAGTATTTGGTGTTTAATTTTATTTCGGGTTACTTTTCACAGGACGTTGATGTGGATCGACCAGATGAAAAGTCAGTCATGACGTATGTTGCTCAATTTTTGCACAAATATCCGGCATTACGGAACGAGTCTGGAGATTCTGTATCGTTTATTCAAGCTGAGTATGATGGCCTTATCCAGTGGTTACTGGAGCGAACCAAGTTCCTGCAACAAATGCGAGAAACAAATTCAGTTCCAGGCAATTATCCAGTAAGTTTTATTCGTTGTTACTATTTAACATTCTTTTGGTTTCTTTTATCTTTGAGTATTTTATTTCTCCTCCTAATCTGAATCCATCTCTTCCTAATCTGAATCCATCTCTTCCTAATCTGAATCCATCTCTTCCTAATCTGAATCCATCTCTTCCTAATCTGAATCCATCTCTTCCTAATCTGAATCCATCTCTTCCTAATCTGGGTCTATCTCCTCCTAATCTGGGTCTATCTCCTCCTAATCTAGATCCACCTCTTCTTAATCTGAATCCATATCTCCCTAATCTGGATCCAATCTTATTAAACATGATGCTCTTTGTTTCTACCACCTTGATTCGGTCTCCTTAAACCATTCTATCCGTTGGTAATTCACTCTGCAATCTATTTTTAAATGAGCCATAAGAAAATCCAATTATATTTTATTTGTTTTCAACAGGAGCTATCAGATTTTGAAAATGAAATTCACAGTAAGGAACTAATAATGAGCAAATTGAAGAAGCTGGTCAATTCTGAAGGATCCATCAGTATAACACCAGATTCGTGGCTGAGAGTCCAGCAATTGCATCAACTTCTGATCTCTCAGGTAATGAGCTGTTGATTTCTGAAATGATTTTTTTGTTTTACTTTCTCAGTAAGTGCTTTTTTAATTCTCTTTTCTATAAAAAAAAAAAAAAAAAAAAAAAAAAAAAAAAAAAAAAAAAAAAAAACCACTCTTAGACACAACTGAATAATGAAACTTTAACCCGTGTATGCCCAGAATTATTTGGAATTTCTAGGTGTTTTTCTCAAAAAACACAATTTGAGAACTGAAAACAAAAATATTAAAAACACAGAAATTTTTTGGGGCAGCTAAATTTTACAAGCTAAAAACTCCCAAAATTGGTTTTTTAGTAAAATTGGTTCTATTTTACTGAAATTTGGTCCAAAAATAACAGATCAAGTGGGTTGCTAACAGCATTTCCTGGGCATTTATGGGTTAAGCTTGCTTCTGAACGTCTGAGCTGTGCGGCAGTGCCCCAGTTTCTAATTGCTTTACTTACTTTACTCGTCCAATTTCCGACAGGTTCGATTTTGGAGGTATGTTTTGGATTCTCACCTTCCACCACCTTTAAACACAATTGGAGCGTGGCTTTACCATGCTGAAGAATTGATCGACTCAAATGACATTCCAGCGCAGATGAATGAACACACTGCTTCAATCATCAGCAGCAAATTAGAAGAACACAAGGTTTGTGTTTTTTTTTTCACTGTCTCGCTTATTATTTTTGAGTCCCTATCCGTGTCCAATGAGAATTATCAAAATTACAGGCACGTTCCATTGACGCATCAATTTATCAATTGATTCGCGGTTAGTTGCAGAACTTTTTGTTGATTATTTTTGAAAGTTTAAGTTATCTTTAAATTAAAGTAACTGAACGCCAAAATTATGAAAAAATTACAATAATCCCTCCAAAACCCCCCTCCCCCCATAAAGTTACTCCATCAACCATGCCAACAAAAAGTACATGTAAAAATACCTCTTTGGACGAATTTTCTTATTAATTAATGCCCTGTAGCTTCAGATTTCTGAGGTATGCACAAAATTTAATTTTTTGGGGGCACTACAAACACATTCAATTTTTTATTTTTTTTATTAAAATGTACCGATAGCTGGGGCTGCAGGTCTTTCTAATTCTAATTCTAATTCTAAAATGTATTTATTAATAAAATCATTTAAGTAAGGTGTTGCACTGTTTTTTTTTTTCTCTCTATAAAGTGGCCTGACTTTTATTTAAATATATTCCTTGGCTATTCCTGAAAAAAAAAAGAAAAAAATGAAAGAAATAGGACTACTTTATTCGTATTTCGGCTGAAGCTTTTATCACTGTACTAATTCTTCATAAGTTATCATTTGGGCCACTTCTTAAAGAAATCTGTAAGGGCTCGAAGAGAGATAAATTTAACCATCACTTTTTGTTCTTTTTTTATTTTATTCAAATTATTATTATTATAATATAATTATAATTATAATTATAATTATAATTATTATTAATAAAACAAAAAAATAAAATTCTTATTCTTATTCAATTATTAATTTCAGAAATTTTTTGAAGAATTACCAAATAAGAAAAGTGAGTTTGAAGGTGTTCTGCAGTCTCCTTTAGTAAATCAAGTCCCAGAGCAACAACTCAGTCATTTTGCAACGCGGCTTAACAATGTTTCAATTGCAGCTGCTCAAAGAAGAATTCGTTTAAAGTATTTAGAACATCGGGTAAGTTGATGTCTATTTTCGTCGCAATCATTTTCCACAATGTTTTTACGGTTAGAGGTTGTTTGGTCAATGGCAATAGCGTCTAGAATTGTTTTGTTCTACTTAAAAATACGTCTATTTTATTATTTTGTCCACGATCATTTCGCCCCCTAGCATTTTATGTGTACTGATTTCTCGTCTATTGACCAATTATGTCTATACTTACAAATAAAGGTCTAATTGCAAAATAGATCTACCTTATTTTTTGCCTGTTAACAAATGACATCAAAGCTTTTATTTCATTGATAACCAAATTGCTCTTGTTCTAGCCAAATTATTATCAGACTTCTTGTCTGTGGACCTAGTAAATTAGACCTTTTGTCATTAGACGTAATTTATTAGACCTTGTGACTGTTGACCAATTTTTAGTAGACCAAAGGAACTGTTTTTACTTTTTACCTCATCTTTTTTCATAACATTAATGCCATTGTATCCCTGTATTCCTGTGTGAATACTTCAGATTCATTTCAACCCAGGTTATCTTGATTGTAATAATTAATCAGATCTTTTTGAGTTTCCAGAAGAACGAAATTTACTAAGCTATCCACCACTATGCCTAAAATTAAAAGTAATTTTGTGAGTCTGTGAGTGAATTTCATAATTTTTTAATGAGCTCAAGTTTTACTGGATTTTACTGAGGAAGTATCAATTCAATTGCCTGTAGCAAAAGTTAGCAAGAGCCTCATTATGCCTCATTTATGAATGGATGCCAAATCTTTCTCTTTCTGCAGTGTTGTTTAATTGCATTTTTGAACTTGGCTGAGAACAAATTGAAGGCATGGACTGTCAAATACGGACGCGAGGAACAAGTCGAACAGCTGTTGGAGCAGTATACGAGTTTTGTGTCTCGCAATAGAATATTTCAAGAATTTAACAAAGCCTACATCGATATGCAACATGTGATAGAAGAATATAAACAGGAAGGAAACATTGGTAAGCTATCTTTTACTCCACTATATGCTTTAACACTTACGTGGTCGGCCAATTTTGCAATTTTTTATTTTTTGTTTTTGAGACGTGCTTCGCCGTAGCGGATTTTTTGGACACTACATACCCGTATGCAACTCGTATACCAATTATGTGGACGTTTTTTAACATCCGCTATGCTTAATACGCGTGCAATCATGAATGATGTTTAAAAACGGCAAACCGTCAATGGCAAAATCCATTTAGACGTTTATAAACGGCTTTGACCACTTAAGTGTGAAGAGCGGTATTTTGCTTCGTCATCAAAAGTGGCTAGATGGCCATCGGTAGGTATAGCTCGTATTTTGCTTTTCCGATGGCCATCGGAAGGGGCGGAGTAAATTTAATTATTAATTTAATTTCACAATGTGGCAACACTGTACCATGGGGCGATGGCCATCAACGTTGACGACCTCTCGTGCTCGTCAACCGTTTGGCCATCGGCGATGACGGATCATTAGGCGAGCGCCAAGCGGTCATCAGGGTGAAGTTACTCAATTTGAGCACTTTTTAGTGATTTGACAGAGGAATATCATCGCTGATAATGAAGCAAAATACAGCTAAATGTGACGCGTTGTGACAAAACTGACCTTGTCTTCAACAATTATAATTTTACTTGGAACTAAAAGCTTGCATGATGACAATTTTCCCCATACCAGATTGCAAGCTTTCTCATCAAATTGCGCTATTAGTTTTTTATGTTTACCTGTTCATCCAGTCCTGATTAAAAAGAAGTAAAAAAAAAGGCTGTCAAATTATTGTAACAAATCCATCAATTCAGATGGAAATAGCTCTACTTATTTATAAAAAAGCATGGGTCCACAACAAATCACCATACTGGGCGAGTCCAAGAATACCGCTGAAGGTCTAATCATGAGATAGGCAGGTTACTTGGATCCAAAAATTTAAGTTCATCAAACAGATTCCAAGGCAAAGAATAATATTTAAATACTTGTTTCTAAGTCACCGAATTCAAGGTGGCTAGTTTTAATTTTATTTAGTTATTTTTAACAATTTTCTTTTTCTTTGTAGATGCTCAAGATAGGTTAAGTGCCGATAAATTCATAGAAGAGGTTGGGGAACGGTGGAGAAGTATATCAATAGAATTACGATGTGTTCAGAGTATGCTAGAAGAAATAGTTCTTCACTGGAAACGCTGGCATGATTTAAAATCGGAGCTGGAACTGTGGATGAGCACCGCACCAATGAAATTGAACCAGCCTGAAGAAGAACGTTTAGAGTATTTTCAGGTAAGAGCAATGAAATTAAATCAGCCTGAAGAAGAATGTATAGAGTATTTTCAGGCAAGAGCACTGAAATTAAACCAGCCTGAAGATTATTTTTTAGAGTATTTCCAGGCAAGAGCAATAAAATTGAACCAGCCTGAAGAAGAACGTTTAGAGTATTTTCAGGTAAGAGCAATGAAATTAAATCAGCCTGAAGAAGAATGTATAGAGTATTTTCAGGCAAGAGCAATGAAATTAAACCAGCCTAAAGATTATTTTTTAGAGTATTTCCAGGCAAGAGCAATAAAATGAAATCAGCCTGAAGAAGAACGTTTAGAGTATTTTCAGGCAAGAGCAATGAAATTAAATCAGTCGGAAGAAGAATGTTTAGAGTAAATGTTTTCAGGCAAGAGCGATGAAGTTAAATCAGCCTGAAGAAGAACGTTTAGAGTATTTTCAGGCAAGAGCAATGAAGTTAATGTCAAAATAAAGAAGTAGAAGTGAGTCTCTTTTCTTAAGATAACGCAAGGAAAAGAATAAAATATCTAATTCTGAAAAACGCATCTTTAGAGTACAGGGTGTACCAGACCACCCGGATAGGTACTTTTTCTCGAAAACGGCTGGGCGTAGAGAGCTGAAACAAGAAAGTCAGATAGAGAATTGACCCCAAAGAATTCAATGAAAATATTTTCAAAGCCCCCCGAGGGTCCCCCTGGGGGGTTTTGGGGGGGGGGGGGGTTCGAAACACATTTTTCCATTTTTGGCGGGAAAAAGCCTATAAAAAGTACAAAAATAAGTTCAGATATTGAAAGAACAACTCATTGCCAACATTTTTGTTCCAGTAAATTTTTCCAGAAAACCCCAATTTTTGGGGTTATGGGCCCTTTTGGGGGGAAATTTTCATTCGGCCACTGTGACCACACTATTCAATATTTTTACAAAAACTAAAAACCATCTGAAAGAAGAGCTCAAGACCTTTCGATTGATGTGCCACATAATACCTAAAAGTGAAAAATTAAGGCCCCCACTTAGATTCCAAAATTTGGGGGTCTTTGGGCCCCCCCACGTAAAAAAAATCAAATAGCAAGGTATGGCTTATGATATATCGATCGAAAGCCCTCAAAAAGTAGAATAAGATGGCGCAATCCAAAATCCTCCACAATCATTACTTTCAAAATGGCGGCCATTTGAAAATTATGGGTGTTCAAAGGTAAGTCCTGGGAAAAGAGTCCAAGGTTGAACGATACATGGATTGAAAGGCCTTAAAAAAAGCAAACGAATGGCGCAAACCGCAAATCAATCCGCCTCTTCAATCAAAAGTTATGGCCGATTGAAACTTAAGCAGCCTTAAATAGGCCTTATTGAGCTCTTTAAGTTTCAATCGGCCATAACTTTTGATTGAAGAGGCGGATTGATTTGCGGTTTGCGCCATTCGTTTGCTTTTTTTAAGGCCTTTCAATCCATGTATCGTTCAACCTTGGACTCTTTTCCCAGGACTTACCTTTGAACACCCATAATTTTCAAATGGCCGCCATTTTGAAAGTAATGATTGTGGAGGATTTTGGATTGCACCATCTTATTCTACTTTTTGAGGGCTTTCGATCGATATATCATAAGCCATACCTTGCTATTTGACTTTTTTTACGTGGGGGGGCCCAAAGACCCCCAAATTTTGGAATCTAAGTGGGGGCCTTAATTTTTCACTTTTAGGTATTATGTGGCACATCAATCGAAAGGTCTTGATCTCTTCTTTCAGATGGGTTTTAGTTTTTGTAAAAATATTGAATAGTGTGGTCACAGTGGCCGAATGAAAATTTCCCCCCGAAAGGGCCCATAACCCCAAAAATTGGGGTTTTCTGGAAAAATTTACTGGAACAAAAATGTCGGCAATGAGTTGTTCTTTCAATATCTGAACTTATTTTTGTACCTTTTATAGGCTTTTTCCCGCCAAAAATGGAAAAATGTGTTTCGAACCCCCCCCCCCCCCCCCCAAAACCCCCCAGGGGGACCCTCGGGGGGCTTTGAAAATATTTTCATTGAATTCTTTGGGGTCAATTCTCTATCTGACTTTCTTGTTTCAGCTCTCTACGCCCAGCCGTTTTCGAGAAAAAGTACCTATCCGGGTGGTCTGGTACACCCTGTATAATAGGTGTTATTTTATGAAACCTCTTTGTCATGTAAATATAGTTAATGACTCATCTTTTCTAACTCAAGGATATTGGAGTATGGAAAGACAAATATCAGCTTTTAGGAGAAACAGCAAATTTTTTAACTGCGACTTGCGAAAGCAATGTGGCGCTAGAAGTGAAAGATCAGTATCAATCAATCAGTTCTCAGTGGGATAGTATTTTTCCGGTAAGAATTTTTCATCCTAAATTTGATGTAACTCTGAATTATTTTTGCTCTCTATTATCTATTATTAAAATTTTAGAGAGCCCTGCACAGCTTGGAAACAGGTCAGCTCTCAATGGATTGAGACGTGAAATTTCCCGGACATCATTTTATGAATAAAACTTAAAATTATGAACAATTATTTGAGAAATAAATTCAAATATGGGAAACTATTTGTGCTAGAGCTTTATTTGAGCCAAATAATATGATTTTTGTAAGAAATCATCAACACTAAAATATTTTTAAAATAAAGAAACAACAATTTTTTATGTCCAAAATAATCTATTTTTCGATTCAAAGTGCGGCTGTAGTTCTGATGGAAATAAAATTGAATTTGAACTCTTCTTGCATTATTCTGAGCAAAATTTCTCTGTCTGAAAAATTGGTTGAGCTTTTTTGGATGTATGAATGAACCTTTGGCGATCGGCCAGTTTTTAATTTTTCAGAGAGTAAATTAATCAACCCGCCACTTTTTATTTTAAGCCATTTTTTGATTCTTATTGATATCTAATCTAGCAACAATAAAAAAAAAAAAATGTTTTTCTTTTTAAAAATGTCAAATTTTTGGAAACATTTTTCTTTCTTTGGGATTATTTTTATGTTTTTTATTTGTTTTCTTCTTTTCCAGCATGTCAAACAATACATGAATTCCAGTGGTTCTCTTAGAAATCGTAAATCCTACCGCGCTGGTGTTGAGAAATTGCAATCTTGGATGCGGCATGCGGAAGATGTTCTTTCCACCTCGTCTCAAATGACCTCGACTGAAAGTATAAAATTGTACGGAGAACAACTTCAGGTGATTGAATTTTTATTTATTCCTACTTACATATTTGTTTGAATCATTACGCGCGTAGTGTGTACGTAAATATTAAGATGACAATCTTAATCTTAACGACTGTCTTTGTCAGAGAAACTTCAAGGTTATCCAAATCCGCTTTTGTCTGCTTTTGATTGACAGATGAGACTCTCTTGAAAAAAGTATAGACCATACAGATGAATTCAGGTCCCTCTTAAGGTGATTCTAGGGCAAATTAGTTCAAACCGTAGATACTGCGTCGCGCTGCTTAAAAAGTCATCAGTGTTTGGCTAAATTGTATGAATTTACGCTGAAAATACAAATTTGAGGAATGCCAGCACCTGCAAGCATACTTCAAAAAGACACCCTGAAAGTGTCAAGAGGAAACATTAAAAATAAAGCTGGGATTTATGAAAAAAAAAAAAAAAATGCAAAAATTCCCATGAGCCTCAATAAGTGCGAGTGAGGCTGATAGATATACTATCACTCGCACTTACTAAGCTTCTGGCAAAATAAATTTCATAAATTACGGCTGTAATTCTCAAATTTGCTCATTTTAGTCTTAAAAAATCCATTTAAAAAACTTTGCAGGTGCTAACGTTCTTGTAATCCAAGATTTTTCTTTGTTTTCAATTTAAAATGGCAGAAACATGACGTTCCCCAAAAGCGACTAGTGGCACTATCTATCAGATTGGAATTTGGAAAAGTAACGCCTGGAATCACCTTAACTTCTGCCCCTTGTTTCTCTTTGCTCTCTGTTTCTTGCAAATCTAATGTCAGTTACTTTCCTACAATTACAGGAATTACAGTTACAAGTAGAAGACATCGAAGAACTTTTTAAATCAATCAGCAGATCTTTCCAGGGTTTGATCCAAGATTTATCTCGAGAGGAGGTTGACCATATGATGGAAACCCTGAAAAAAGAAAAAGGTACGTACAATGGGTCTGTTGCAAACTTTTGCTACAACGATAAAGAGTGTATCATCGTAGGTAACATCGCCCGAAAAGTCCATTGGTGGCATCAGAAAGTCATGAAATGCGATAATAAACTCACAAGAGGCACTTAATGAAATCCAAGATGGCGGTAAAATATCGAGCAATCTGTATGCATGCACCTTTAACATACAAGGATTGCCAACGTTGACAACCTCACAGCTCCAGAGGTTATGTGTTTATTTACGTTGTGTTTGGGTGTGATCGATATTGCGAGGTTGGTTATCCTTGGATGTTTGCGGTGCATGCATACAGGTTGCTCGATATTTTACCGCCATCTTGGATTTCATTAAACGTCTCTCGTGAGTTTTATACTGCATTTTATGACTTTCTGATGCCACACGGAAAAAAACATCAGTGAAAATAACCATACGGATACCTGATTTTGGCACCTGCTAGATGTTATGGTAAACTTGACCAGAAGTGTGGTACATTTACCGATACTTTGAGTAAATTTGACATGCAATCAGGTAACATCTCCTTGTACTTAGTCAAAACATAGTATACTTCTGGTTAATATTACCATAACATCTAGCAGGTGCCAAAATCAGGTATCCGTATGGTTATTTTCACCGTAGTTTTTTTCCGTGCATTAATGGTGTTTTCACGCGATTTTACATAAGAGTGAACACTCCATAGCGCTGCAGCAAAAGTTTGCAACAGACCCATTTTTCTTTAGAATTATATTTCCTGGCATTTTCCATTAGAAAATTTGGGTCTCGTCATTATTATGTATTCATTGAATGTGATTTGCTTCCCTTGATCTTTACATGGTTTGTGGCACCTTGAAAAAACCTTGAATATTCTTGATTTTTTTGCTTGTTTTTCATATGCTTGAATATCCTTAAATTTTGATGAATTCATAAAATGTACTTGAAAATCCTTGAAAATTTCCGGCTTCAGCTCATTAGCTTGCCTTCTCGTTAATAGTTTTGTTTGTGTGCCTGAGGGATGTCATGTCGTTTTGGTTGCAAATTCGCAAGCAAGAATGCAGGGGTTAGCAGGAACTTTAATTTTCTTTTCTTTTTTTGTCTACTGTTTTCCTCCGGTGAGTGCACCCTCAAGTGAAAATTGCTGTGTGTTTCTTCTGCCTCTGAAAAATTAGTAAAAAAGAGACTACGTTTTTGCCCGTTGGAGTCCAGGAAATCCCGTGAAAAGTCCTTGAATTTTGTTTGTTTTTAAATCTGCTATGAACCTTGCTCTACCTCTTATCTTTTAAACAAAATCTAATCTTGGAAATTTCGATTTTATTTTTACAGAAAGTCTTGTCAGAATCCGTGCATTGTTACCGGTACAATTACATGCATTCCATCAAATTTTAGTCCAAAATGAATCACTTGAAGCTGGTCTTGCTGAAATCAATCAGTGGATCCAAAGTGCGCAAGAGTTCCTCTCGTCCATGCCTCCGCCCAAGAGTAAAGAAGAGGCCCAAGCTCAGTTAGAAAGGCACAAATCTTTCTTTGCAAGAACGCTTTACTATAAGTCGCAGTTGAACAGCAAGAACAAAATGTTTCAAACGATCATGGAGCAGAATCAGAAAGTCAAAACTCAAGAGTCTGTAGAAAAAATAACTGATTTGAACAATAGGTTTCAAGATGTCCTTCAACGAGCACAAAATACCGAACTCGTAAGTACTGGAGCATTCCTCTCTAATTTAAAACTTTCCTCTGCATGTTTCAATAAAGAAGGAGACAAATTAGATAGGAATATCATATGATACCTGCAAATCTCAACCATCTTTGCTCTTAAATTGCGGAGCTACGCAGTTGTCATGGGGGATTCCTGTCAAAGTTGTCTCTCTCTATCAACAAGCTAAAGCGATAGAGAGGCTGATACATGTTATAAGTCCTATCTCAAAGTGTAACAGCATGGGCGATCTGAATTTGGTTTGTTTGCCTCACTTTTTTTAACCTCAAATCAAAAGTTGAAATTAATCTAGTGGAAAATGGTTTTAAAGGAAAGTTCAAGCGTTCAAGAGTGGCTATCTGGACACAGCATTTTAATACAACTTTCCAGGTATGAAAATTTTGCATATTTTTGTTTTGTGTCAGTTTCTTTATTGTGCAAATCCTTCCAGAAGAAAAAGTTCTATCGATTTCTGTGTCCAGATAGTCACTCTAAAACACTTGCACTTTTGTTTAAATTTAAAACCAATTTCAAGTGAATTTGTTACAATTTTTTTTTTTTTTTAATTTAAAGGTTTTAAAAATTGAGGCAAACAAACCAAACCTGTGTGAAAAACGTCCATGAGAGATCTTGATCATGGCTACCTCCGTGAAGTTTCAATATCACGCCCCACAAATCCTCTCTATCACTTTAGCTCGTTGCTCTCTATAGAAACATGCAGAAGATAGCCTCACATCTCGTATGAATCTCTCATGGTACATGTGTAGCTCTGTCATTACACCTCATACTTCAAAGTCAGTTTGTGAGACTGTGAGTGAATTTCATAATTTTTCAATATGCTCTCCATAATTTTTGCTAGACTTCACCTAAGAATTAACTATTCAATCGCTTGTAGCAAACATTAGCTAAAGCAAAGTCATTTTATGTTTTTAATGTAGGAATATCTGGGGACTTTGGCTTTGCCATTAATGTAAGTCGTGCTCCCAATATGAGTTTTCTTCATCACATTTTATTCTTAATCTTATTTTTAAAAAAACTTATTCTTAGTTTAAAAAACTTCAAAACTAGTTGGAAATAAGTTTTTTAAAATTAACTTTACTTGAGATTTTTCTTAGAGAGTTGCCTAGGTCTCTCGCACCATTTTTTCAATAGAAGTTTTTGGTTGATTATCACGTCTGAATTTTTTTTTATTTTTATTATTCCAGAAACTTCAAGATTTAATCCGTAGTTGGCATAATTTTGGTGAGATTAAGTACGTTATCAAAGAATGGTTTAAAACTGCGAAGAAACTGATGGACGAAAAACACGCTGATACTCGTGAAGCCATAGAAATGCACAAGAAATTTTTTCTGCACATCGATGAAAATTGGATGCGGGATCTAGTCAGTATAGCCGACGAGCTACAAAAGACTTTGCCGAAAGAAGAGCATGATGCCATATCTGATGAAGTTGACTCTCTTCAGGCAAAATGGAAGGTATGAAACAACTACCTCCAAGACTTATTTTGTTTCATTCTGAATTCATTGTGGTTGCGTTCATCCTATATCAGCTCTGCTGAAACGCTCCAAAAATGGTCCATAGCGCTAGTTTCTTACAGTGCAAACTTTAAAATTTAAGAGGGAACTTTTATTTGAATAAACTCTTCTGGTTTAATGCATTGCCATTGCCATTGATTTACATCTTTGGAAATCATTATTTCACCACATTTCTATCAAGCTATCTATCTATCTGTCTAAAAACTATAGGGCTGTGTGAACCTCAATTTTTGAGTTTGAATTGGACTCAAACCGAATCTCAAGAAACGGTTCTCAAACTCAAACTAAACCCGAACATCTGACTTCATAAACAGGGGATTGTTTTACTGATTGTTTGGTAAAAATGATCTATTGAATGATCCATTGAACGATTAAAACTTTGATACTACCTTTTAGCTCTAAAATTGCCGCCGTTTAAAAAGTTTTAAAGATGCAAAGTTCAAATTTTGCAGCCATTTGATCAGCCTGTATTAACAAGTATGCCAAATTTGAACAACATTTTAGGAGTTCATTTTATATCCTATTCATTCATCAACTTTTTTTTTTTTTTTTTTTTTAAAAAAAATGAAAAATACAATTTACCAATAAATCGAAAATTGGCTGTGATTTCAAAAATTTTTGAGGTATTGGTTTGAAAAGCTGGTAGTCCCGACAAGGTATCCATTGAAACACTTTTACCAATGTATTATGTAGTCAAACGATTTTTTGGACTGAAAGGAAACCAAAATTCAAAAGTGGAAGAACCAAAATTCATTTTTTTGTTTTTTTTTGTTTTTTTTTTTTAAAGAAAGAGGTTTGAAAAAGTTTGAACTTTTTTGTCAGGACAAACCGAATCCTAAAGGAAAAAACAAAAATTATCGATAAATCAAAAATTGGCTAAGATTTCAGAAATTTTTGTGGTATTGGTTTGAAATTTTGGTAGTCACAGCAAGGAATCCATTGAAACACTTTTGCCAATTTATTATAAAAGCAAACAATTTTTTTTTGGACCGAAAGTCAAAGAACCAAAATTCACTTTAAAAAAAGAAGAAGTTTGAAAAAGTTGAAGAAGTTTTAACTTTTTTGTCAGGTACAAACCGAACCCAAACTGATGTCAAGTTTTCACTAGTTGAAACCTTCAAAGGTTTGCCTAGCCGTAAACAACTACATTCAAGTTTGGAAAATTAATTTGCATTTCTTTAAGTTTGGAAAATTAATTTGCATCTCCCCCATGTTTGACCAATATTTTTTTTAGAACCAAGCAATACTCTGTAACTATGCTTGTGATTTTATTGTTGAATATGAATTCTAGTCTTATTCTGTTTTCATTTCCTTTCCTTTTCCAGGAGACCTTAGCTACAGTTCCTCATCATCTCATGTGCTTAGAGTTCAGAATTGATGAAGCTGCATTCAACCAATTTATGCGAGAAATGGATAAAGAATTAAATTATGAATTACAAGCTTTCAACAAGAATGAAAATGTTGGCACATTATTGACAAGGAACAAGGTAATCATACTTTTAGACCTGTCTGTATTTGAAACCTGTTCGGTGAGGGTCCATCCTAAAATCAAGGGAAAATTGTGTCCTCTATTTGGCTCTTGGAAAATATGTCCCAAGACCAAAAGTGTCCAAATAAATATGCCCAAATCTTTTAATTCCAAGAAAATTTAGTCCTGATTCTAAAATGTCTAAGTGTAAAAAATGTCTTAGTGTAAAAAATATCTAAGCATAAGAAAATGTAAAAGTGTAAAAATGTCTGAGTGTAAGTGTCTCTTTGGAAAGGTCTTAGTGCGTGCAAAAGTGTAAAAAGTTTAGTCTAAGTGTCTAACAATAAGTGTGTAAAATGTGTAATTTGAAAATGTCTAAGTGTCGGAGTGTGTAAAATGTGTAATTTGAAAATGTCTAAGTGTCTAAGTGTAAATGCAGTGTATACCCTATCCAACGTAAAAAAAGTCCAGTACACTTTTTATCCAGTGTAAAAAAAGGTTCACTAAAATTTTCGTCTAGCATTATATAAAGTCCGACACAATTTTCATTTAACACATAAGGAAGTCAATCATTCTTGAGTCCCTTATTTTTGGTATGTTTGTTTTATTTTTAATGGGTCTTGAAACTCTTCGCAATAGGACTTGGTGATACTCTCGACTTAAAGCAACTTTGGGTAGATTATTATTGTGAATATTACATACTTTGGACCGAAAATTTAATTGACCATAGTGTCATTTGGACCAAAAATTACGTTTGATATTCATTATTTGGATGTGAAATAATTCTGAATATTTTGTAACTAGGACATAAAATCACTCTGGACTTAAAATTACATTGGACTTAAAGTACTTTGGAACTTTTTTTATAGTGGACATTTTTCCGTATTGGACCATTTTTCCTCGGACATTTCTTAGCCACCGTTGTGCTGTCCGAAAGTTTGAAAACAGAAGTGCAGAAGTTATTTCCAGAAAGAATTGTGTGTTCCTCTTAAAATTATTTTTTACAGAACTAAAAACTTTTTTTATTTTTCAGCAAATGTTTATGAATGAAAAACGAACCAAACAAATCAATCAGTGCCTGACGAATATGGGTAAAATTAGTGCCGCTTATTCAAGTCATGGAGGTGACTCTTCCTTAACAGACGCTTACAATCAAGCCACCAATCAATGGGAGCAAACTCAGCAAAAAGCAGAAGCTGTTCGACTTCAGCTACAGAATGTTCCCGACTTATGGTCAACATATCGTCTCAAGTAAGACACACCCTCTCAAAGCCAGAGATAAATAGAGACCCAGCACAAAACTTGTAACAGGTGTCCATTTTTCCTGCTCAATTTTGGTTGGAACTCATCGAAACAACAGCCAACAGTCGCCTACGGTTGACTGATGAGCTAAATGGGAAGGCTCTGATTGGTCCACAGAATGGATTCGCCAAGCAAATTTTAAACAAAACCTGTCTCCGTTTCCGGCACTGCGGATTAATCACTGCCTTTTGTTGTTCTTACCACTCAACAATAGGCGACAGTTTGTTGTTGAAGTCGGTGACTCTCAGACAAAATTGGAGTATCCAACACGCCTCTTTTTTTACGTGGGAAGCATAGGGTGTGCTGGGTCTCTCTTTGTCTCTGCTCAAAGCATAGTCAAGAATCTAGAAAACAGCAGTGGAGTACAGACATTTGTCAAGAAGTATATTTTTACATTCTTGTTTGAAAACATTGGAAAAACCCTCATTCTGAATAACTACAGAAAGTTAAAAAAAAAAAAAAAAAAACTGACCTAACGATAATAAAGAAAATTTATCTGATTTAGAATTTACCATCTCAAATCTTGATTTATTCCTACTACGGGTACAATAAGAATGAAAATCTATCTTTGCATTCCATAAATGTTTACTACAGGAGAATGAGATAAGAGACCTGTATTCAAATGAGGATGGAAGTGTTAAAATTTGATGATCATAAAATTGCTTCTAAAAGAAGGCATGTCCCATTACTTTTTCTGGATCCTGAATGCGACTTGTCACATCCTGTGGTCAAAGGGGCTGATTCTGCTCTTTTGGACGAGACGAGAAGAGATAGCGGAAATCTACCAATCCCATTGGTTTAAACTGTATCATGTGACAGATTTTGAGTCTTTCGAGGGGTGGAGGAGTTGTTTCTCTGAAATGAACGACTCGAATGACTTCAAAATTTTCACATGACGCTCTTTAAACCAGTGAGAGTGGTCGATTCCTGCTATCTCGTCTCGTCTCGTCCAAAAGAGCCGAATCAGCCCTCTGATATGTGGCTCTATTGTGAGCCATTAGTGTCACACCAATTAATATTATTGATTTTTAGCTGAAAACACAGCTTTTTGTATAACCTGCAAATTAAACAATGTCAGTTGACGCCTTAGATTTTAGCTTAGGTTGGACACTTGCAGTACTTATCTTATCACAATGAACGTATTGCAGGTTGCCTATCCCAACCAAAATCTAAGGTGTTTACTGGTATTATTTAATAAGCTGACTGTATTCATCCTTATGTGAACTTTACAGATTTCTTCCGAAAACTTTTCATTGCTTTTTTAACCGTTCTTTCCCTCTTTCTCTGAGACTGTGCTTTAGCTCATTATTTTGACGATCGTCTGTGTTTACTCTATGAAAAAACTCATTAAGTTACTTCACAGAAATGCTCTATGTATTATTTTTTCATGATTCAGGTTCACTGAAATGGCAGGTTGGATGGATGCAGTTGATTCGAGTGTTGCAAATATTTTGAAAGAGCTTGCGTCAGCAGAGGAATTTGAGAAAGAAAAACTCATCTTCCAGGTTTTGTTCACAATTAATTTTTCTTTTGTTCAATTAATTCGTTTATCATTTTCACTAGCTCATTCAAAGAGGAGTGCCAATAAAGCTGGTTTTTGGATGTAAAAATGGTCAAAATTTAAACTGGTCTAAAAGTTGTAGTAAAATGGCTTTACTTACTTCGAAAAGCAAATATGTAGATTCGAATGGTGTTTACAGGTTATTTGAACTTTAACGGTGTATTTTATCACCTTACAGTAGGTTGGTTTTGTGTTTTTCACGCACAAAAATTATATTTTGTTAAATTATTGAATATTTAGATGTGAGCCGGACATATTTTGGTGACCATTCTTAAGTAGGCTACCCATTTTTAGTAGCCTAATAAAATATTGAAAGGAGAAAACGAAGCTACGTCCGGCTCACATCTAAATATTCAATAATTTAAAGAAAAATAAGGCTTTTTCCATGAAAAACACAAAACCAACCCACTCTTTGAAGTGCTTAATTTATTTTTATTTATTTTTTTATTTAAACAATTGGTATATAGAGCCACCTGCAATGGTAGCTATAATACAAGTCACAGAAATTAAATAATATTAAATTGATACATCCCAATATGAACAATAAAAACCGCAAACAAATTATACATCAACGAATTAAGAACAATTACAGAATATTGGGCATGAAACCATCTAAGTTTTCAAAAGCCATATTGTATAAGAAAATCACTAAGTTAGAGAAATATGCCCTCAAAGATCAAATAACCCCTAAACACCACTTAAACCTAAAAATATAAGCCTTTAAGAGTAAGTAGAGCTGTTTTACACAAAGTTTTAGACCAATTTAAATTTGATCATTTTTGGGGCCAAAAACCGGCCTAATTGGCACACCTCCTTCGCCCTTTTTTTTCTGTTCAAAACTCTTGCTAATGTTAAGAAGTTTTAGCTTCACAAAGTCATCGCAAATTCAGACTTTTTTTCTGATTTGAAATTTTTCAAAATAATTCTGGTTTTACGGAGTATGAGCTGAAGAAATGCTTAGTCATTTCCTTCCTTTTTTTGTATAAATATGTTTGTAATTTGAGAAAGAGCTCATTGCTACAAGGAATGTTGCGATGATAGGCGCAAACAGACCATCAGTAATGGGGCAGATGCAAGGGGTCTAAACAAAAAATTTAAATTTTTTGTTTTTTAAAAAGAAAATGGTAGTACTTGATGAGCTAAGAACTGCGATGGCTTTGGATTTTCCTAAGTGTCCCGGTTTAGGAGGTACACACGTATAAAGTTACAAAAAATTGTGTGTGTAGTGATGTCACCACGCGGAATTCCCATTTAAAACAACATATTTTGAGCCAAAATCTCATCTTCAGAACACTGGGACTTTATTAGAAACCAAGAAAGGCATCTTTGTTCTCAACTCATCAAGTTCTTTCATTTTCTTTATAAAAAAACACAACATTTCAGACCCTTGCAATTGCCCCATTCCATGGTTTTCTGCCACGAGAGACACATATTCCAATTTTAGCAGTGACTTAGGCTTCTAACTCCTGCTACTCTGTCACTGTGTGCTTGGATATACTATACCACACCATATTGTAAGATATTTAGCTCTGCCTGGTTTTTCGTGATCATAGAACAACAATTTTGGTTATTAACAATTTTTTTAATTCGATTACGGCTTTTTGCCACCAAGTCATCAAACAAAAGCCATATTTTGCTTTGTTATCGGCAATGATATTTTTCTGTCCAATCAGAAAAAAGCGCTAAAAAATGAGTAATTTTAAGATGATGACCGCTTGGCGCACGATGGCGAAATGGTTGACAAATGACGTCTTCCAGAGGTGGTCAATGAAGATGGCCATCGCCCGATGGTACAGCGTTGCCACACAGTGAAATCAAATTATTAATTAAATTTGGCTCCGCCCACTTCCGATGACCATCAGAGAAGCAAAATACGAGTGATGGCTATTGCAGGCCATTGATGGCCATCAAACGGTTTTTGATGACAAAGCAAAATACGACTTTAATATCCTTATTATAAAGATTTTATAGGGTTTGAACTGTCAAAAGATCTGCTTCTTTGATATTAAACATAAAATAAGATGGCGCTAATCGGAATTCATTCATCCTGTCCGCAGAATATCTGTCAAGATGTCAACAATAAAAGGGACGAAATGAAATGGTTAGTGCAAACGTTGGACTCATTGTGTCCTCATCAGACGCAAGAGTGCGATGCTGAGCAACAAAAACTAGAGGATCTAATAACCAGATACAAAACCCTGATCCCGTCAATTGAAATGACCGTGACGAAAACAGAGTTCTACTCAAAATGTTACTCTTACCGGAGAGAAGTCAAAGAGGTATGTTTCTTAGTCATAATTTTGCTCGTTTAATTTAACTCGTCTGTTTGCCATTGGAACTGGTAAAAGTTTAGCTTTCAAAAAGCATGGTTATTCTCAGTTATGCCTTGGAACGGTAGAATTGAAAAGCAGAAGTACATCTGTAAATTTTGTGCTGAACTGCTGACTTAAAAATCTTGAATGTTGTAGCCATCAATTTTTGGTATTTGAAGATGGTCTTTTGTTTTTATGCACCCTGAGTAGTTTTCTTCTCCGTTGTTTCGTATTTAGATGCTGTGTGTGTACCAATTAGCTATACCAATAGAGAGGCTATTCTATGTTTTAAGTCCTATTACAATGTGTGACAGCATCCATCCGTTCAATTGTCCATAAGCGATTTGCATCAAGGCTGCCTCCTTGGTGCTTCAAAATCATGTACCATAAAATCCCTCTATTGGTATAGCTCGTTGGTTCTTACCTTATGCTTATTGTGACTTGACATTGGGTTAGTTTACCTTATCATTGTCCTCTTCTAAATGAAGCATTCCACTTTGTAGTAAATGTTGGTTTTATTCATTTTTTCAAATGTCCTCCGGCATTGTCCTCGGGCAATGTCCTCCGGCATTGGCATTGTGCTTGTTATGGAAGTTTTCAGACCTTGATTTGTCTGTTGTTTTTTAATTTAAAGCGTTCAGCTCTGATGGACGTTTTTGTTTATTTGCTTTATTTATTTGTTTTTTTCATTATTTATTCATTTATTTATTCATTTATTTTTTCATCTATCCATCCATTTATGTATTTATTTTCTTATTTCCTCATTTACTCTTTTATCAGGTATCTCAAAGAATAACAACGGTTAGTAACGGTAATTTCATGGTTATACTGCTTCTCGCTCCTCTCAATTTACAAAAACCGCAATCTAAATTCGCTATATTCACATGCAGTCTTATTCATCTCTAGTTTTGCTGTTTCTTATTTTTCATTTCGCAATTTGAGAAATTTTTTGCCTTGTTAATTTTGTTCATTTACAATTTGTTTAAATTATTGTGCTGGTTTACCTTTTTGGGTTGAGTTACTAGATAGCTTGTTGTTTACTGCAAATTTTGCAATTTCTGTGTGTTTTGTTCTGATTGAATGTTTTAAAAACATTTTCAGAGTGAAAATATTTGTAACTTTTTGTGTGGGCAGCCTCATTTTTTTTTTTTTTTTTTAATTGGAGATTAAAACCAAATTTTTTTGTTTCAAAATTGTTCCCTTTCATACAGTGGGTCAGTTGCGATCATTTTAATTGAAGCTTTTCGTACCACCTTTCTATGTACCAAGCTTTTTGTGATTTTCAGATCATAGTTCCATCTAGGCCTGTGCGATGTTCGATACATCGACGCTTGTTCGATGTTTAAGGGACATCGAATGCGGTTCGATGTCTCATGAGATGCATCGAAACATCGATCCACATCGAAACATCGATTAACATTGAAACATTGCACATCGAAACATTACAACTTTGATTCATATCGATTTTTCCAACCAAAGGGTCGTGTTGGTCACTGTTCCAATCGAACTTTAAAACAAAAATCAAGAAATATGACAGTTTTTTGTTGATGTTTTGGTATTTTGATGTAAATGTAATGCTTACATGCAGATTGATTTTTTGATGCATATCGATGTTTCTATTTTTTTATGTAAATACATGATTCGATACCGATCGATGTTTCGATGTGGATCGATGTTTCGATATTTTCCGATATTTTTCGATTTTTCGATGTTTCGATACATCGCTCCGATGTTAGAAATCGGCATCGAAGTGACTTCGATGGACCAAACGAGACATCGCACAGGCCTAGTTTCATCAAATGGTTAAGAATCTATAAAGGCTCAAAATTTAGCCCATTTTGAAACAGAAAAAAGTTCCTTTTAACATCTGAAACATTGTGTTTTAACATCGTGTTCCGAAATTGTCTCCTACACTTTTAATTATTTATTCATGATTTGAGGTGAAAATGAATGTAGGCATAAATCAACAAAAGAAGCAAAACTGAAATTTTATTATAACTATTGCATCATTAACAAAGTAACAACCTTGTGAATAAAGAAATAGAGTGAACCATTATAGCATATTTTATTAAGTGACCTTTTTTTGGTCGCTTTGTGGCTTTAAAATCAAATGGGTTTTCTCCATCTTTGGCTTCAAATTTCGAGACCAGGTAATGGTTTTTGACACTTACCTCGTGAGTTAGGTTTCAAATTGGCGACTCTTTTACTAAAACCTGTGATTGGAAAATTTTAAATTTAAATTTAAATTTTAGAGGTAGATCCAGAAATTTGTCCTTCTCTCTCTCTCCATGCATTTGGACTATTTTGGGAAAGGATGAGAGGGATCATATAAAGTTGACCCCTATCTCTGTCCTTTTCTAACACATGCATTCAAATAGAAGAAGAGATGAAGAGAGAGAGAGAGAGAGAGAGAGAGAGAGAGAGAGAGAGAGAGAGAGAGAGAGAGAGAGAGAGAGAGAGATGAATGCCTGGATCCACACCTGGTCACAAATATTTTAACTAGAATGACTGATTGTTTTAGGTTTGCAATCTGTTATGCAAAGTTCGTGATAGTTCTATTCCACGGCCTGAAACATTGGAGTCCATCGAAGCATTAATGAAGCAACAGGAAGCCGTTGTAGCTCAATTGAACAAACAAAGAAGCAACATTGTGAGCATGCTTCAAAGGGGAAGGCATCTGGCGAAAAGCTCAGATGGTCCCTCTTTCATTGAAAAAGATGTCGTTGAGCTTGAGGCAGAATGGAACAAAGCTTTCACTGGAACGATTCAGAAGCTTGATCATCTGAAAGGTAAAGTTCAGCTTTTTTTCAAGTACATTTCTCTTTTGGTATTTTTTTTATTGATTATAGCTGCAGCATTTCAGCCAAGTAAAGTCTATCTCTTCAATCTGATCAGCGCACCCCCTGTGTGAGTTTGTGTAACAGGCTAGAGTTTGTTTCATAAGCATAGGCGCACCTAGAACAATAATCTTTGACAAATTTTCAATTTTCATTCCTTCAAATCAAAATAAACCTTGCCTGTGACTTTGACCTTTTGATTTTAAAGTATTTCTTAAGGTGATCCCAGGCGAAACTTTTCCAGATTTCAATTTGATGGATAGCGCCACCGCTCACTTCTTGGAAAAGTCATGTTTTTGGCATTTTAAGTTGTAAACAAAGGAAAAAAGCAAAGTCCTAGAACACAAGCATCTACGTAATTTTGTTATGGATTTTTGAACCCAAAACTAGCAAAAGTGTTAAAGGATTCGAGCCGTAATTAATGACATTTATTTTTCCATAAGCTAAGTGAGTGCGAGTAAGTGCGAGTGATAATATGTCTATCTTTCTCACTCACACTCATCGAGGCTTATGGGAATTTTTGTATTTCTTTAATTTTCAACTTTATTTTTGAGTATCTCAGCTTGTAACTTTCAAGGTACCTTCCTGAAGTATGCTCAAAAGTGCTGACATTCCTCTTATTTGTACTCTTAACGTAAAGTCATCAATTTTAGCCAAAAATTGTTGATTTTTTGAGCAGCGCGACATGGTGTCCACATTTGAAACTAATCGACCCTGGAATCATCTTAAAATTGTAAAACATGACTTGTATGATATATACAGTGTTCTATGCGTGAAATCCACTCACTATGATTCTATGAATACTCTGAATTTTCGTTCAACAGCAACTCACAGTCTTTGGATAAACTATCAAGATCTGAAAGATGAAATAATGAAATTACTGCAAAATGCTGAACAAGAATTGAAGTTTGTCCCTAAAGGAGACTCGAGACAAGTGGGCGATGATTTGCGATCAAAACAGAATCTCAGCAAAGCGTTGCGCCAAGCAGCTGAGGAATTATTAACCAGACTCAAGCAACTCAGCTCCGATTTGATTGCAGTTACTGCTCCAGAACGTAAACCGCTCATTCTGAAAGAGGTGAGTTTTCCTTCTACCATGTGAGTGTGTCTTTCAGGTCAGTATTTATGAACGGTGGTTTTGTGCTCCTCTGAAGGAGTCAAAGACTGTAATAAATAGAACTCAGCATACAGCTGAATTTTGTCCCGAACTTTTTCTTTGAATGTTCACGAAAAAAGAGCTTTCCTCTTTAGTTTTCAGCTACTTGCTGAGTGTTCCTCTGTTAAGTAGGTATTTTTATTTGCTTAGGTTCTAAGTTAACTGTGATTCACCAGCATAATGAACCACTGTGTTTGGGCAGCTGGACGTAACTACTTTCACCAATGTTACTACTTTTTAGCAAGCAAAAATTAAAGCGTGAACTTCATGGATATCAATGGAGACGGGTGCTGCCTTGTCGTAAATATTAACTCAGTAAATTTATCATTTAAACCACTAGTGCAGCTAATAGGACTCTTGCTATCTTTTGGTGTATGCCATTGAATTGTCAATTATTGCGTGGAAAGCAGCAAAAACGACAATGAATATTCTAAAAATTACGAAATTCATTCACAGACTCACAAAGTATTTTTGAAGTCTAAGGCGTATTGGTGTTGATATGCAGGTACCATGGGAGATTCATTTCTAATTTGAGGCTTTTCTCTGTGTGTTTCTATAGAGAGAGAGACAAGTTAGATAGGAGTCTTCTGTAATACCTGCATAGTTCCACCACTTTTTCTTGTAAATGGTGGAGCTATGTTGGTGTAGGTGTCACGGGAGATTTCTGTCTAATTTGTCACTCTTTCTATAAAAATACACAGAGGAAAGCCTCGAATTAGATGGGTTCCATGGTACCTCCGTAGCTGTACCATTATGCCTTAAACTTTAAAGTCATTTTGTGAGTCCGTGATTGAATTTCATAATTTTTTAATGTGCTCATCATAATTTTTGCTGGATTTTACTCAAGTATTATCTATTCAATTGCATTGTTGAAGCGCGCTCTAGTGGTGCAACCAACAGATGCGTCGCTACAGATACAAAAAAGATCTCTCGTAAAAGAAGAAGCTAACCTTTCTCTCTATGTGAAGTATGAGTTCAATAATTTGCACAATTACTGTATAAAATAACAAATGATTCTTATCTGAATTATATTCTACCAGAAAAGGTATTTCTGTTTGCTTTCATTTGAAAATATTTATTTAGTATCGTTGCTAGGCGCAACATGTATGTATCAAAAGTTTGCAAGAGCCCCATTCTTGCGTATTATTTCATACTTTAATGCGCTTCTCAGAAAATGTTGATTCGTTCTTGTTTTTGTGTGATAATGAATGCGATAGAACCTATTTACCCTCCTTTTTACCTATAGCCACTGATCTCCACCAACGTTCTATTAACTCCAATAGAATAAAATAAATAAATAAATGAATAAATTAATTAATTAATTATTTAATTTTATATTTTATTTGCAGGTGAGTGATGTGGAAGAGAAAATGAAGAAAGCTCAAAAACAAGCTGATGATGCACTTAAGAAGCTTGAGTCAAAATCATCTGTCCAAGAAAAGTTTGAACATGAATTGGAAGTTTTGAAGCAATGGACCCTGGAAACGGCACCATTGACACTCACTCAGATTCAGACGGCAACAATTCCTGTCCAAGAAAAACTCAACAAGATGGATGCTCTGCATGCTCAGGTTGCGGAAAGACTCGCATTATTGGATTCCCTCATCTCTGAGGCTCAGAATCTGCCGGAAGGTAAGTGTTTTTTTCTCAATAAATACCACTGCTAATTATACCACTCACTGTTTCTTATGGGTACAAAGTTCTAGGATATGGACTCATTGGCACCATCATACCACGTTCTATACCTCGAACAAGCTTCGATACGAAGAGAGGTTTAGATGATTGAGTGTCATGGTAGTGATGCACCCATAAGAAATCGTGAGTATGGCAAGGACCAAACATAGGACATCTTTCGATATAATTGTGATTGTAAATTCATGTGTGATCTTTCATGAATTATGTTGGAGTGAAAAGATACTTTAAGGTACGTGGAATCTAATGGTGCAATAACATTTGAGAAAAATGGTTATTTACTATAGTCCGTTACATTTAAATAGAAGCTTGAGCTCGACTCTTTCCCCTACAAGTTTTACGCTCACTCTCGTACCTGCGATGACTCGAGACCTGCCCCATCGGTCAGGGATTCCGTCCATCACAATGGACTCTCCTTTGGATAGCTGACTGTCCATTGTGACGGACGGAATCCCCGACCGATGGGGCAGGTCTCGAGTCATCGCAGGTACAAGAGTGAGGGTAAAACTTGTAGGGGAAAGAGTCGAGCTCAAGCTTCTATTTAAATGAAACGGACTATAGCATGAATTTGCATTCGAAAATTTGGATCTGGTTGCTATTGGGTAGATCCAAAAGATTGAGAGAGATACAGCATTAGTTTGGATCCAATTTTGATTGTGACGTCATCACTAAGCAGGTCTATTAGAGTTGATTTAGGTTTCATTATTCTTATCACCATCCTGATACTAAATGCTTTTTCTGTAATTTGTGTTTGTCTATGGGAGTATTTTTGCGTTAATGCAAGTACCTAAATAAATCATATTTTTCTTGTCTCTTTCTCTCAGATGTAAACCTAGCGCAAGACTTGACTCTGCTGAAAGGCAAACTTTTGGAACTAAATGAGTTGATTCTCTCTCAACAATGCGTTGCCACAAAGCACCAAGAAGTATCGCAACAGTACCAAAGCAAATCAGACGCTTTGAAATTGTGGTTGAATAAAGCAGAGTCAGAGTTGAAAACTGGCTTAGCAAAACCGACTGAATTTTCTGAGGCTGTAGCTCTTCTTGAACAATCTAAGGTCGGTCCATGTAATCTTTTTCTCTGATCTACAAACTTCTGAAAATTATATTTTTTTTCCATTACTTATTCGCTTGCTTGAGGAAGTGATCACAAGAGATAAAATGAACTGTCTGCATAAAAGTGCTGTTGAAACACAGGGTGAGTGGCACTTTTGGTGAGAATGAGGTGACAATTTGCGCAATCCAGCCTACTTCCGCATTTGATCTCCACAATGCGATTGAAGTTATCTGATTATTATATTTATTTATTTATTTATTTATATTAATATTGCGATGAAACCATACCAAGTATGTAGGTTACAGGTTATCGTTCAAGTCAAAGAGGACTACAGAATTAACAATTATGAGGACAGTGAAAACAATTCATCAATGTGATAAACAGATTTTTCAATCAGAAAACAAGGGAAGAAAAGAAAGAAGTAAATTCACTCTTCCTGAGATGTTCCTTGATCGAGAGGGGGAGGGCATTAAATAGTCAAATAGCTGAAAAATTAATATTGCTCTCAGAGATCACCAGAGTAATTTTTTTATTCTTAATGGAACTGTGCTTAGTAAGGTAACAATGCTGTGGAATCATGTCAGCCGGCTTTAGGATACCATTTTCAATAGCATCTTATCTCCGTTATCTCCTTATTCTCATTTTTTCTCATTTTCTTTTCTCATAATTCAAATTCGTTATACATGTTATACCTACTGTACTGACTGTATTGTTACTTATGTCATTTTGTTACTTTGTCCAAGGACTTGTTCCGTTTCAATTATAATAAATAAATAAATAAATAAATTAATAAATAGATAAGTAAATAAGTGAATAAATAAATAAATAAATAAATAAATAAATAAATAAATAAATGCAGTGCTGATTTCAAAAGTGCTTGAAATGTTATGTTGCAGGTTGCTTAGAGCACTATATCTGTATTTATACTCTGTGCCCTGATTTTTCAATCCTTGTCTTTGGAAAAAACTGTGTAGGCTATACCGGAGTAAATACACCATGTATTCAAGATTTCATCTATTCTTATCGTCGTCCATTTGACTAATAAAGCGTTAGTCGATTTTTGCAACTTTTCAGAAAATTGCCCATAAGTTTTTCTATTTAACTTGAACATTTTTGAGAATTCGGCATTTTTGACATCGCAGATCGAAAGAGCATCACTTAGATCGCAGGAATTGCTGGAAAAGTCAACTTCTCAAATTTCGGACTAACGCCTATACACCAGATGGATGACAATATGTGTCATGCATTAGTTATAGCTTGCAATTTATCAAACTATTTCTGTGCATGATCATTCAAGAAATAAAATAACAATCCTCTTTTGTCGGTTCATCCTATGTTCAGCGATCTAATATGATTTCTTCAACTGTTATAGTCACTAGAGGAAGAATGCAAGCAAAAAGCAGAAGATCTTGACTCGTTGCATTCTATCAACAAAGGAACGGGAGCAAAAGTTCAAGAGAATGAGATGGACAGTTTGGGCTCCCGACTCGCAAACGTAGAGTCAGAAACCTTCGACAGACTAAACAAATTGAACATTCTGGTTTCTAAATGGGATCACATCAATTCTAACTTGGATAAAATTGAGCATAAACTGAACGATGCTCAAATTTTGAAGTCGATCGAATCTCCGCTTGACTTGAATCAACTGCAGCCTGCCCTAGAACAGAACCTGATTGAGCTAAAGGTATATTGATTGAATTAGATTTAGGAATAAGAAAGGGGAAAATGATAGCATGAATGAGGAATTGATTATAGCTCAAATGTATTACAACGCCCTACCGGATACCTTGAAAGATACTACGGATAAAAGAATATTTAAAAGAAGACTAGAAAAGCATCTATGCAAATTAGGATATTACTCTGAGCAAGGACTTCTTAATCACCAAAACTAAAATGATAAATAATTGTGTTATATTGTTACTATTTAAGCCATTGACAGTGTATAGAGCTTGCATAAGGACATTATAACTGTACTGAAAATAAATAAGTTATGGTGACTAGTTTCAGACTAGAAGTGACGAAACAAATATTAGTGTGTAATTTTGTTCTTTCTCTGAAAAGTTCTGAAACTCCCTGAAGTATTCTAATGCTTGTGCATATTTTATGTAGTGAACTGATCAAATAATGCCAAAATGGCAACGAATAATTGATTAAGGCTCTAATCTTTTACCCTCTGATCCTATCATTTCATTATGGTCCACCATTCTAATACTTATGTTTTTCCTTCAATTCTGTTTTGCAGGCAATGAACCAGACGCTGATTGAAACTCAAAATGAAATATCCAGTTTGGTCCCACTCATAGATGAAATCTCAAGCAGTTTATCATCTGAGGGCTCAGCATTCTTGAAATCCAGAATTCTAGGATTGAAGAAATTGTCCAGTCAGTTCATTCAAACTGTTAGACAAAAAGGTCAACGCATATCATCGGCCATCGAAAATAGGTACTTTGAAGATCTAATCAAACTGAACAATTAACTCTGTCATGTATTCATATTAGGTCGTTTAATTTGAACCAATCTTTTGACAAGCAACTGTAAATCATTACCCATTAGCTGCTTTAATTTTTTTTTTTTTACTTTCTCACTAACGAAGTCAGAAAAATTGAGAAAGTATTGCGATAGCGCAGAGATTTTCAAGGTATTTTGTTTCGATACTTGGCCCACTGCGACTAAGTCAGTCATGATAATTATAAAATAATCAGCTCTCAGCATGCCTAATATTATCTTAAAGAACATCCATTCATGACATTTCAATATTTCTTAAACACTCGTGATAGGGAGGGATAAATGCATAAATTTTCTGTGGCGTCTGTCTGGTTGTCTGTCTGTCTGTAGCCATAAAACGTGAAACCCAGCAAAACTTTTGAACTATAATAATCCATATGCATCCAAATTTTGCAGAGATGTTGCTTTTAACATTCTTCAGAGCGTTTTTTTTTTTTTTTTTTTTTTTTTTTTTAATTTTAGTTTTTAGGCTAGTTATGGATGAAAAATGGTTTCCATTAAAATCAATGGGAAAATGGGTCAAAAAAGGGAAAAATTTAAATATTTCCAATATGGATCTTTGGATTTGGATAAAATATGAAATGGGGGTCTGAGAGTCTCCCCCAGAATATCAAAGTGGGGTTTTGGGGTCTCCCCCAAAATATTAAACGGGGGTCTGGGGGTCTCCCCCAGATTAAAGTTGATGTGAGAAAGTGTTTGTAGGGTATTTCCTACAGTTAATTTTGTAATTCCATGCTTGATGTCAGTTCATTAAGGCGATTCTATGCGAAACTATTTTAGGTTTCCATCCAATGGATAGGGCCACTAGCGCTGCTCAAAAACTCAACAGTTTTTGGCTAAAATTTATGAATTTTTGCTGAATGTACGAATTTTTCCTTTGTTTACACTTTAAAATGTCAAAAACACGACTCTTCCTTATTGTGACAAGTGGCGCTTTTTATCGATTGAAATCTGGCAAATTTTTGCATGGAATCACCCTAACTATCCGAGTTTTAGCAATCAATTCAATTTTTTATTTTTTTTACCCCCAATTACTGAATTTTGTTCTCAACTAATAATGATTTTTTGTTCTCAAACTATAGACAAGATTTCCAGAATCAGATGCAGTCTCTTGTCCAGTGGATGAATGAGGTCGAGGCAAATGCAGGATTTATAAGCAAAATTTCAGTTCCCGACATTGATAAAGCGCTCACGCAACTGCATAATATGCTTCAAGATCACAGCGAGAAGCAGCCGCAGATTTTGCTCATTCAAGATCAGATGAAACAAGCGGCTGCAGAAGCATCGGAAGATAAAAGTGAATTGAAAGATACTCTGGAATATCTTGATACTAAGAATAAGGTATTTTTCTGTCATATTTATGTATTTAAATGCTACAATCATAATGTTATATTGAGTGTTTGTTCCTGCTTCTCTGATTTTGGTAAGTTGTTTTCCTGACTTAGAACTGCTTTTAATCTTTGTCCTAAAAAAAAAATGGTATTTGCTTGGGAGCAGCCTTGTTTGTAACCTAGGAGGGTCTGTTCCTAGGAATTCTGTGGAGAGATTATGACTGTGAAGTCACTGTGAAACTATAGACAAAAATTCTCCGTAAGGGTTACCTAAAATTTCCTAAATTGCCACTATTTTACACAAAAATCTTCTTTCAAGTGTGGAATATATATCCTGAATGGTTGCGGTTATTAAGGTGATTCCAGGCTAATCTTCTCTAGATTTCAATCCAATGGATAATGCCACCAGTCACTTTTTGGGAATGACGCGTTTTTGGCATTTTAAATTGATAACATCGGCAAAACGGTGAATCCAAAACTGTTTCCTGCACTTGTATTAACTTTTCATGGATTTTTTTTAGCTCGAAATGAATGAAATTCGTTGCTAATTAAAGCCATATTATTTCAAGGGAATTTTGCCGTAACCTTGATGAGTGCGAGTGAGACTAACCCATCTGCCTCTCTCGCACTCATTGGGGCTTGTGGGAATTTTCTCATTTCCAATATTCCAGGTTTAATTTCTTTTTTAGTGCTTCGGCTTGAAAATTTTATAGAATCATCCTGAAGTAAAATCGCAAGTGCTGATGGTCCTCAAATTTGTGCTCTCTGCGTATTTCACCAATTTCGGCAAATAAGGGTTGAGTTTTTGAGCAGTACAACATTTTACCAATATTTGGATCTAATTGACCTTAGAATCATCTTAAGATGATGCCAAGGTTGATTAGTTCAAACCGTGGACACTACGTTGCGCTTCTAAAGAAATGTCAACAGTTTTTGGCAATAAGCAATGAATTTACACAATAGCACAAATTTAAGGAACACTAGCACCTGCTAACGTATCTCAGGAAGATATCCTAAAAGTATCAAGCTGAAATACTGAAAAATAAAGCAAAAAATGTTGAAGTACAAAAATTCCCATAAGCCTCAATGAGTGGAAGTGAGGCAGATAGATTTATTATTACTTGAACTCACTCGCACTCACTAAGTTTATGGCAAAATGAATTTCACAAATTACAGCTATCAATCTCAACCAATTTTGCTGGTTTTGGGCTTAAAAAATCCATAAAAAAATAATACAGGAGCTAACGTTCTTGGGTTTAGCGTTTTCTCTTTGTTTTCAATTTAAAATGCCAAAAAAACAAATTTCCTCAAAAGCGACTAGTGGTGCTATCCATCGGATTGAAATCTAGAAAGGTTTCTCCTGGAATCACCTGAAGGTAGTCTCAAAAATTGAAAATGGAACCCATTGGTTTGTTAACTGAGGATTTTTGGTTGTTTTCTCTTGAAAATAATGAAAGATTGATCAAAAATTTGAAAATGCTTTTACTAGTTTTAACAGTTGGAGTCAGTGATGGACAAAAATCATTTTTTAAATAACCATGAATAATTAACTAAAACTATTTGCATTATTCTCATGTTATTCCTATTAGTAAATCAAAGTTTTAACACTACCAGTCATTCAACTTATGACAGAAGAATATGCTGGTAGTTTCAAAACTTCGATTTACATATAATGTACATATTACATGTAATATACATATTTACATAAACTTCGGAATAACATGAGAATAATGCAAATAATGGGGCTGTTGCACACTTTTTCTATAAGCAATTTAAAAGTTGATCCTGGTGTAAAATCCTCCAAAAATAATGATGACAGCACTAAAAACTTCCAAAATCCACTCCTAAGCTCAATAAACGTTTTCATTTGTGCGAGCGTAATGGTGGCTGAGAGCAGTAATATTGGGTGATTCCCATCTAACAATACTGTAACTCCATCAAGAAGTGACCAATGAGAGACGACTTTCATTTGATACCGGTGTCTCTTGGTGTCACAGTACCATTCATTGGATGTGGATCACTACTCTGATGACTATTATTCTGTGAATCATCCTTGTCAGCATAGAGAGAGTGACAAAATTAAGATAGGAATCTCCCTATTACTCTCTATTACTGTCCTCAGCCACCATTACGCTCGAGCAATTAAAAGCGTTTTTTGAGTTTAGGAGTGGATTTTGGAAGTTTTTAGTGCTGCCATCGTTATTTTTTGAGGGTTTTGCACCAGAATAGGCTATTAAATTGCTTACAGCAAAAGTGTGCAACAGCCCCATTATTGTTAATTATTCATGGTTATTAAAAAAAACGATTTTTGCCCATCACTGGCTCGAGTATTTTACCTATTCTTCTTTCGTTGTGGACAGTTTTAATTCCTCATTCGGCCCTTTTGTAAATCTCAAACTCATTTGTTTGTGTACTATATTTCAGACACTTGAGAGCAATTTGCAAAACAAACGTAGAGCTCTTGAAAAGTGGATGGAATTACTAAACTGGGTATCTGATATGAATGAACTGATTGAGCATGTTGGACACGAACTCATGGCGCAAAAACCTTCGAGTGAGATCGAAATTGAAGTGAACAAACTGAATGATGAAATTACCGATTGGAAACCAGTTTGTCTCACCATCGATGAATTATGCGCGATCAGTGAAGTGAGCATCCAAGGAAAAACGGCAGTATCCGAGTGGGACGAGATAAGGAAAAAAGTTGATCAGTTCAGGTAATTTACCGTCAGAATACTCATTCTATAAGAACCTGAAACCACCTGAACCTGGTTTTCTGTGAAACCTCCCATACTCTAACTGTAAATTTCCTAATCGGAATTTTTGCTAAGAGAAATTTTTTTTGGGGCAGGACTGAGGTTCCACACAACAAACTTTCTCTGTACCACCAATCTCTTAAGGGGAGGTTGTAAGCAATTTTTTTTTAAATTTTTTTATATTACTACTACTACTACTACTACTTTCATATTTTAATTTGTTTATCATTTTTTACCCAGCATGTCTCAAGGGTTACTTTTATTTACAACAATTGGGTGTGCAGATTCTTGTGGAGGGAAATTATAGGAAATAATTTCCTATTTCAATGAATTTTCTAACTTTAAATTGCTCTTCTGAAAATTTGTTTTTCAATTTTCGGTACAGGTAACTCAAGCTCTTTTGTACCTAGAGAGCTAATTTTTTTGAAAAAATGTTCATCTTGAACTGATGAACAAAAGTAATTAACTTAAAATACATGAATATTTGGATTTAATTTGAATTCTAGATGAAAGTAGCTAAAGAAAATTGTTTTTCAAGACATTTATTTTAAAAAAAAATTACAGATTGAAATTCTAATTTAAAAAAAAAAATCCATTTAGGTAGTTAACTTTGTTAACTTTGTTCAACATGTCAAGATGCTTTTTTTTTTTTTTTTTTTTTTTTTAAATAAAAATCCAATGAAGATACCTTTGTTTTTCTTTTTTTTTATCTTTTAGGCGTTTAAGTCTGTTGTAAGATTTTAAATAGATAAATAAATAAATAAATATTGATGTTATTTGTAACAGGTCAAAACTTCAAGAAAGCCAAGAGCATGCCCAGGAAGTCTCAGCAAAATGGAATCGGTTCCAAGAACTCCAGCAAGAGCTTTCGGATAGTCTGCTCTCAACTCAAGGGCAAATCCAACAAACGATCCTGTCTGCCAACAATTGCGAAACTCTGAATCAAGTCGTCAAGTCAATTCAGCGATTGTGGGAAGCGCATGTCTCGACTCAAGGAAGCAAGGAAAATTTACACCATGAAGGAGATCTTTTAATGAAACAAGATACTGGAAATGCGGAACAGGTTCAAAATATCCTGACTTCAATTGATTTGAATTGGGACAAAGTGAATGACTCTTTGAAGTTTTACAAAGAAAAGTATGCTGAAATTAATCTGGCCTGGAAAAATTACTATCACTCTCGTGACAAGATAAAATCTCTCGTCGTGATTTTCAGAAGCAATATAACACACCCAATGATGAGACACAAGCAATTTTGTTCACAAAAGAAATTAGAAAGAATTTAGAAAAGCTGAAGAAATCTAAAATGCTACTAGATACAATGAATGATGCTGGACAAACCATTTTCAGACTTACCAAAGATTTGGATACTTTTGATAGAAAAACACTCAAAGATGAGTTGAACACTTTGGATGATTCGTATAAAACGTTGACCAATGATTTAAGTGAAAAGCTTCAACAGATGGAATCTCAGATGGTTTTGTGGAAGCATATTGATGAAAATAAAAACGAATTGCTCCCATGGTTCAGTGAAACGAAAGCAGGCTTGACTGATGCCTTAAACAATTCCAACTCTGAGAAACGTGTCCAAAAGTTAAGTCTCTACAAAGAGCAATTACCGATGTATTTAAATTGTAAAGTAAATATTGATTCAAAGTCTGAACAGCTTCTTCAGCTGAACAATGGTGTGAGCATTCCAACGTTAGATTCTTTAAAAAACCTTGTCGAAGAAAGCTTTGGTGAAATACAAAAGTTAGCGGAGAAATTGGAGTCAGTTTCAAACGACGTGCTCAATCATGAAAATCACATCAAAAGCAAAGTGAAGTCTTTGAATGACAAGTTGATGATTTTAAGAGATAGGATCTTGGAATGCGATAATTTGTCCGGAGAAAATTTAGTCGTGTCTGAACGTTTGAAAACGTGTCAGAATCTAAAAAAAGAGTTGATTGATTTCAACATCAGCTTAGCTGACATCAACAAGTCAATCAATGAAATCAATTCTGAATTCCCATGGTTCTCCGAGTCGTCTGTAATGAAAGAAATTAGTGCGATAAGTAAACGATACGATAATATCATTGCCAATGCTAATAAAATCGAAGCTAAATTAATGAACTTCTTTATGAAATACTTTCAAGACAAACTTGCTGATTTTGAACATAATCTGGTCACTTTAAATGAAAAACTGAACTGGTGCGCCCCTGAGCTCAATGTCGATGAGTATAGTCTCGAAACAAAATTATCAACAATAGCTGATATTGAAAACGGAGTCACCGCTTTACACACCAAGAAGCAGTCCATCGATGAATGTTTGAAGCTTTTGAAAGATATTGACAGTGAAGCAATCAAAGTTGAACCCTTTGCTGTGCAGATGAGCAAATCAACGCTAGAGCTGAAAGAACTTGAGGGTAAACTTGCCAATTTGAAGGGATCGTTAAAATCCAACGTAGATCTTCGTTCAAGGTACAAGAAAACAAGCGACTCTTTTGCTTCCTGGTTGAAAGATATCGAAGAACAAATCCGTGTCATAACAACTAGCCCAATTGAGCTTGCAAATATTGATCTCAAAATTACCGAACTTGAAGCTTTGCAAAAAACCATTGCTGGACAAGAGCCTGCTCTAAAAGAAATCAAAACTTTGGCAAATGATTTATTAAAGAACAACCCTGATGCAAAAATTAGTCATCATGTCGATCAATTAACAGCACGTTTAGGCGCTGTGGAAAAAAGTAGAGCTGCTCATATTGAAAGGCTCAGAGGTTTGAGCAGTGACTATAATCAGTATCTTATTGCGACGAAGAATGCAGAGGATTGGATTCGTACAGCGGAAGAAAGGTTGATAAAACTAGAAAACGAAGCGAAACCTGGGACGATATCAAAAAGCAATTATCAAGACAAACTAAATGAAATTAAAAAGTTTTCAGAGGAACGAGAAACTGGATTAGCGTTATTAAATGATGCAACTGAAAAAGGGGAATTACTCTTCGCAGACATTAGTCCGAAAGACAGAGATCTTATAAGAAATCAGCTGAAAACTTTACGCGATGCATCTGAAGCTCTGATGGATAAAACTAATGCAGTCTCTAAGAAATTAGATAGTATACTAATCACAAGATCATCGTTTGATGATAGTTTTGGTCAAGTAACTCAATGGTTGGAGGAAACAAAGTCTAAAATGACTCCTGGTTTTGAGCTGAAACCCAATTTGAACGAGAAAAAAATCAGTCTCCTGTTCTATAGAAATCTGCTTCAAGATGTTACGTCTCACGGTTCTATTTTAAATCAGTTGAAAAGTAAAATTTCAGAAATGTCCGACATTGATGCGTCAAGTCGACTCAATTCGATTCTGAGTGAATACGATCAAATTGTGAAAGTTCTCTCAGATATTGTCAAAACTCTTGAAAAACATGTCGCCAATCACGAATCATTCATTGATACATTTGAAAAGTCTAAAGATTTCTTGAGCACTTTAGTATCTGAAGAGGCAGCTGCAAACAAAACGTCTCTTGAATCTCATCTTGCTGTGATAGAAAATTTAATGGAACAAAAACCAGATGGTGATAATTTAATCGGACTTTGTCAGACGAAATTAAATGGCGTTCAAAGTGAAACGGAAATTTCTGGTTTTAATATTTTGTCTGCCGAGCTAGATGAACACAAAAAAGCATTTGAAAAATTCTTTGAAGAATGTGCCAAAATTTTATCAAATTTACATAGCTCGCAGCAACAGTTGAGCAATACTGAAACAAAATACGGAACCTTGTTAAATTGGCTGAAAGAGTGCGAAGGTCAAGTGAGAGATTCTACGTTACGAACATCTTACGAGACCAAAATTGTGTTTTTGAACAAGTTAAAAACCCTTGAAAATGAAATCAATTCGAAGTCGGAAGAATTTCTACTACTCCAAAATGAGGTTTTGGGAGCAGATACGGAATTCAACGAAAAAATATCAAAATTAATGACTCGATATCAGGCGCTACGCAAATTATGCAAGGATGCCATCTTGAGGTACGATCAGTTTTCAAAAGAACATTTACAATTCGATGAAGACTATGCTAAATTTTACAACTGGTTAGTCAAACTTCAAGCGGAACTTAAAGATTGTAGTCAGATAGTCGGTGATCTTGCAGTCTTGCAAGGAAGACAGAAGAAAATGAGGGAAGCGGCAGATTTCAAATCGCAAGAAAGCCCAAACTTTGACAAAATTGTCGAACTAGGTGAAAAACTCTACGTTCACACATCACCAGATGGCAGAGAGTTCATTCGTCAACAGTTGAAGACTTTAAGAACTTTATGGGATGAAATATCAGAAGAATTGCAAGTGGCTTCCAACAAACTAGATCAGTGTCTTCTGCAGTTTGCAGAATTTTCCGTTGCTCAGCAGCAGCTAACAAAATGGTTGAAAGATGTTGAAAAGTCCATGCTTCAGCACACAGAGTTGAAAGCCTCTTTGCAAGAAAAGCGCGCTCAGTTGCAGGTAAATATTCTCAGTCTTCAAGTGTCTTATGCCACGAGCTACACTCAGTGGCGTCGTGTGCATCTGGCAAGATAGTATCTAGTCCATTAAAACCCATGAAAAGGGTCGTAGTGTCGGGGTTCACAGTTCACTCCCTCAAATCGATATTTTACATGGGATCAATTGGACGAAACGCTGCATTGCCAGATCGCACGCGACGCCACTGGCTATATACTAATAGTGGGGCTATGCTATGTTATAGATCCTATCTCAAAAGTGTGACAGCATGGACGATCTGACTTTGGATGGTTTCCCTTATTTATTTTAAATCTAAATCAAAAATTGTAATCAATTCAGAGGAAATTTGTTTTATTATATACACAATTCACAAGTGTATCGCTAAACAGGTTTGATGTATAATTTCAATATTCGTTAAAATATATAAGCAATGGTTCAATTGATGAACTTTTATATCCATTTTGCTGAAAAAACTTTTTGATTTGATAGACCAACGTTTTTTAAAGTTAAACAATTTTTTCAGCTTTTTAATTATATTTTTCCCCTCTTCCTTTCAAATTTGTAGAATCACAGTATTATGCACCAGGAAATTATGTCTCATCAAACTTTGGTTGAATCTGTGTGTGAAAAAGCTCAACAGCTCGTCAATCAGACAAAAGACAAATCATTGAACACGTATCTGCAGTCCATCAAAACACTATTCAACAACATAGTCTCCAAATCTCAGGTAGATTACAACTTTGTATGCAAATTTTCCTTCACCTGTTAATCCAAAAGCCTATTTTTAGCTTGTAATAATTAATTTACTTCCAATTTTCTGTATGGTCTTTTACGATTGATAGTTACAAAATGTTTCCCTCCTCTTGTAGTGTTTGTGAGGGATTGTTGAACATCCCAATCAGTTGCAAGGGTCTGAATTTCGTTGTATTTTAGTCAGCAAATCAGAATATTTGGTGAGCTGGGTACAAAGATGTCTTTGGTTTCTAACTATGTTCCATAGTTCTGAAGATGCAAAGCACTTCATTTTAAATGGAAATCCGGTGCTGTAGCGTCACAAGGCACTTGATTTTTTGTAACTTTTCACAAACGCATCTCCAAAACCGAGGCACTCAGGAAAAAACTAATGGTACCTTTGTTCTCAGCTCATCAAGCTCTTTCCTATTCTTCATGAAAAAACATAAAATTTTAGACCCGTGCAACTTTGATGAAACTTTGAGCCCCATTGATGAAATAGTTTGAGAAGATAGTTTTAGGAATCTGTCAAGCTGCTAAAATGTTTTAATTAAGTTTCTTTTTGCTTCAATGTCTCCATTGAAGTGTTCGCAAAAAGCTAAATTTTTTTCATATTCTTTTTCATTGCTGTCAAGTATGTATTTGCATTTCTTGTGATTTTTTCTCTCCTTTTCTTCATTTTATTTCTTTTGCTGTCTAGTGAAGATAATGGGGCTCTTGCAAACTTTTGCTATAAGCAAATAAATACTCCAATCTGATGTAAAGACCAGCGGAAATCACGAAAATCACACTAAGAAAGTCTGAAATTCAGTAATAAACTCACATTACTGCTATAACGGCAAGATCGTAATGGCGGTTCAACGCAGGTATCATGGGAGATTCCTGTCTATTATGTCACTTTCTCTAAGGAAACACAGAGATATGTATCAATTTAGTTAGGAATCTCCCATGATACCTGCATCTCTCCGCCATTAAGCCCGATTCTGAGAGTGAATTCGGTGTTTCTTTAGTGTACTTATTGTCATTTTTACAGGTTTATATGGAAAAATCAACTCTTCAATCCCATGTAGCAAAAGTTTGCAAGATCCCCATTGAATGGCTTTGATCGAAAAGGGCCTGGGGAAAAAAATCAAGTTTTGAGAAAAATTGCATATGACTTTGACCCTTTACCTTACTTTGACTTGATATCACATTGCGCATGCTCTGGGCCAGATCTACTTTGTTGTGATATTGCATCAAACTAAAAGCGCTGCTCATTCATTGGCAAAAAATATATTTATAAAAAATAAAAATAGTAAAAATAAGAAAGATGAAAAAATAAAAAAGTAATGCTATGGCAATCGGATAAACTTTTAAATTGTAACAGTTGAAAACTTTTTTTTTGTCATTGAAATTTCTGTGTCATTTTTTCAAGGATCTCCTCCGTAACTTGGAAGAAAGTGTTCAAAAACACAGTCAATGGAAAGTTGAATGTGATGCTTATCAAGATTGGCAGAGCAGCGAGAAAGAAAAACTGGAAGAATGCGAGAACGCTTCCGGAGAAAAAGCAGCGATTAACCAACGACTTTCACAAGTATCTAAGTTAAAAGAGAATATAAACGTTGGCGAG
Organism: Trialeurodes vaporariorum; assembly: GCA_011764245.1. Lineage (NCBI taxonomy): Eukaryota > Metazoa > Arthropoda > Insecta > Hemiptera > Aleyrodidae > Trialeurodes > Trialeurodes vaporariorum. Next base: position 38,041,782 of record VMOF01000001.1, read on the forward strand.
CAGAAAATTCATGCTCTTGAGTCTCTATCACAAGTTGTCGTGAAAAGTACTTCAAAGAAAGGTATTGAGACGATCGAAAAAGATTTATCGGAAATTAATTCATCTTTGAAATCTTACGCGGAGCAGCTCGGTAAGTCTTTTTTTTTTCTCCTTGTTATTCTTCGGTGTTACTTTCAATTTGAATAAAATCCGCAGTCCTGTGTGAGATGTCTCGATGTTGTTTTAAGTGACACGCTCTTGAATTGCCTGTTCCTACATTTTTCTTCATTACGTACCGGTGGGACCCATTTATTTATTTATTTATTTATTTATTTATTTATTTATTCAAATGACAGGCATTCATGCCCAAGTATAAACTTACAACATTTACAAACAATTACCATTACAATTACAATGTTCACAAACTATTACAATGAAAAACAAAACTATCGGAAAGAACAATTCACAAAATACTTGGGTGAAGTAAATGAAAAAGTAGGTATTAAAACAAATAAATTAGATTAATTAAAAATGAATAAAATTTTAAATAAAAACACGGCAATTAAAATAATAACAGCAAAGCAAAATAAAAGTATTTAGAGCCAAATAAGAAACTAATAACAAGAAAAAACTAAAACTCTTGAAGAATTTTTGACAAAAAATTTTGCTGTGTAAACTTTGGAGGTCAGGGAAGAGGGAGTCCCAACTTCTCTTCAAGCAAGGTATAGCAGAAAGAAAGTGTTAATTTGATCTTGAGACTGCTGAAGGAAGAAGAGTCCTCTGCTCCCTAAGTCCATAAATCAAATCCTTGCGCTCAAAAAACCCTGCTAACTCTGGCGAAACGAAAGAACCATTGAGAATATTTAATGCAAACGCAAGGTCATTATAAACTAATCTAAACTAATGATATTATAAACTAATATTATGAACTAATATCTGAACTAATCTAGAATGAAGGATTCACATATTACTGCATTCCCTGCATTCTTCTCAAATCTTCCTTTGGTTAGTCCTCATTTTCTTTTCATCCTTCACGTATTTCAAAAGACACTTTTGAAGTCGAGAAAGTTTTGAGGAAAAGTCTATGAGCATGTCAAAATTCGGCCCTAAGACTGATTTCAAAGAAATGATGTTCTTATGCTTGTTTGCAAATATGTATGCCATAAATGGGGCTCTTGCAAACTTTTGCTACAGGAGATAGAGGAGTTGATTCTTACATAAAAACCTTAAAAAATGATGATGAGCACACTAAACAATCACGTAATTCACTTACGAAATTCATTCGTGATTTCCGCTGGTCATTCCATCAGATTGGACTATTTATTTGCTTATAGCTAAAGTTTGCAAGAGCCCCATTCTTTAAAAAATGATTTGAAAGTTACATATTCTATTTTCCTTTTAGAATCTGTGAGCAAGAAGCTGGAAAGTGTGCTGGAGCAGTGGGTGGACTTTGAAGAGCAGCTGAATCATCATGGAAAATGGTTCCGCAACACCGAAGCCTTATTCAGAGATGAACAGTTGCAGGCAACCCTAGAACAAAAGCAAGAACAATTGGAAAAATACAAGGAAAAGAGGAACATAATTACTGATAAAGAGAAAGAAATAGATGAATTTATCGATAAGTCTCATGCATTGCTTCACACGAGTAATGTCGAGCGGATCAAACCTTTGATCTCTCAAATGAGCAATCGGTAAGTTGAATGAAGTTTTGTTATATTTGAATGTCAAATTACATTGTTCCTACTCAAAGTAATGTACTATCAAAAGCAAGTGTTTTTGCAGTCAAGAATTTTCACCAAGTGCAGGGAGGAGGTCAGCAAAGGTCGCAAAAATTGCAGAAAGTCAAATTTTTGGGACAAGAGACTTCCGTAGTCTTTTTCCAAGATGCAAGTCAAAATATTAGGATAAATTTTCAACCGCAACACAACATTTTATGCCTCCTTCCTGCCCTTGGTGAAAATTCTTGACTGCCAAAACTTTTGTGTTTGATTGTACTAGATCGTCCTAAGAGTCAATGAGGTACAGGTAAGCACTTACATGCAGCTTGCGTGGCCATCCGCCATGGCCTAAGCGCTGGCTTTCTCAACTTCACCGTCAATTATCTCACTTAAAACGCGTGGCACTGAAAAAATGGAAGGGATTGAAAGTCAGGGTTTTTGCAATCCGATTCTTTCATAAAATTTTGAAAATTCTCAGCAGCAACATAAAATTGTTGTCATTAAATGCTCAAGAGTGTCAGAAAAATGGGTCAAAAAAAGGAAAAATTTATATATTTCAAAAATGGATCTTTGGATCTGGATAAAAATATCAAAGGGGGGTCTGGGGGTCTCTCCCAGATTAAATTTGATATGAGAAAGTGTTCGTATGGTATTCCCTACAGTTTATTTCAAAAATAATTTGCGGTTTTCTTTTTTTTCTCAGGTATCAATCATTGCATGTGATGAGCAAAGAAATCATTAATCGCTGGCAGAGTTTAGTTGAGAATCATCAAAATTATCTGGAGAAGCTCACAAAAACGAACCAATGGTTGACTCCGTTGGAGGAGCAGTTGAAGCAGCTTAGAAGCATATCAGTTTCAAATTTTGAAGCTAAATCGCTCAAGTTACAAGCGTTGATGTTGGAAAAAGAGCAAGGGGTACATAAGTTGGCAAACTTAACCTCTGCTGGAGAGCGGTTGTATCCGGACACTGCTGCCCCAGGAAGAGAAACAATACGACATCAGCTCCGAGAAACAAGAGAAAGGTATGTTCATCAGGGTGGCCTACTAGTTTGTTCAACAAAATTTGTCCATAGGTTCCAGCGGTCCAATGGGGCTCTTGCAAACTTTTGCTTCAGGGGACTGAAGAGCTGATTCTTGCATAAAAACCTGTAAAAATGACGATGAGTACACTGAAAAATCACAAAATTCACTCTCCGAATGGGGCTTAATGGCGGGAAGACCCAGGTATCATGGGAAATTCCTATCTAAATTGAAACATATCTCTGTGTTTCCTTAGAGAAAGTTACACAATAGACAGGAATCTTCCATGATACCTGCGTTGAACCGCCATAACGATCTTGCCGTTATAGCAGTTATGTGAGTTTATTCCTGAATATTAGACTTTCTTAGTGCGATTTTCGTGATTTTTGCTGGTTTTTACAGCAGATTGAACTATTCATTTGCCCGTAGCCAAAGTTTGCAAGAGCCCCATTTCAAATTTTGTCCAAACAGTCAGAGTCCACGGGTTGCGATGATTTGAGGGTCAATTAGCTCAAACCGTGGACACCACGCCGCGCTGCTCAAAAAGTCACCAGTTTTTGGCTGAAATTACCGAGTTTATGCTGAAAGCACAAATTTGAGAAATATCACCACCTGTGAGCATACTTCAGGAAGGTACCCTGTTAAAAAACAAAAACATTATCTGGAAAAGAAGCTAAAAATTTAAACAAGATTCGGCAGGACGTTTCAAAACTTAACAGTTTCATTATCAACTGCAAATAAACAAACACCAAAAAAATAACCTAAAAATTGAGAAGTACAACATCAGCTCCGAGAAGAGCGGCAACTCATTTTTATGGTTATTTGTTATTTTTTTCAGCGTGTGTTTATTTGCAGTTGATAATGAAACTGTAAAGTTTCAAAATGTCCCGCCATTTCTTATTTAAATTTTTAGCTTCATTTCCTGATAATGTTTTTATTTATTTGACAAATTAGAAGCTATTAAAGCTGTTTCTCTTCATGATACTCCAATATAATCAAACTGAAATACTTACTCAAAACAGCATTTATGAGATACGAAAATTCCCATAAGCCTCAATGAGTGCGAGTGAGGCAGATAGACATATTATCACTCGCTCTCATTTGCACTCACTAAGCTTATGGCAAAATGAATTTCATAATTTACTGCTTTAATTCTCAACCAGCTTTGCTTATTTTGGGCTCAAAAATTCCATTAAAAAATTATGTAGAGGTCGACATTCTTTGATTTTGCGTGTTTTTTTTGCAATTGAAATCTGGAAAAGTTTTGCCTGAAATTACCTTAAATATGTCCACAAAAATAAGCACAAATAAGCACAAGTTTATAGGGTCAACTAATAAAAAATAGTACATCTTTTTAGGAAGTGTTGGGTCTTTTCATTGGGTCTAAACGACCCGGATCTGGCAGACTTGGGTTGAAGAGCTTACAAAAACTTAAAAACTATAATTAAAAAAAAAAAAAAAAAAAAATTAATTTGAAAAAAAAATAAAAACAAAAAAACAAAAAATAAATAATAATGAAAAAAAAAAATGTAAAAAAAAGCTTAAAATTTAATTTTCGCGAACGTTTACAATAAAGCATTGAAGACTCATACTGAAAGACAGTCAAGAACCAGATTAAACAGAACCATCTTTAAGGGCCCAAAATGAAAAAGCAAAGTGTCTGCTGTGTAACTGCAAAGTTCTAACTTGCCCTTGTTCTAAGAAACACCAACAATCGTTGATTTTCAGGTGGGACGCTTTGGAAGAGGGTATCAAAACAGAACAAAAGCAGCTCGACACTCAGTCTTTGCAGTGGAACAGTTATCAAGATATTCTAACACAAACCATTGCGTGGCTCGACAATATAGAAAAGACGGTTTCGCTTGAATCCGGTGTGAATCTCTCACCTCAAGAGATTCGGTCAAAGTTGCTCAAATTAAAGGTGAGTCTAATACTGTAAGTTTTAATTGAGTTGGTGTTCAGATTCAAATTCCCCTCTCTTTATTCTTCTTCATTCACCGCTGCTTCTGTTAGAGGTCGTTTCAGAAGTGTAGGCGCACCTAGACCGATAATCTTTGGAATTTTTCAACATTATTTCTCACGTTACGAAGTGAAAATAAATTAAAATGAATTTAAGCGTTGGCTTTTCATTAAGAAACGCTTTGCAATCAAAAGTTTTAAGTCAAAGGCAAGTTTTGTTTCGATTTGAAAGAATGAAAATTGGAAACTCACCAAAGATTATGGTCTAGATGCGCCTACACTTCTGAAACAAGCTCTACTTTTTTTTATAAAAAGCATTCTTGATTCTACAGAATTCAAAATAGTCTGTAATTTCTTTTGGTGGAAGAAAGTTTTTTATAACTGAAAAAACAGGACAAATCCTATTGAAAATATTCTCGATTATATTGACCAAGTTGTCTTTGATGTTGAAAAAACAAAAGATAGTGTTATAAATGTGACTCCTCACTTGTCACCAGTCACTATTTAAGATTTTGACTTTTATTGACTCAGACTTTTTTTCTGAAATCATTAATCAAAAACGGTGTCCTCACAGGAACTGTGAAATTTTTCATTCGGGCCTCATTTCAAGAGTATTGGTTTCAGATTGACAGAAAAACCAAGCACCGAAATTTTGGTAAAATATTAGGCTGTGTCTCATGATAAAACGCACTAACCTACGTAGCCTAATATACCGCCAAAATTTGGTGCTTGGTTTCTTCGTCAATCTAGGGCCAATATTCTTGAACTTTGACTGAAAGAATGGAGTAAAAAATTAAATATTTCCTGTGGGTTGCCAGTTTTGATTAATGCTTTAAAAAAAAAATCATGAGCCTTCAGAGTCAAATTCTCCAAAAGTGACTAGTGACACTATCTATTGAGTCAGAAGCTGAATTCCGACAGGGTAGGAATCACCTTAACCCATCTCTACTTCAATGAAATAGGAACGCTGCTCTATACTATTCGTTTACTTTTGCTGAGTCATTCACCGTGGCTTTGAGAGAGTTTAAAAATGTTGAATCTATGCAATAAAATTTGATTTTTGTAGATTGGCGCTTTTTTTGCAAGTTTTTTCCTACTAAGTTAATTCATCTGTTTTTTTGTTTTTTTTTTTTAAATCTAGACCACAATGCAAGAAGTTCAATCACACAAGCGTGTCATTGAAGTTGTTACAGAAAAAGCGCAAGTGGTTTCGCAGCAAGGAGATGCTGATGCTATTCTTTCAATGATTAAATCAGTTTGTGAAAGATACGAAAATCTAGTCGAGAAATTACAAAAGTGTATCCATCATCTCGAGGACTCACTGAACGCATTCCAAGTTTTCCAAGACTTACAGAAATGTCATCAAGATTATCAGAAACAACTTTGGGAAAAACTTTCCATTTTTACAGGTAATTCTAACTTTTTTTTTTCTCAAGGGAATGAACCAAACTTTTTTTTTTTTTTTTTTGTTACCTTTAACTAAGGGACACATGCCAAAGACAAAAGGACTCTCCTTCATTTTTTCCCTTCTCTGAATCCCTGTTTCTTTTTACAACCTCCTCATATACGCTCCTCTTCTTATTACATGAAAGAATAAAATAAAATGAAAATAATTTCCACTATCGCTGCTCAAAAAGTCAACATTTTTGGCTGCAATTGATGATATTAAGCTAAAATTACGAATTTAAGGAATGCCAGCACCTGCAAACATACCAAAGGAAAATATCCTGAATGTTTCAAGCTGAAACACTTGAAAACAAAGCCGGAAATGATTAAATAACTGATGAAAATGTCCGGACTACAGTCAAAATGTCTACATAAGTATGTCCACGAAAAAAAAATCTATTTTAAAAAATTACCACATTTTGAAGTCTTCTACATTTTTTCATGTCCACCAAAGAAATGTTTCTCGTTTATTAATGCCTCTTTTCACAATCTGTCCACTTTTTTTGACAAAATTTTCTACCAATTTGTCAGCATGATGAAAATAAAAATATGAAGAAACTTTGAAAGCCTAAGAGAGCATTGCCCGCACCAAATTTCACTTCCACATTTTTTGTTGTGTTCTTAATACACCTCTTTAATCAAGCAATAAATGTTAACCACAGCATTAAAATAAATATCCTGCTCACTATTAGTACCTGCTCTCTATTTCTTTCTCATTACTAGCACGCTGACTTATTTTTCACGTGCTTATTTCTGTTCCAAATCCGTAGACTTTATTGACAAATTTGTTGAAGGTTTGGTCAAAAAAGTGGCCGCATTGCAAAAAAAGGCTTTAACAAACTAGGGACATTTATTTACTGGACATAAAATATAAAGACATTTTTAGAATGCGGTCATTTTTTTCATAGACATACTTGCGTAGACATTTTTTCGGAGGACCAAAAGAAGAAGGCGTTTTGTCCGTAGTCCAAATTACTGTAGACCTGCCAAAGACAATACATAATAGAGACCAGCCACTATCTATCTTGCCCATGTTTTGGCGCGGTGGCAACTTTTTTTTTGGGGTCTCAACAGAACACCGCAAACATGGACCATACGTCGACTGATGAGAAACGTCGTTGAGATTTTTGCCTAGTAAATCCAAAGCACCGAAATTGCATCAGTCAACGTATGGTCCTTGTTAGATGGTGCTCCCTCATGCTCCCTATGTCAATTTCTGTTGAGCTCTAAAAATAAAATCAGCCACAGCGCGCACGGTTGGTGCGTAGTCTCTATTATATATTGTCACTGAGACCTGCTGACCTGAAACTGCATTGTTTACAACAAGAGTTTATGTATTCTATTCTGAATTTTACAGATTACAGCGGAAATAAACAAGTACTCGAGGCAAGGCTGGGTCAGATTCAAAATATTCAAGAAGGTCTTGTTGAAGGTGAGAGGAAATTAAAAGTCATAGCTGATCACATCGAGCATCAAAGCGGAAAGTTGCCTAAAAGAGCCAGAGAAACAATGGAACGTGATTTTGCCAATCTACGGTAAGTCATATTATTTACTTCTGGCGGATCTAGTGCACAGGCGGATCCAGCTGATTATCTTTCTCTCTCTCCTCCCATTTGAACGTGTGTATTAGAAGAAGACGGAGATACGGGCTAAAATCATGTAATGGCCCCTTCTGTTATCCTTTTCTGACACATATACAGGGTGGTCTGGTACACCCTGTATTAAAATGAGAGGAGAGAAAGAAAAACAAATTCCTGTAATCTAGTGTCATCAAGTTCTTTTCAATGATTTTCTTCTCAAGTAACTATCTCTTTTTCCCCACAATTTTCATTCCCCAAAATAAAACAATTTTCCACTTGTTTTGATCAAAAAGGAGTAATTTTTGTTTTGTTATTTTCTATTAACGATATATTTATATCAAACGTAAAAAAAAAACAAGTGAACAACGGGCGTGTACTGGGAAAAACGCAAAATTAAATTAGGTGAAGACATTTTGGCTCAAATTGTAGCCATTTTCAATATTTTATTATAGTTGAAAATTGCTTTGATTTGAACTGAAACGTTCTCACCAAATTTAATTTTGTGTGTGTTCCAGCATTTGCCCGCTGTTCACTTGTTTGTTTTATGTCAAGTTTATGTCAAGTTTATGTCTGGTTTATTTTTGTCGTGTTCTTTCTATCCAACTTCAGACACAGCAAAATCACAACATTAAAAACAATATGCTAGCAATCTAAAAATATTATAAGATACTCCTCAATCCAAGTCTTCAACTTTTGACTTCTCACCATCAGAAACATCTCTCAACTGTTGGTGTTCTCTGTTTGTTCAAGTTATTTGACTTTGTTTTATAGTTTTAGCCTGGGTAGCCTGTTTAAAGGTACAAACAATATTAATAATAACAACGATGTTCCCATGAAACTGGCTGTGTTTAAAGGAACAAACAATATTAATGATAACAACAATATTCCAATGAAATTGACTGAGTGTAAAGGTATAAACGACATTAATGATAACAACGATATTCCAATGACTGTGTGTATAGGTGTAAACGACACTAATGATAACAATGATATTCCAATGACTGTGTGTATAGGTATAAACGACATTAATGATAACAACGATATTCCAGTAAAATTCACTGTGTTTAAAGGTACAAACAAAATGAATGATAGCAATAATGTTCCAATGAAACTAACTGTGTTTAAAGGTACAAACGACTTTATTGATAACAACAATATTCAAATGAAATTGACTGTGTCTAAAGGTACAAAAGAAATGAATGATAAAAACTGGGGGACGATCGTTTCCGTAATCGAATCAATATGAGGGGTACATCTTTGGAGTAGTCATTCTGATAGAAACACTTAAACCACTACGGAAATTTACTGATGATTCCTCAGCTTCTGACCGCACATTGTTGAGATTATTGGTACTCTATTGGAATGTCTACTCAAAAGATAAGCACCACCCATAAGCGTATAACACACTCAATCAGTGACTCCCTAGGATTACGATACAATCGTTCATAATCACCCTCCTGAAGCTGCCCTCAGATAGCTCAATTTGACCAATTTTGAATAAATAGGTATGGAAAATAAATAGAAATATTTTAATTTTTTTTTTTTGTGGCAAATGTGACATGACGCGCTCTGACAGAACCAACCTTATCTTCACAAATCAAAATTTTCAGGAAAGCAAAATTTAGATGCTAGGGTCGAAATTATGGGTTTTTATGTTTAGGTGCCAAACGCTCTCTAGTAGCCTTAAGAGTAACCACATAAAGTTTTAATTCATAGTTTAGCCACTAAAAGCCGTAAAAGTGTATGTGAATTGATACATTTTGCTTTTATCTATTGACTTTCCAAAACTTTAACTCTATTTTTCTCAAGATCACATTGCTTTTAGTTATAATTTCAAAACGCTGCCATTTTTGTAATTTTTGGAATTTTCGAACGTTTTTGGTCTCAAACTGGCGCCCTTATTGCCTCTCTATGCATTGGTACTAATATCTCAATTTTTGTTATAAGATTGATTTTGTCAGAATGCATCACAAATGTTTTCTTAAGTTTTACTGTTACAAACTTTTTAATTTTCCCACCATGTTTCAGGTATGACTTTGACAAATTCAAAAACTCATTAAAAGACGTAGAACAAGGCCTAACAAGTAAATTAAGTCAATGGAGTGATTATGAAACATCGCTCGATAAGCTCTTTGCTTGGTTGTCAGAGTCTGAAGCGCTCTTGAAGAATTACGAGCCTGTCTCAAGCCTTGATGAGAAAATCGAGCAGTTGTCAAAATATCAGGTAACTTTTCGTCTTTTTGTATCTAAATATTTTTCGATGGAGGCAATCTCTCGATTATCTTTCATATCTGTATACATTGACTTATTGGAATCTTTCCTTTATCTTCCTATCATTTCTTTCTCTCTCTTTCCAAACTTCTTCTAGTAGTCTACCTTACTTTTTTTTCTCATCTCACATCAATTTTGTCCAATTCATTTGATTTCTGACTTGCTATTCCGTTTTCATTTACGTTTGTTAAATTCTTTAAATGTGAATTGTTCCTCAGTTTATTTTGTCCAGTTTGTATTATTTTTACTCTCTTTTCTCTTTGGTTTTGCCTTTTAGAGTATCCGTTTTAAGTAGTGATGGGTCGGATCTGATATTTTCCCAAAGTCCAATCCGAATCTGAAACTGAATTTGAATCCTAGATTTTAGCAAAATCTATTGTGTTTATGAATACTTGTACGTACACGGAAAAAACGTATGGTGGCACTACCGCCAATGTAGGCGTCTCCTTTAACAGGCAACTTTTGAGGGCCATGCCGCCAATTTTAGAGGTGATATCGCCAATAGGTGGAGGACAATAGGCTAATCAGAGTACTTTCCCCAAAAATTGGCGGTATTACCTCAAAGTCGGTGGCACTGCCCTCAAAAGTTGCCGGTTAAAGATGATGCCTACGTTGGTGGCAGGTACACCAATCTTTTTTTTCTGTGTATACAAATCCTTGCGCTTAAGAAATGTGCACAGACTTTCATAATGCAACTTTTTGAAATTTTTATTGGATTTGAGTTTGTGACGCCTATGTAATGAACCCAAATCTGAATCTTCATCAGAGTTGGGTTGGAATGGATTGGATTGGAATATTGAATTCAATCAAACTCCGGCTCCATCACTAATTTCAAGTCATCATGGAAACATTTACAAGGAGTTGCAAATACAATCCAATTTTTTTTTAGTTAAATCAAAAGCTGTATTTGCTACAAGAGGATTAATTTTTTTCCATGAGTTTCCTCCAAGAAACTTTGACCCAAAGCATCCTTCGGGGAATCTGCCATCATTATTAGACAGGAGCTCACAAATCATTTGAAATCAATCTGTCATAGAAAGCTGTCTGGCTAATGATGCCCAAAAATGAAATAGGGCTTTAAAACTTTATTTTACCAAATAAACTTATTTTTTATTACCCATAGTTGTTGACCAATGTTTCGATTAAAAAAAATCTGAGTATCGAACCGAACTCTTTCCTACTCATCGTTGTCCATCAATGTTTCTATTACTTTGCGGAAAGACTTTGAAAAAGCAATCTATATATCAAACCAAACACAACTTTTTTTTTTATCTTTCTAAAGATAGCTGTGTGGTAATATTTGTTGTTAAAAAGTCACAAATTTTGTGCACACTCAACTAAGATTTTTGTTTTTGCAAGTTATTTGCACTATTATCAAACAAAGATCTGAACTGGTGGTATGGATTTTAGCTATTATATAGTGAACCTTCTGCCTCTATCCTCTAAAAGAATTTTGTCACGTTAAATTTTTAATTCTTTCTTCAAGGTGATTCCAGGCAAATTTTTTCCAGATTTCAATCCGATGGATAGTGCCACTAGTCACTTCTGGGGGAAGTCAAGTTTTTGGCATTTTAAATTGAAATCAAAGAAAAAAGCAAAATCCAAGAACGTCGGCACTTGTGTAATTTTTTATGGATGTTTTGAGCCCCAAACGAGCATAATTGGTGGAGAATTAAAGACGTATTATTGGAAATTTATTTTGCCATAAGCTTAGTGAGTGTCGATAATATGTCTATCTTCCTCACTCGCACTCATTGAGGTTTATAGGAATTTGTGTGCTTCCAATATCCCTTAAACTTTGAGTCTTTCACCTTGAGACTTTCATTGTATTTTACCAAAGTATGCTTGCAGGTGCTGATGTTGCTTAAATTTTTACTTTTTGCTTAAAATTATCAATTTTGGCCAAAAACTGTTGACTTTTAAATCAGCGCGATATGGTATCTACGGTTGGAAGTAATCAACCCTGGAATCACCTTAAGCCTCTTTATCAAAAAGTTTTTAAAAATGGTTTTGCTGCATTCTCTCATATTATGCAGTCACATTAAAACATACTTCAATAGAAGATGAAATAAATTACTTGGGATGAGATGTATATCACCCACCTGTCAGTGAATTTTTTTTTGATAAGATGATAATTTACCGTGAAAATTTCCCAGGACTTTTCCAAAGTGATTGATTTGAAGAACAGAGATCTTCAAGATATAATTAGAGTTTCTGATCACCTGGAGCAAGTAAGATTCTGTAGTCTGCGATTATAAATGTTTTTAAATTTTGGCTCATCTATCAGTAATATCAACCGTCGCTCAAGAAACTACTCTGCCAACATTCTGATGACACTCTCAGTGGCATTAGTGGGTAGACAGTGTTGTCTCTTAAGTGCCGTCATGTGTTTTTCTTTTTCTTTTTTCATCTTTCTTAGTCCAAGCAATTGGTTCAATATTTGCTCAACTATAGATTTCAAGTTTCAATACTTAAATAGTCTAAAGTTTCTGCACATTGAAATGTCTCTGCATTGATTTCGATGGACAGGTGGAATTTTGACCAATCGAAAGTGCGACAGAATAGCCAGTCTGATTCTGGTTTGTTTGCCTTAATTTTTTCACCTTCAATCAAAAGTTGTAATTAAATTAGCGGAAATATGTTTCAAATGAAATTGCAAGTGTTTTCGACTGACTATCTGGATACAGAATTTTAATGCAATTAGTTAGGTGAGAAAATTTTGCTCGTTTCTGTCTTATGTCAGTTTCTTTATCGTGAAAATTCTTCCAGAAGAAACAGTTTAGTTATACCAATTTCTGTGTCCACCAGATAGCCACTCTAAATCACTTGCATTTTTGTTTAAGACCAATTTTAAATGGGTTTGTCTCAACTTTTTTTTTAAGATTTTTAAGGATAAAAAAAAATTAGGCAAACAAGCAGAGCCCTTATAAAAATGTCCATAAGAGATTTCTATTATGGTTGAATCCTTGAGGTTCCAAAATTATGTCCCATAAATCCTCTCTATGGGTACAGCTAGTTGAAAAGTACATAATAGCCTAGATTAAGTATCCATCCGTCCTTGCAATCAATTCCAATCTTTCCACCAACTAAAGAAATTAATAAGAAATGCAATTTTCACTTCCTTTTGGTTTATGGTTTAAACTTTAAGCGAAAATCAAGATCTGAGTCTTAGTCTTCTAATTAAACTTACTTTTTTTTTTGGACTGAATGGTTTGTAAAGAGACCGATTTTCATAAAATTAGTCCTCACTTAATTAACAAACAAAAAATCTCCCCTCACAAAATCTCATAGTAGCAAAAATAGTAGCTCTATTGCCTGGACTATGTTTTACTTTTCTCTTAATTTTCTCATTCACCTTTGTCATCATTAATTACTCTCTTTCGTCACAATAAACAATTCTTACAAATTGCTGCACATAATTGCTTTTTTTTCACACTTTTTGAACTCTCAATGGTATTAAATTGAGACGGAGGCACTTTTATGAATAAAGCGTGTGCCATTGCAATGCATTAATTTTCATTATTCATCAGCAGCTGAAGGATTCACCTGACACAGAGTTTAATTTTCCAAACTCTGAATTTTACTTTTATCTCTAACAAAATCTCTCCGTTTTCAAATCTCCAAAGCTTTAGTTCTAGTTTTTTACCCAATCTGCGAGCTGATTGGGGACTTGATGGTTAAGCGCTATACGGTTATATTCAAAGAAGGTAACATTAAGGAATTTCTAAAAAAGCTTGAAGATTTTAATAAAACATGCATTCTATGATTTAAATTAATATCTTCTACTAAAGTTTTAAGATATGTTAAATTAGATAAATAAGTATAAAAATTTAACAATTGACCTGTATTTAGCCGCGAAGGCATCATATACCAATTGAAATTAATAAATAAATAAATAAGTAAAACAGCAGATCGATAAAACTAAACAATACTTGTATCGGTCACCCTTTTATAATTTCATAACATAACTGAAAAAGAATGTCATGTTGTAGCTTTTTGAGTTCATTTTAAGATACAATGCACCTAACACACCTAGAAGTATGTTACTCTACAAGTGACTTATGGTGTCCAGGCTTCCCCTACCTACCTACCTTTAATTTATTTAGATTCATGGCTCTTTTTTATTGTTTGTTATGAATAAATACTTAGCCATGTTAGTTCAATCCTTCAGCTCCTTCCATAATGCTTAAGGCGAAATAAAACTTTCTCCTTTTTCAGTTTCGAACTTTTGACCCCAAATCATTAATCACTTGGAGCCAAGTGCTGACTACTCTTTAAAAAGCACTTTTAAAACTGCTAATGCTTTCAAATCTTTTTTGGGGTCAAAATAATTCCCAAAAACTCTTGTCTTTAAAGTTCATCGTGTCATTTTTACTTTGTCTAAATTTAATCATTAATGGAACCCAATGCAGAATTTGCTGTGTTTATAGCTTGGAATTCTTGTTTAGGAAGTTACAAACTCCAAGGAATCGGAATTTTGATGCTGAAGTTTGGTGTGCAGTAAATATGAGCAACAATTTATTTTTCTACAAAAAATGTAGAATACAGCGAGAAAACCGATATTGAATGAAATAATAAAATTTATTGAAGGAACATAAAGATTGGAGAATATTAAAGCACTAGGAATATGGTGTTTGGAAGTATCAAAGAAAAAATGCCGAACTTCCTAGTGTTACTGGTCAAATACAGACAAACTGACTTATAACTCTACCGTTGTTGTGCACCGAGTTCACTAAGGCACTGGCTTACAATTCATGATTAATCAATATTATTTGTAAAGTATACACTCCAGTCACCTGCACAAAGTGGTTTGCAGAGAGTGATTACAGCTTGGTTCCCGTTAATCGCGGACGATTCAATTTGTCACAAAGCTAACTGCAAATCTCTAGGTCTTTTTCAGTCAGTCACCTTTTTCTCAGCATATCAAACTAAACGGGCCTTCACAATAGATGATTGACAGAGTATATGAATGTTTAAAAGAAGAAAAAATTGTCGCTATTTTAATTTGACAAAAATCAAGATTTCATAGAGCCCCTTCTAGTAGGAGGTTAGAAAAAAAGCATTTCTTGGCGCAGGAAAATTACACTCGTAATTTTTCTCAACCAAATTGAAATTATAAAGAGTATGGAAATGCCTTCAAATGAGCGTTTTTATCCTGCCATTTCTGCGTCACCACAAGGTTGTAATAAATCTGAACGTTTACTTGATTTCATTTAAAATGCATTAGTTTGTAATTAAAATTCCAAAGAATTTTTCGTTGCAATAAAGCAAAGCGGTTTGGATGTATCTATGTCGTTTTTTCTGATTCAAACTACCTCAGCATTAGAAGTCTGTAAACAGTTTACTCAGCAGATTCTGCAATTATAAATTAATTAACTATTGATTAATCAGTTATAATAATCAATTATTATTAATTAATTAATTATTAATTAATTTAATTATTAATTATTATTATAATTAATTATTAATTAATTTTATTATTATCAATCTCCCATAAAAGCTTACGAATACTTGACTATGGAAGCAATCGACTTTAAAAGATAAAAATTCTCTGTATGACTTCACACAAGATCGAGCAAAAAGTTCGATTGACGTTTTTTTCTGTTGTCTTTGATGCTGTATATATTTGCACCACTGTTCTCTAGCTAGCACAGAGCATCACTTTTTGATTTGCCAGTTGAGCTTTTTTATCGTTCTTTGATAGAATTTTATTTTGTGTAGGTATCTCGATCAGTTATTTTCAATGTTTAGTACCTAATGGGTCTTTTACAACATTTTGCTGCAGCGTTATAAAGGGTTGATTCGTTTGTAAAATCACTTGAATATAATGTTGAGAGCATCAGAAAGTTCCAAAATCCACTCACAAACTCAATGAATGCGTTAAAGGAAATTACGTGATGGCAGTTGAATGAGTGAGTGACAACCCAGTTAGCAAAAACCGTCTTCAATCCGTCTGAAAGACATCTTATAAGACAAGTAAAGTTGTCTTAAATCCGTCTTTAATCCGTCTTAAAGACGTCTCTAGTTCCGCCCAAACACGTCTTTGAAGACGTCTTACGAATCCGTCTTTAAGTCGTTTTTAAGACAACTTCAAAAACCGTCTTACGAATCCGTCTTAAAGACGTTTTTAAGACAACTTTGAAAACGTCTTACGAATCCGTCTTAAAGACGTCTTATAAGACAACTTTGAAAACGTCTTACGAATCCGTCTTATAAGACAACTTTGAAAACCGTCTTACGAATCCGTCTTAAAGACATATGAAAGGCGTCGGTCACAATGCTCTATAGGTTACGTCTCGAGGAAGCCTAGGTTTCCAAGCTTGTTTGAAAATAGTCAACATTTTCAAAATTTGTGAAAATTTCGTAATTTTCAAAATTTGAGCAAATCTTGGTAATTTTCAAACCTAATGAAAATTTTCGTAATTTTCAAAATTTATGAAAATATTGGTAATTTTCAAATTTTCGAACTGTGGACATTTTCGTAATTTTCGAAATTTTTAAAAAAAACTCGTGATTTTTGCAAATTATCAATATTTAAGGACTTGAAAATGTTGGAGTCAATCTTCTAGCTATCTTGGCTGAAGACGGCTTTAAGATGGATTAAAGACGCTTTATAAGTCTGGATTGAAAGACGTCTTAAAAACCACTTTGGAAGACGGTATTCAAGTCGTCTTGGAAAACGTCTTTGAAGACGTCTTTGAAGACAGATTTAAGACGGATTAAAGACGCCTTGTAAGACTGGATCGAAAGACGTCTTAAAACCCAATTTGGAAGACGGATTTAAGACGGAATGAAAAGACGTCTTAAAAAAGCCCATTTGAAGCCAGATCGGCAAGCCTGATATTGTTATCTGGGAATATAATGGGGGAGTCTAGCGCCGTGTGCAATCCGGCAACTGTTCTATTTTGCCGTTTGACCAATGTAATATGTAATATTGATTCTAGATGAGGCACAGCTAACAGCGCCTCATTAAAGAATCGATTGTTTGACGTTCATTTAAATGGAGGGAAACCCTTGTTACCACACTGCTCGAGCCGCCCCTGGTCTCATCTAATTGCAGCTTTGTATGTAGAGAAAAGTGATCACTCATTGAGGAAGCTGAGTTGAGTTTGTGAGTGAATTTTGGAACTTTCTGATGCTCACAACTTTATTTTCAAGTACATTTTCATAGGTTCTGACCTTCTAGAGTGCGGTAGCAAAAGTTGCAAATGACCCATTTTTGATGTTTTGATTTTGTTAGTCTCTGTGATCTTGAATTTTGTTTCGTATTGCTAAACATCGTCTGCTCACGATTGAAATCAACAGTGTTATGTTGTCTCTGAATGGAGATTTAGTCGTTTTCAGTCCTCAAGACATTTTCAAGATGAATACTTTGCACATCTCCTAAAAATTAGGGCTCGAATCTTTGTTAAAATGTTACAAATATTCATACTTTTATTCTCTCTGTGGCAAACTTTCCTCTCCAAAAAATTTGATCACTCTTATTAATTGTATTAATTAATTTGCAAGTTTCTTATCGCAATTATCTGACGACGGTAATTTTTGTGATTTAGAATAATAAATTTGTTCTCTGTTTACAGTCAATGCTAATCAGTCTCCGTCAGTATGAAGCGGAACTAGAAAAAATGACAGATGGCTCAACTGAGATGAGCCGTATTAGTGGAGAACCGAAACTTTCGGTTACGGTTCAGAGAGTAACATCACGGTTCCAGTCGATTCAGTCAACTTGCAAGGTACGTTTTATTTTTCTTTGCAGTACCTACTGTTTTTCCTTCTTTGATTCTATTACTCTTTCTGATGTGTGTAAAAATGTGTCAGAGTCATGAGGAACTTTTGACAATTTGAACCGTTTATACGTTTAAGGAGTTGTCATTTAGTGTGCATCCTCTATAACTATCTAGTGCTAAATTCTGAGAGCTGATCAAGACCATCCAAACTGAATGAAAACTAAAACGAAGTAAAACAACAAAAAAGGAAACTAAATAGTGAAATAATAAATTGTTAAATGCTTTGGCACATTTATATTTGACCAATTTCACTCACTTTTTGAAATGTGTACAGTGGGACTTTTGTTCATTTTTACTGTTAGCGATTGAATAGTCAATTTTCAAGTAAAATCCTGCAAAAATTAAATTGAGCTTATTAAAAAATTACAAAATTCACTCACAGACTCACAAAATGATTTTCAAGTATGCAGAGCTAAGCAGATACCATGAGAGATTCCTATCTAATCTGTGTCTTTCCTCTGAGTTTTTCTATGTAGAGAATGATAAATCAGACAGGAATCCCCCATGACATCTGGGTAGCTCCCCCATTAAAGAGCAAAGATGGCGGAGCTATGCAGGCGCCGTCCTATCTGATTTGTCTCTCTCTCTCTCTTTCTCTCTACGGAAACACTCAGAGGAAAGTCTCAAATTAGATGGAAATCTTTCATGAAGCTTGCCTAACTTTGCCATTATACCTTTAATTTCAAAGTAATTTTTGAGTCCTTGAGTGAACTTGGTGATTTTTAGCGCATATATTTGTCGTAATTTTCCATGGTTTTTCATGAATTTATTATTTAATTGCATGTAGGGAAAGTTAGCTAGAGCGCCATTCTTTCAAAGAACCCTCTCTTCAACCTTACTGTGGCCAAATTCAAATTTTTTATTGATGACTAAATAACAGCCGTCCAAATTTTTTTGGTTTCTGAACCCCCATGTGCCTTTTTTTCTCTCCTTAGGACATCGTAAACAAATGCCAACAAGCTGTTTCCTGTCACGAAGAGTACCTGGAAAAGTTGCAGCAATGCTCAAACTGGTTAAACTCGGCTCAGGTCCGCTTCCAAAAGTGCGCTGAATCTAATCTCAACGTTGACGTTCAGCAAGATCTTCGTTCACGTTGTGATGAGCTGAGTGCCCTCTTAGCCTCAAAACCAGAGGCCATGGTTTTACTGAATGGCTGTGTCGAAGCAAATAGGAAACTATCTTCGCATATGGGTGAAGAAGGGAAAGAGTCGATTCGAGTTGAATTGGAGGAGCTTCAACTCGCAGTTGAAAGCCTTTTCGATTCCATTGCAAGCACTGAACGACAGTGTCAAGTCAGATCATCCCGGTAAGGAACCATCTTCATGTTTGCCTTCTCATTGTGTTTACATTTTCGACTTACAATTGAAATTCTTTTATCCGTCTAAAAATTAAATCTACAAAATATTACTAAATGTATGAAAGACAGTAAAAATGTTGTCAGGTTTCAAAGTTGATTTTATTAAACTCAAAATGTTAACTTCTTGAAATTTAAAAACCAAACATGTTTCTTTGCTTAACCCCTTTGGTTACCGTGGGTCTTATAAGACTCACTAAGCAAATTTTATTTAGTAACCACTGGTCACTTGTCACTTCTTTAGTAACCAGGATTTGGAAACCACAGTTACTTACGGGAGCCAATCACAAACGAGGCACTTCAATTTTCAAATGTTCCCTCCGGTTACTTACTCATTTGGTTTTTTTTTCAAGTAATGAGGTAGGTCTGGAAAATTGCAACCAAGCGGTTCCTGGTTACTTTTTGTTACGATATCGTTCATGACCGTATTCAGATAAGACTTGACTACATCATTTCTGACTTTAATCTCTCGATTAAATGCAATTCTTCTAGGTGGAGCAACTTTGATGACTGTTGCGAAGCTGTCAAAAAATGGTTGAATGAAGTTGAAACAACATTACCAGAAAATATCGTTCTGAGAGCAACATTGGATGAGAAGAAAGCCCAGCTTCAGTCATACCGTTCTATACTTCATGATGCGCAGTTACACCAGCAGGACATTGGCCGTTTACATGAGCAAGTTGATCTCCTAGCCGATGGAAATGAAACAATCAATGCGCAGTTGAATAATTTGATTAGCAGACATGCAAAAGTGTTGGAACGTGCGCAGGTTTGTCTTCTTGTCTCTTAAATTTCAAATGGGGCTCTTTATAACTTTTGCTATAAGCAATTGATTAAATAGTTCTTTGCTCTGTTGGGCATTTATGGTGTACTTATTTTGTCTAATGGATCTTTTAATGGAATTAAGAATAGCAATTCGCAAGTTAATTTATTTATTTATTTGTTATATTGTAAGCGGGACAAGTCCTTGGACAAAGTAAGAATAAAGGCAGAGTATAGAAAAATCTGAATGATGAGAAAAGAAAATTAGGAAAATTGAGAACAAGGGGATTAAAAGAGAACTTCAAATAAGCTGCCAAATCACATGTATTTAAGAATTAATTGCTTTAAGGAAGAGCGGTAGGTGGTAAAATTAATACAGGATGTTGTATCTTTATTGTTTTTCATTTTTTTCATTTTTTTCGACTGTTTAGAATTTCGTAGTGGAATACGAACAGATAGTCAGCTGTCACCAACAGTACACAAAAGCTGTTATGGAAACTCAAGAATGGCTTGAACCAACTCAGAGTCAAGTCATGCTGTGGGCAGACACTGACATTGAGCGAATTTCTTTGCTTGGAAATTTGGAGCGGTTAAAGGTAATTCTAATTATTTATTTAATTTATTTAAGCAGCATATGGGCAAACTGCCCCAATACAAAACAAATAATCAGGAACAGAAAATATGACCAAAGTAAGCACAAACAGAAGAAAAACAGTAAATAGAACTGATAAAACTCAAGAATATGGCATTTAGCTTGAAATGAGACAATACATCAAAATTGCTATTCAATAATTTTTCTTAAATTGTTTACGTTTCATATTTTTTTTCTGTTCTTTTGGATATTTTTTACTCGCAGGATTTTGACCTGCAAAAGTCTATTTTGAGGCAAATTAATAAATGCATGAATGGAGAAAATTGCTCAAAAATGTATGATTTAATTTGTTTTCAGAATCTGCAGAAAATCTTGCCGGAAGAAGTGCACAGAATCAAAGAAATTGCATCACTCGGTGAGAAAGTTTTACCGGGCACTGTCAAGTCTGGGCAGCTCAACATTCAAAATCAAATCGATTCATCCCAACAAGAATGGCAGAGTCTCATTTCATCTGTAGAGTGAGTTTAAAGTTCTTTTTTTATCAACAATTAACATGTAACAAGTTTATGATTCTATCACTCATTATAGTCTTCAAGTACAGTGAAAGCTTGTTGTTTGGAACCTTAGATAAGTGGAATTTTTTACTAGCTCCGTGAAATCTCCCAAAGTAACAATCAACTTTGGTTGAGAATTAAGGTGATTCCAGGCGAAACTTTTCCAAATTTCAATCCAATGGATAGCACCACTAGTCGCTTTTCGGAAAAGTCGTGTTTTTGGCGTTTTGAACTAAAACCATGGTTAAATCGCAAAATCCAATAACGTCAACATCCGCAAAATTTTTGTTTGGTTTTTTAAGCACAAAACGAGCAAAATTGGTTTAGAATTGAAGCCGTAAACGATGAAAGTCATATCGCCATAAGCTTAGTGAGTGAGAGTGAGTTCGAGTAATTATATGTCTATCTGCCTCATTCGCACTCATTGTGGCAAATCGGAATTTTTGTATTTCATAATTTTTGGCTTTTTTGGTTTTAATTTTTTTGTATTCTGGTTTTAAACAAAAGTGCAAGTGTTTTAGGGTGGCTATCTGGACACAGAATTCCAATACAACTATCCAAGTGAGAAAATTTGACTTTTTTCTGTCAATTGCCTGTTTCTTTATCGTACAAATTCCTCCAGAAGAATCAGGTATATCGATTTCTATGTCCAGATAGCCACTCTTAAACACTTGCAATTTTGTTTAAAACCAATATTGAATGGATTCGTCACCATTTTTTCAAGGTAAAAAAATTGAGGCAAACAAACGGAGCCTGTGTAAAATGACGATAAGAGATTTCCATCATGGCTGCCTCCAGTGGCGTCGCGTGCAATTTGGCAACAGTGTATTCTATCCATTTAAACTCATGTAAAAGATCGAATTCAGGGGGTGCACAGTGCACAAGGAAAATTTGATACATTTAATGAGTTTAAATGGAGCACTTGCATTGTTGCCAGATGGCACACGACGCCATTGGCTGCCTCCTTGAAGATTCATAATCTCTCTGAAGTTTCTCTATTTCTATAGCTTGTTGGGTGTAAATTAATCAGTTGTGCCTATCAATTAAAGTAATACTGGTAGAATTATGTTGAATATTTTCAATTTTACAGGTCTTCCATAGAACAAATTGAAGCCAAAATTCTGCAGTGGAATGAATATGAATCTTTGAAAGAGAAATGTTTGGCGTGGCTCAGGGACGCAGACAACACTCTTCATGCCATAGACTTAAAGGCAACTTTATCGGAAAAGAAAGAACAACTTAAAGTTTTGAAGGTAAATTGCTCTCTCAAATTATTTTTTTTTTCAGAGGTTTTAAATCTTGCGTGGCTGAGGTTGTTTTCGTAGATTTAATTCTGTGAACTTTGTTGTCTACATTCGTTTACCCAAGAGCATCTGTATGACATTACTGCTGGCTCTGGCAACAATTTGTTCAAAACGCAATGATGCAAAAAAAATGTATCTGATATTTATTAGTTTTTAGGACTTTAGGATTAGTTTTTAGGAAATTTGACTGCAGGACTTATTTTTGCCTAGGCCACCGAGAGTAAACGGTTGATTGAACACCCCCCCCGACCACATACTTGTTTGAAAGTCCATAGAAAAAGACGAATATTGATGCAGACTGGAAATTGTTATCTACTAATATTAGGGGTGTGCGAATCCAGTTTTTTCATTCCGAATCCGAATCTTAAAATCAAATTTTCCCGAATCCGAACCGAATCCGAACCCGCGCCGTAAAAGTTCGAAAAAAATTGTTTTAAAGTGCGGCGCTTTTATTTCCCTTACGATGTAATGAAAAATGAGAAGAAAATATTTGTTTTCTGATTTATCTTTACTATTCTATTTCGCTGGTCGCGCACACTTTTGGTGTTGATCGATTACCGCCCGTTATCCCCGTTTAGGTTCATCGATATTCGGAAGACGCGCCGGCGCCGCATTCGTACCGAATCGTGATGATAGTAGTTTCCGTCGTTTTAGCAGGCGCTAATGTATAAAGGGGAAGAGGAAGAAAAAACGTATGGAAGGAAAAGAAAAGTTAGAAAAACGAAAAAATTATAAATGTACATGAAAAAAAAAAAAAAAAAAAAAAAAAAGATTCGAAAATTTTGAATCCGAAAAAAATTTTCTAATCCCGAATCCGAATCCCCTCGGATTCGGACGCGGATTTGCACACCCCTAACTAATTAATATATTCAAATGGTAGCCAGCTACAGATTGAATTATCTCAAAATTTGACTGCAGGACTTATTTTTGCCTAGGCCACCGAGAGGAAACGGTTGATCCAACACCCCCCGACCACATACTTGTTTGAAAGCCCATAAAAAAAGACGAGTATTGATGCAGACTGGAAGTTGTTAATTGTTAATTGTTGTCTGCTAATGTACTGGAATGGTAGCCGGCCAAAGTTTTAACTTTTGAAATGCCTTGTATTCTGGATGGTCAATCGCTTTATTTTCAGGATTTGCAAGGTGAGGTGAGGGCTAAAGAATTGGAAATTGATGCCGTAACAGAGAAAGCTCAGCAGTTGAACAAAGCTCTTGTCTCTAGTCGTTCATCTGTGGTGACAGAACTTGGGCATAGTTATCATCAAGTATCTTTCAAAGTAAAGGTAAGCTCACTGTAATGGTAAGAAAGTTCTTTAATCAAAAGAGATACACACTTATGATTTCTTCTCCTCCAAAGATTTGCATCTTTTTTTTCGGAAGAGAAAATGTATTCTTGTCAGGTGCTGTTTTTGTTTTGAGAATACTTTGATTGTCTTTCCTACCCCTTCTTTTTTTATGCAATCCAGTCGTTTGCTGTGAAATATCAGCATAACGAACCACGTGTTTGGGCGGCTGGACTTTACTACTGCTACTACTACTTATTTATTTATTTATATTTATATATTAAACGGGACAAGCCCTTGGACAAAATAACAAAACATAGGTAACATTAGGCAGTACACTAGGCATAACATGTAATAAAATATTTGAGTAGAGATTTAAAAAAATGAGAAAAAATGAGTTAATAAGATAAATGAAATTAAAATTAAATTTAAAAGTTGAGATTGAATATTGAAATTGAAGAGCCAAATTATGAATATTTCAGAATTAATTGCTTTAAGGAGGTGCGGTAGGTGGTAAAATTAATACAGTTAAGATCGAAAAAGGGTGTAATAAAGTTAAAAGAATTAGAAAGACGATGAATAACAGATCTGTGCAAGGATTGGGAGCTAAGGATGGGATTCATAAAAAAGAGATCACTGGATCGTAAGATCCAACCAGGAACACAAAGATTAAATTTAGATAGAAGCTAGGGAGAATCAACAAGACCTCTCCAAATTTTAAAAAGATAACACAGATCTATAAATTCTCTGAAAGACTGAAGAGTACAAATATTAAGGGATTTATAAATAGGGGAGTAATCATGATAATGAGTAATCATGTATTGCAGTAAGAACACAAATGTGAAAAACAAGCCAAGTTATCTAGAGACTTTATTATAATGGATCTGTTGCATACTTTTGCTGTAACAAAATAGAACTTTGATTCTTATGTAAAATTCGGTGAAAATAACGATGCGCACATTAAAAAAGTTCAAAATCCACTCATTAACGCAGGAAATCACTTCAATTTCAAACAGCCCGCGCTACACTAGACACTATTTGCACCGGTATACTATTACATAGACGGAACCACCGTGCATAAGTAAACAACATCGTAACTACAAAATGATGGAATTTCTTTTTTAATATGTGAAATATAAGCTGCATTTGATGTCTGGTCTTTTCAGTTTATCAAAGATTACAAAATAATATAAAAAATGTACGCATCTAAACGAAACATTCCAATGTTTGTAAGTTCTGTTCATGTTTACATAAACGAGATGGTTCCATCTATGTAGTTATAAGTCGGTGATATAGTGTCTAGTCTAGCGCGGGTTGTTTGAAATGGAAGGTATTCTCTGAGTTAATGAGTGGATTTTGAAAGTTTTTAATGTGCGCATCGTTATTTTCGCCGAATTTTACGTGAGAAACAATGTGTCATATTGATGTAGCAAAACTATGCAACAAACCCATTTCCAACCTTTCAGCCACAAGAAGAAGTGAAATATGAAATACGGCCAAGTTTTACTGCTTAAGTTTTTCAAATCGCAAAAAAGAGAAAATTGGTTTGACGGTCAGCTGTTATTTTCATGCTTGTGCTCAAAGCATATAAGAAGCTCTGGAGGAGAGGAAAAATATTTTGGAAATGATGAATTCCACACCTCTCAGCTAAAACTTGACTGCGTTCAGGATTGAACTAATAGACGACTTTAGTATGATGTTTTGAAAAAAATGTGATTCAAACAAAGGCTCTATCTCGCTCACTTGTGGTTTTCTGTGAGATTTCGGATCTGCATATTCAAATGCAAATTCACGCAACTAAACAAGCTGTTTTCTCTGATGCTATTGCATCAATAGATTCCATACTCCTTTACATATGTTTACGATTTCTATTGCAAATAATTGTGTCATTTTTTACGGAGAGTTATTCCTGTTTTCTATTTATTAAAAATTGGATCATTATTCTTCAGAAGTGTGGCTTTATTTAAACTATTCTGTTTATTATTTTTAGGAATTGTATGCTAGGTGGAAGCAGTATGTGAACTCTCATCTTGAATTAGAGAACTTCCTTAATGAGACAAATGAATGGCTTGAGAGTATAGCCAGTAAATTGGAATATTGTTCTGACTCTAATGCCACAAATCAAACTGATCTCGAAGGAAAACTCACAACCATTCAGGTAAACTCATTCTCACTTTTTCTGTCTTTCAAGGGGGGGGGGGATGAATTAAGTTTATTTTATTTTATTTTTTATATCATTTTCTGCTTTAGAGAGTTAATAAGAGAAAGAATTGTCAATTTTAATGCGTAGAGAGAAGAGTTACGCAGGATAAAAGAGAGTTGAAGAAGAAGAATTGAGAGAAGAGTGCGCAGTTGAAAAAAAAGTTGAGACAAAAAATTAACAAAGTTACACAGATGTACTAGCAGGGACAAAGATACCTGGCCAGGGTATGCAATACGCAATGCACGGTATACCATTCATGATTCAACACATGTATCACTAGCATTGCTTATTGCATACTCTAGCTAGGTATCTGTGTCCCTGCTAGTACATATAGTGAATTGAAGAAAAGTATAGTGTGTGGAGTAATATGTGGAACAAAATCCATAGCGCTCTACCTCCTTGTGTGATCTAGGTACTTCCTTCCCATTTTTGAGTGTCCTGCAGGTTGCCGTATCTTTCTTCTTCTCCCATCCTTGTTTGAGAAAACATTGATTGTCTTTCCTTCCTCTTTTTTTTTTATCCAGTCCACTCACTTGCTGTAAAAAATTAGCGTAACGAACCACTGTGTTTGGGCGGCTGAACTTTACTAATACTACTACTACTACTTTATTTATAAGTTTATTTAATTTGCTGCTTTTTTTTACAGAATCTTTTGCTGCACCGTGATGAAGGCTTTAGCAAAGTTCAAAATGCCGTAGAACTAGCTCAACAAGTTCTAGCAAATACAGCGCCCGACGGTCATGATGCCATCAATCATGCCTTAGCAGCTCTACAAAAGCAGTGGAGTACTCTTGCCTCAAAAATGATTGAAGTGAAAGTAAGGAACTTTTAAAGTAACTTTGAATAACTATCTTTTAAGTCAACGGGTCTGTTGTGCAGCTTTTTACATTGCATCTTCTTTAAATGCTAGATGAAAGGAACCTACATATTTTATAATTTTTTTTACCGGGGGATTGTGAAGTCAAACGATTTCACAGTTATGAAAATTTCGAGTGATGTGAAAAGGTCCGAGTCCATGAAAGGAGTCTTATAATGTCATAGTGATATACTAGTTTGCTGTCCAGGAGTACTGGTTGCGTGGATTGGGGGGGGGGGGCGCTACTTACTATCACTGATGCTTTTTTATTATCTTGCTTCAATTTCATGATCTTTCGTTACTTTTCTGTTTTCAGGCAGTTCTTGGAGACTCCATTCAGAAGTGGTGTGGGTTTCTGGAGCAAATCCATCAGTTGCAAAAAACAGGGGAATATCTTGAAAGTATGTTACCTGAAATAATTGACTTCAAGCCAAATCTAGTGGAAAAGAAAGCACAGCTGGAAAAAATAAAGGTATGATCAGTCTGCAAATAATTCTACGCCTTTTGATGATAAAAACGAATCTTATACCTTTCATACTAAAGAAAAAAACGAAGAACTAAATTGTTAACACTTTTTCAAGAAATACAGGAGAACTGAAAATTCTCAATTTTCATCAAAAACTCTGTATCTGTCAAAAACAAAGCAGGAGTTATATGCCTTAAAATCAATCCACATTATATTCACTTATAGGAAAATTAGACATGAACCTATCTTTCTAGAAGGTGTAGCTGTACCGTATTCAAGTACTGCCAAGAACCCAGGCATGACACTCGATTGTAAGTTGAACTGGAAAGAACATGTGAAAAAGAAAAATAAAGAGTTTAACCTGAAAGTGAGAAAAATGTATTGGCTTCTAGGCAAGAATTCCAAACTTTCTTCAACTACTAAATGTTGCAGTATAAAACAATTCTTTGGCTAATCTGGAGTTAAGCATTCCAACTCAGGGGCTGCACTGCAGAGAGGAACCTGAGACCTGAGGCCAATTCAAACGTTTCAAAATAAAGTGTTGAGACTAATAACAGAAACCCCTATGTATACTAGAAATAGTGATGTACTCAGCAACTTGCAGGTAGACTTGGTTAAGCAGGTCATCATGAGCAAGGCATGCTAACACAAAATCGCCCTTGACAAACATCCAAATCCCATCATAGAGGACCTGCTTGACAGTGAAACTGTGACCAGAAGGCTTAAACGTAGGAAAACGTTTGAGTTGCCTCTGGGCTGCTTTTTGAAGGGCTAAAAAGCAAATAAAAAGAAATCCGGCAACGGAACTGTGAATGTATAAATAGAAATAACAAATAAGTTGTAAAATAATTCAATAGGATTAGTCTCAAGAAGTAGCTCATAAGTGTAAGTATTTGCAAATAATGAAAAAAAAAATAATAATGTTACCTCCTGATCTATTGGAATTTTTCCTTCTTTGTGAGAGTTTTTCCCCCAACTTGCTTTCGAGAATGCAGACGAACAATTTTTTCCTATGTTAAGATTCCTTTTTTCTTGTAAATTCGAATTTCGACTCTCTTCATTTTTCACATCTATTTTTGATTTCCTCTTCATTATTTCACTAATCCTTTCACCATTTAAACAGCACTTGGAAGAAAAAGTCAGGTGTGAAAAAATCGAAGTGGATAGTCTAAGGGCAAAAGCAACAGAAATGCTGTCAAGCGGTCAACAAAGTCAAACTGCAGCTGAGTATCATCAGAGTCTCAATAAATTTGATGCGCTAAGTCAACAAATTAAGGTATGCTAATTTTACACTCTTTTTATTACTACAGCTTTTTACCTATCACCTTTATGATGTATATTTCACTTGTACTGAAATAGACCTGTTTAGTGATGACATGACGATCAAAATTGGATACAAGCAAATGCTCTATCTTGGCTCAATCTTGTGGATTTACCCCTAAGAAATCAGATACAAATTTTTGAATGCAATTTCATGCTAGTAAACAACCAGTTTCCTCAAATTTGATTACACCATTAGATTCCATGTACTTTAAAGTATCTTATCACTTTGACGTCGTTCATGAAAGATCACAAGTGACTTTACAATCACAATTATATGGAATGATGATGTCCTATGTTTTGTCCTTGTCTTACTCAGGGTCTCTTATGGGCGTATCACCGCCATGACACCCAATAATCCTAACCGACAGTATACTTATCTTACACAGTAGGGAAACTCAATGTTAGAAAAACGGCAAATGCCTCCCTGGTGGTCGGAAGGTTGAACTAACATCTTCCATTTGATTTGCATTCGTCGCGACGGTGGCGCCCCCAAGTAGTCGGAAGGTTACAACTCAATTTTCCCATTTGATTACTTTGAAAAACGACATTCGCCAAAGAGCTCCTATAGAGTTTCGCAACTGTAAAGGTTGAGTATACTGTGTCCTAACCTATCTGTAAATAAATAAAATCTGTATTCTGTGACGTGTACCATAGCTGTAAGGCTCTGATGTATTAACGATTAACCCTTTTTGTCACAGTGTCCATTATAAAGGATGACATTTTACATGGAGCGAATTCGGAAAAATTGACTCGCACATGAAATCATGTGAGAAAATTTCGTTCAATTTAATGGTATAGGTTTTAGATTACAGTGACACTTCTTTCATAATTCATTACAGAAAGGGTTAAATAAAGAAATAAATGTTTATACAATTTTTGTTTTTGACTAAATTTCAGAGTTTATTAATTGAAAGAGAAGAGCAATTCAAAGCACACAAATCTTACAAACAAGCATTTGATGAATTGAGTGGATGGCTAGCCAGAGCGAAAGAAAAGGTCTCATCAATGAAACAACAGCAACATACAAGCGATAATCTAGCCATTGAAAATGCCATCGCACCGCTTGAAGCTCTCTTGAACAAGCAAGCTCAGGGAGAAGTCTTACTGGAGCAAATGAGGACTGCAGGACAAGTCACAATTGCCAGCACGTCTCCTGATGGTCAGGAAGTTATCCTAGAGGAAATGACTGCTCTATCAGAAGCTGTCCACTCTCTGTTTGCCGGTAGGTATTAAAACAATTACGAACTAAATGGCCATAAACACAGTACAAATACAAGATTAAAATGGCAACTACAACGAATAAAAACCTCCGAGATGTTTTGGTGGGCTCACAGTAGGTACCATTTTCAATCGGAAAAAATAATAAATAAAAATAATACTCAAACGAGGAGCACACTTCACTCAAGTTGGAAGAGGGACTGACTAAGGAATACTGCATCACTGGTAACATAAAACAAACAAAACCGACCAGTTAAACCAATGTTTATATTCGTTCTTTGCCTAGTTCCCATTTTAATTTTTTATTTGTAGGTATCACTTTGTAATTCCTGTGGCGCAAGGAGAAATCCTCTATCACTCTCTTTTCACCTTTGAAATTCAGGTGTGAAACAAAGAGAGACAAGGGTATGAGACCCTCTCTTTCTATCCTTTTTATTTTCTTACACTAACAAAGTTAGAAAAATTGAGAGAGTATGGCAATGGCGCAGAGATTTTCAAGGTATTTTTTTTTTTCGATATTTTGGCTCTTGCGTCTAAGTCGCTCATGATTTAAACAAAGTAATGGCTTCTTATTATGTCTAATACTATTCAAAAGAACATCCTTCCATCAAATGTCTTAATACGTCTTAATATTTTGAAGGCGCCAATGTTTCTCTCATAATGTACTTTTTGCCTAAGTCCTTCAATTTTAGCCAAAAGCTATTGACTTTTCAAACAGTGGGACATGGTGTCTATGGTTGGGACTGATCGATCCTGGAATCACCTTGAAAATTTTCTCTAAACTGACTCCAAATTGTAAAGAAAGGTTATACATTTTAAATTCAACGCTAGGATTGGTGTTCAGGGGTGCTGAATCTTCTTCTCTTCCACAATTTTTGATGACTCTTGGGTTTTTTTTGTTGCTTATTTTAACACGCTGAAGAAAATGTTGGCTCAAAACGGCGCGCCAACTCGAAATTCAGCTTGAAAAAAGCACACAGGATTAATCTAATTAACATTATCTGGTTGGTCAAAATAAAAATTAAAAAAGAAAACCTAACGATCGTATGATTGCGTATGATTGAGGATTTTTTGCACCCATGCCGGTTTTCTTTTTCTATGCGGCGCCTTAAACTCCTTAATTTTGTTTGTTTTTTCTTTTTAAACTTTCTCATTATGTTATTCCACTTTTCAGACGCAAAACTGGAGAAGAGCAAACTGGAAGGTACTTTGGTTCAGTGGCGCGAATACAAGGAAGAACATGAGCAGCTGTGCGATTGGCTTCAACAAATGGACGTTCACGTGAAGGCGCAGAAAACAGCTTTGCTTTCAACGCTCGAAGAAAAACAGAAGCAAGTCAAAGATGTTGAGGTAATTTTCTATTTTCCGAATCTTCTGCAATAAATCTAGACCTTTTTTTCATTATTATTATTATTGTTGGTTTTCACTGCCAACTCAATTTACATTTGGCAGGTATAGAGGTGGTACCCCTGTGGCGGGGCCAAACAATGGCCCTAAGCCGCAGGGCTTAGAGCATTATAATCAAAGATAGAACAAATTAAATGAAAAAAAAATAAGAAAAAGGCGCAACTACTCAAATAAGATAAATTGCCTGGCGTGCGAGAAGAACAAACGGTTGATTCAATTAAATTTAAAGTTTTGCACAAAATGGTTTGTGCCCTCTGAGGGCAGAATTTACACAACGTAGGTTGCACTGCCCCAGGAAGGGACCCTTGGAAAAAAAGAAAGGGAAAAAGAAAATAAAAATAAATAAAGGTAAAAAATTATTCTTTTTATTATTATTACTTGCACATTTTTACATAGGCTAACTATTGCTTACGCACTATCTTAAAATTTTTTTCTTATAAATAATTTAAACTATTGTATAGTTCTTTGGGCAGTTAATCTCTATATTCGACTAAGTCCAAAATAATTCGGTGAGACAAAAGGTCTCATCCTTTAAGAAAGCGACAAACCAATTCAAACGTCTTAGTTAGTTTGAGTCTTCTAGTCATCGTTTCTTTATCAAGCAAAGTCATCAACTGGTAAATTTGGATGCATTTTAAGGGCCACTTCATGCTTGCCCACCATTTTCATAATAACTTGCTTGACAGTATGTTTTTTCTTGTTTGCAGAAATTAATCAAAGAGCTTGAAGTCGGCCAAGAGCGAATTAATAAGCTCAACCAGACTGCAGAGCCTTTGATGAGTACTCAACTTGAGTCGTACGTCAAGGATCAACTTCGCGCTTTCAACTCGAAATATCAGGTCCAAATAAATCTAGCCAAGGATGTACAAAGGAAAGTCCAAACAAATCTTGAACACCATGAGCAGTATGCCGAAAATATGAAGAAAGCAACTGCTTGGATGGACAACGCAAAGCAAGTCATTAAGCAGAGCAGTGAAATCACCCCTAATTGCACTCGTCAAGTTTTGCAATCCAGATTAGATGAAATACAGGTGAAAGGACTTTATTTTTTTATAAGTTTTATTTTTTAAAAGGACCAAAGTAATTAATGATGGTTTACATCAACAAGGTGTAGCAATAGAGAGCCTGATATTTGTTATTAGGCCCATCTCAAAGTGAGGCAGTGTGGGCGATTTGATTTTGGTTAGCCTCGTATGTTTGCCTCATATTTTCCATGATTCGGGGTGCCTTGAAAAGTCCTTGAATATCCTTGATTTTTTGTTTTGTTTTTTGTATGCTTGAATAGCCTTGAATTATGATGAATTTGTCAAATGTACTTGTAAATCCTTGAAAAGCGACAGGCTTCAGCTCGCTAGCTGGCCATTTTGTTACCTAAAAATGTGTGTACCTGAGGAGTGTCGTGTTACTTTGGTTGCAAAGTTGTAAGTAAGAATGCAGGACTTAGTAGGAGCTTTTTTCTCTCTTTTAATTTTTGGTATAATGTTTTCTGTGTCTATAGTCCAAGGCTACTGAGCTATGTGAACACAGTTCACATGACTATCTTTGAATGAATATCTTCTATTTAGAGAGTAATGGTTTGCTCTTGGCTTCTAGGATTTAATAAGAAAGCATGAAGAAGGTCAAACGTTAATTCATCTCACAATTAATTGTGGAGAGAAAGTAATGCGGAGCACAAAATCTGACGGCCGTGATACAATTAGTGCGGAGCTCAAAGAATTACAAGCAGATTGGGATAGACTCGTGCGTAAAATGTCCACGGCCAAAGTGCAGCTGGAAACAAATCTACTCCAGTGGGCTGACTATAGTTCATCTTACTCCCAATTGGAGCAGTGGATCTCTGACAGAGAAGTGAAACTTCAAAATGTTAAAGAATCAAAGGTTTGTTGAGCTCTTTAGATTTATTAGTTCTATCTTTCTGAACCATCTGTTTTGAATCATTACCCTAAGATCTGATAATTTTTATGCTGTTAGCTGAAAGCATATTACGTTTTTTTAAATTTTATTTTTAATACCCTGAAAATTAAAAGTAGGTATCGAGACAAAGCAATGTCTCAAAATACACTACTCTTGATACCTTCTTTTTGGTAAATTCAAATTTTAAGTTTTAAATTCCATGAATTTTGGAAGTTGAATTAGTTAACCTTTTCATAGCCGAGTTCTTTTGAATCCCAAAATCCGTGACACAAAAAATGTTGCCAGTGCCTCTATCTTGTAGTTCGTACTCTTCCCGTCAGATAGAGTATATGGTTTGCTATGTTTTGCGCAGATGCGGCAGCTGTACAGGCGGCAAAAGTGCGGGGGGCAACGGGACGAGTATACTCATCGAAGGCACTGCGCTGAACCATTGCGTTGGACGAGTGTACTCGTCGAAGGTAGTGAAAAGGTTAATCTGTGTGTTTTCAAGTTGCTGATTCTGATAGCAGCGTCAGTTTTCTCCTGGAAATTTTACTGTAGGTTCTCATTCATATTGTTTGGAAACTTCGACCAAAAATTACACTACTACTCATAATACACCTGATTGTCATCATTTGAATTCATAAAAGTGGTTTTAATATCCTAGTGACCCAATTTATGGTATATTTTTCACGCTTGACCATACCGTTTGTCATAAATGAGTGAAATTAAAAATTAATGAGAAAACACAACTATTCCAAACCTGCGATAAAGTTTACCATTTTTTTTCATCCCATTTTTTTCTCCGTTTGTTTTCAATCTTCAGGTGCCGAAACCGAAGCTCAGTTCAGCATTATCAGGGCGTCTTTCGACAACTCCAGGTGTTAGCCAGTTGAGTCTCGGTGAAAGGAAAGCAACTCTACGTCAAACTAATAGTATTGTCCAGGATATAATTTCTTTTGAACCGATGATTCAGTCAGTAACTTTGAAAGCTGAGGACCTTCAGCAGGCTGCTCCAGCAACAGAGATAATGAAGAAATACGAAACTCTCAGCAAACACGCCAAAGAATTTTACGATGATCAGAAAGAGGCCGTGGAAAAACATCAAGCTTTCATTGACGCAAGCAATGAGTTTTGTCAGTGGTTGCGCGGTGCTAAAGAAAAGTTGAACAAATGTTCAGAGCCAATTGGAGACAAAGAGTCATTGACGCTGAAAATCACGCAACTCACTGTAAGTTTACAGAGTGAACATGCGTTCATGAATATAATTGTGAACCTCATTTTATATTCGCCAGAAATTATCATATTTTTCAATGTTATCTTCAGTGTCAATAATGTAGGTTTAATAACAGCCCGTTACTACCTGAGGATTAATTCTGCTCATTTCAGGAAACGAGGCTAGATGACTCTGAGTTGCCTCGTCCTATTTCTTTGTACGAGATTGAGTCGTTTATCTTGTCTATCTTGTGTCGTCTTGTACAAGATAGACAGGGAGAATCAGCCTTCTGTTGGGTGCTATCATTATCATAATCATACTGAAAGAAGAAAGAAGATATTAGAAACAGGACTTAAAGTCTAGAAATCAGCTGTGGAGTACAGACATTTGTCAAGAAGTATATGTTTACATTCTTGTTTGAAATCATTGGAAGAACCCTCATTCTGAATAGATACAGGCAGTTCATAAAAAAAAAAAAAAAAAAAAAAAAAAATCCAAACGATATTGAAGAAAACTTATCCTATTTAGAATTTATAATTTCAGATGTCAATTTATTCCCATTGCGGGTATCATAAGAATGAGAATCGCTCTTTGCTTTCAATAAGTGTTTACTTTGGAAGAATGAGATTTAAGAGACCTGTAAACAAAGATGGAAGTGTTAAAATTCTTTGATCATAAAACAGAGTTTTGCAGATATTCTGTTTTTTTCCCCCCCTCGAAAATGACCCTTTAAGGCTCTTTTTTGTAGCTTAAAAAATTTGTTAGATGATTCTTTCTACACATGCTCCATATAGTAATACAATAATTAATATGACTTTGGAAAAAAGAAATTTGCTTGTTAAGAAAAAGTCGATGTCATTTAAGGTAAAGAAAAAAACCAATTTTTGTTTCTTTCCACGTGTTGATATCTCTTCTTTTTTTTAATTTTATAATTGTTTTGAATGATTCATATTTTATGTGCAGGTTGTTGAGAGTGAACTGAAAGATGGACAAGAAAAGTTGGACAAAGCACTGCTTTTTGCCAAAGAGGCGTTGAAGAAGGCAGATGATGAAGATAAAGAGATCATTGAAAAAGAAGTTGCCCTCCTCCAAGATGAGTTCGATAACTACTCCGACACAGTCACAAAAACCAAAGCGTCTCTTGAAGAGGGAATCGTTCGGTGGACAGAATATGAGCAGTGTTATCAAGAGGCAAGCGATTGGCTCACCCAAACGGAACAGCTTGTTCAGCCGTACAATAAACTACAAGATAGTCTGGAGAAAAAGAAGAATCTTCTGGAATCGTTCCAGGTTCAGCTGCAGACTTTATTTGACTGGCAGAAGGAATTGGATAAATTAAACAGCAAAGCTCAGGTATGTGTTCTATTTGAAAGTTAAAATGGACTTCGAGTACTATTTCATTTTTTTTTTCATTATTTATTTCCAAATCATAGCAACATACTTACAATTCTTTTATACTAAGGCATACAGGTAGTTACAGATTGGCTAGAAACAAAATTTGACCACCAAAGAGACTGTGAAATCCTCAGTAGGTTACCCTGTGCGTGGTGAGGAGGGAAAGTTTTAAGGTAGAAGGATAATTCAGGATGAGAATGATTTATAAGAACAATGGGAAAATAGATGTAGAGATATATTTGTCAATTATTACTTTTGGCATTTAAATGTCGCTAAATTATTAGACTAGAATGTATCTGACTACAAATGTGACCAATTATTTGTGTTTTTATTTTGCAGGCTCTTTTAGAAACTTGTGCGGACACCCGCATCTCCAATGCAGTAACGCAGTTGACCACTAAGTACAATGCTTTGTTATCGCTAGCCAAAGAAATTATGAGACGCTTAGAATTGTACTATCAAGAGCATCAACAACAAACAACGCTCTATCAAGAGTGTCAAGAATGGTTCGACAAAATTCGTCTCAAAGTAAGTTTTTTTCCGTAATCTTACCTCAAAAGTCTATAATTAATTGGATAAAATGGCTGCAGGTACCCTCCACATCAAATTTGGCAGCATCAAGATGTGTTCATGTTGATTGAGTTGAATTTAAACATTTAAAATTGCCTGATTCTGCAACAAATCAGTTTTGACATTTACTGATATCAACTAATCTGAGGGAAAAAAGACGACGATTTTCAAACGCAGAAGTCTGTTTTAGGCGCACCGTTGGCACAACGTGCGCCTATTGAAATCGCCCTGATACTCAATAGAGTATACTACGCCCCCTTGTGATCAAATGGCGAAATGAGCTTTTTTGATGTCGTGAAATTTAGGTTGTGTCCTGTGTTTTTTTTATACTGATTTCATTTGAAAAGTTAATGTTCTCCCAGCCACGACCGAATTCTGAGTTGGTTGGGAGTAATTTCATGTTCGTTGATTGACGTTTTTTTAAAGTTATTCTATGTCAAAAATTTCCAACCTCACTTTTTGATTATTTCAAATTTTCCCGGTATATATTCTAGGTGATCAAGAGAACCAATCATTTGCCGTTCTGAATGTTTGTTTTTTTGCATGTAAATGCAATTATTATAATTAATTATAGCGTGTGGTCAAACGCAAAACGGAAAGCCCCTACAGCAAGAACTCTGAACATTCCTTATCTCAATTCTCAGAATTCTCATTTAATTACCAAAAATTACTGCGCATCGAAGAGGATCTCTTATTATTCAGCCCTGATGTCGTTGTTTCCATAGTGGTTCCTGCCCTAACCTCCTCCATATTTCCTATCAAATTTCAGCTATTTGTTTACGCTCAACGTAATAAAATTACTCTGCTTGCGTTTATAGTAGCTATGACTCGTGAATTGGTAAGAGTTCAAAGGTTCAACAATGGGACCTCTGAAAAGTGTGATGTGCTGACTTGCTTTATATTTCCATCATGTTGTTATTGTAAGTGAAATTTCTTAGTCCTATTCAGAACGAAACAAGGAAATGCTTCTTATTTCTCTACTTCTACATTTTTGGTTTTGAAGGTCCTAAAGGAAGTCAGCCCTCTTTCAATTTTAAAGAAATGTGCTTTGCGGTCAAATTTTCTGACATTTTATTTAGTCTGGCAACTCCCGTCAAATGACTTAGCGCTTCAAGGCATCATTTATTCAATGCAGTTATTTCGCTCTTTCTCTATTTACAAGTAAATTTCTAGTACTCCAGGAACTTCCTGATTTCTTATGCTACCTTATGCTTTATCTGTTGTACCACCTATGTTGATTCAAGCTGTCACTCTCCTTATATGTCTCAAAGTATCTTGAGACACTCAAACTGGTTCCTTAATCATATAGTTTGGTAGTCCGCTAACCTTTGACAGTCACCTATTTTGTCGGAGATCATCATCAGTCATGCCTAAAAGTTTAGCGCTTAGACTTTTGTACAAAATTGGGATTGCGCCTCACAATTTGGTGACAGTTAAGTTAGCGTCATATGATGAAATATGAATCAGCGCTCCATTTGTTTCTGAAATTTGTGTTACCGAGTCAATTTCTTCTGAAAATTATGTCAGCGTACGTGCTGTTTTTTACTGAAACTTGAGTGAGCGCACAGTTTTGAGCAAAAACATTTTCAAACGCTATAAGAAAAAAAGAAAACAATGCGGCATTGGAGAAAATGGGGAAATTGAGTTAGTGCTTATACTTTTGCTGAAAATTAAAGTCGTGCACCACAATTTGGTTAAAATTAAGTTATGGCGCTTTTTTTTTGCTGCAAAATGACTCAACGCGCCATGTGTTTCTGAAAATTGTGTGATCTCATCAAATTCTTCTAAAAATTATGTCAGCGCATCGGTTTTTACTGATACTGAGGTGAGAGCGCTAATTTGAGCCAAAAATATTTTTAACGCTAATAATCAGAATTAGAGACTGATTCGGTGTGTTGAGGTTGGATCAGTCATGCCTAAAAGTCTACATCCGACGGAGATGGTGTGATTGTATTTTTACTTTCTCACTCAAATGAAATTAGAAAAATTGAGAAAGTATTGTATTGTGTTGGCGCAGAGATTTTCAAGGTATTTTGTTGCGATAGTTGGCCTCTCAGGACAAAGTCAATCATGATTTAGTCAAAGTAATTGCCTCTTATCATGTCTAATACCATCCATAAGAACATCCTTCCATCATTTTTTCTATTTCTTAACCCTTTCTGACTTAGAGAGATTTATGTAAAAAAAATCTGTGGCGTCTGTCCGTCAGTCCGGCTGTTCGTCACTCCGTACCTAGGCATAAGTTTTGAACCATTGATCCTTATGCATCCAGATTTTGCACAGTTGTTGCTTTTTAGATTCCCCAGAGGTACTTTTTTTTTTTTTGAAATTTTGATTTTTAGGGTAGTTATGGGGAAAAAATTATTTTCATTAAAATCAATGGTAAAATGGATAAAAATGAATAAAAATGGAATAATTCAAGTTTGGCTCAATCAATTTTGATGAAAGTTAGCAAAAAATATCTATTTTCAGCCTACTATAGAATGAACCACTTATATTTCCCTTTTATTCATTACTTCAGACTGTTTAAAAAATCAAAATAAGCGCGCTCGAGCCGAAAAATAGAATTATCGTGAGAAATCAATCTTAAAACTTGGAGTCAATCAATAATGGCTCCATGAATTTTGATAAAACTTTGTACACACAATCTACTATCAATAAACTTAAATATTTTCCTCTCTGTGTCACCAAAAACAACCGATAAAACCATTTCTAGAGGTAATATAGGTGCGATTGAGAAAAAAATTTGGGAATATGAGCAAATAAAAATATAATCCTATTATTTGGGATAGTTCAGGTTTGGTTCAATCAATTTTGATGAAAGTTAGCGAAAAAAATCTACATTCAGCCTACTATAAAATAAACCACTTATAGTTACAATATTCAACCCTCAAAACCATTTAAAAAATAAAAATATGTGCGCTCGACCCAAAAAAATGGAATTATCGTGAGAAATTAAGTAATCTTAAAACTTGGAGTCAATCAATAATGGCTGGATGAATTTTCATGAAACTTTTTACACACAATCTACTATCAAAGTACTAACATATTATCCTCTTTTGATCACCATACACAACCGATTAGACCTTTTCAAGAGGTAATATAGGTGCGATTGAGAAAAAAATATGGGTATATAAGCAAATAAAAACATAATCTTATTACTTCGGATAATTCAGGTTTGGTCCAATGGATTTTGACAAAATCTGGCAAATAAAATCTACAATTGGTTTACAAAAGAAATTAGCCCTTACAGTTACAATATACAACCCTTAAGAGAGTTTAAAAAATCAAAATAGGGTGTTTGACCAAAAAAAAAAAAAAAGAATGAAAGTGAAGAATTAATTTTAAACTTGGAGTCAATCATTAATGGGATTGATTTTGACAAAAATGTTCACAAACATAATGTGTTAAAAAAATACACTAAACACTGCACTGTGTGCACTAAAACATTTTTCTGGTACAGTCCTCATAAAAACCTTACGACCGTTTCGAGGGGCAATATAGGTACGATCG
This sequence comes from Trialeurodes vaporariorum, assembly GCA_011764245.1. NCBI lineage: Eukaryota > Metazoa > Arthropoda > Insecta > Hemiptera > Aleyrodidae > Trialeurodes > Trialeurodes vaporariorum. Next base: position 38,081,455 of record VMOF01000001.1, read on the forward strand.
AGCAAAAATCTTTTGAAACTAATTGTAAGCAAATATTAAGACAAACATAATATTTGCAATAAGTAATTCAAGTATGACTCAATTAAGTTTGATGAAAATTGCATCAAAACGTTTGCAACCAGCCTAGGCAGAAATTTCTTTTCAATGTATTACTACAATATTCAACTTTTAAGTCTAAAGCTGTTTAAAAGCAATATAGGCTTCATTACACCAAAAAATAGAATATTCAAGGAAAATTAATTTTATAAAGAAAAGTCAATCAAAAATGGCTGAATGAATTTTGTTGAAATTTTGTTTGCACAATCTACGACTTAAGTACATCTTTGGAGGGGGGTTAATCTATTAAACAAAAAAAATTATTTCGAATATCCACAGTTTGAAAGAAGAAACCAAACATAGTTACTCAATGGAGGAAATGCAAGAATCAGTACATTTCGACCTCCTATAAAAACTAAGGGAAAAAAGAAACTCCCAAAAATAGAACAAAGAGCAAATATAATGAATGCAGCTGAAAGAATAAAAACTTATTGGAATCTTGAATTACCTACTCTAAACCCTGTTATAAGCAACATCAGATTAAGGCTCTCAATTAGCCTTCAAATAACAAAATAGGCAACTATTCCTACAGCTTCTCTACAAAATTGCAAACTCGTCGGATTGACGGCAGAAATATTATGTCCGGAGGTGAAAATATTTGAAATTTGAGGGGGGTTTTGGGGGTCTCCCCCAGAATTCTAAAGGGGGGTCTGGAGGTATCCCCCAGCATTTTAAAGGGAGGTTTGGGGGTCTCTCCTAGTATTCTAAAGGGGGTCTGGGGGTCTCCCCCCGAATTCTTTAGGGGGGTTTGGGGGTCTCCTCCAGAATTCTTTAGTGGTGGTGGGGGGGGGGCTGGGGGTCTCCCTCAGATAAAAGTGATGTGAGAAAGTGTTCGTAGGGTATTCCCTACAGTTTATTTTTTATCATTTCGAGATTTGATTAACGCATTTCGGCCATTGTGCGCGGATTAAATGCTTTGTCACCAGTCGTGGGACGTCATGGGGACATTTAGGAGAGATGTCTTTTGACTCACTGTAACTTCTTCATATTTTCTTACGTTTTGCCATGGCGTCCTTTGTTTTACTTGGCATCACACTTCACGTTCAAATTTTTTACCGGGCAACCAAAGAACGGTGCCAGCTAATGGAGTATGGCAACATTGTTTTTCTCTACTCTAACACATCATGAAAAATAATCGATTCTTGGTGGTCCGATTTCTTCTTACTACCGATCACTTTTTCATGTCCCTATTTTGCGGGACATACTATATCGTTAACTACCTTTTTACTAAAGGGGGTTCAAAATTGTTTTATGAGTATTTGATTGTTTATTACGTGCGTTTAGTGATGTGCAGTGGGAAATTCGAAGGATTTGTTCTATGATTGTCCGTAGTGGTCCCACCGCCCCCCCCCACACGACGCACACAGGTTCAGACCCGAACTTTTGCTAGATATGGTGGAACATCTGAGGGGTTGGTTTAAGATTGTCCGTAGTGGTCCTAACCCCCCCCCCCCCCCCCCAATCGCCACACACCAGTTCGGACCCAAACTTTTGCCGGACAATTTTTTTTGAGATGATTTTTTGAGAATCCAAGGGATTGTTCTAAGATTGTCCGAAGTGGTTCTACACCCCCCCCCCCCACTCGCCGCGCACAGGTTCGGACCTTAACTTTTGCTGAACAATTTTTTTGAGATGTTGGAAAATTCGAAGGGTTTGAGATTGTCCGTAGTGCCCCCCCCCCCCCCCCCTCGCCGCTTACAGGTTCGAACTTGGACTTTTGCTGTACAATTTTTTTTAGATGGTAGAAAAATTTGAAGGGATTGTTCTAAGATTGTCTGTAGGGGGTTTTACACCCCCCCCCCCACTCGCCGCACACAGGTTCGGACCCTCACTTTTGCTGGACAATTTTTTCTGAGGTGGTGGAATATTCGAAGGGTTTGTCCCATATAAGATCGTATGTAGTGGTCCTAACCCCTACCCACTCGCCGCATCCAGGTTCGGACCCGGTTTTTTGCTGGACACATTATTTTTGAGATGGTGGAAATGGAATTTGACTCATGAGGACCAAATTTGCTCAAGGTGCGCCTTCTCTGACACTGTAGTGTCAGAACTATCTGCTTGTTTTTTTTTGCCATTATTGAGTTTAACAATTTTTTATTTTACAAGTGTTCTTTGCTTGTTGTTTTCAATTGTGTTCATATCTCTGTTTTATATTATTGTAATTTTTGTTGACTTTTTGTCAACTATCTTTATCTTCTCAATAGTTATTTTAAACATAAAAACTTGATAAAAATTATCTTACCTTTGATCTGTTTGATTTAGATTTTTTTTTTTTTTCTTAACTAAGTTGAATCTTTTTACTCATTACTTACTCTGTTTTAAGTATCAATACCATTTTGATTGCAAGTCATAAATTTTTTTGGGTTTTTTTATTTCATACGTTTTTTTTTTTGTCACTTTCCAGGTCAACGAATGCAGAATCATCCCAAACACGTTAACGGAAGTCAAATCAAAACTACAAACTGTGAAAGGAATCAGAACAAGTTTAGAGCAAGGTCAAAATCGGTTACGATATGCCGTTGAGTTAAAAGAACGTGTCATATTGAACACAGAAGCCAATGGTGCAGTCAAGATTGAAGAGGATACAGATGCATTAAGCGCTGACTTTGAAAAGTTGATTTCAGATATTCAGGTGCGCATCAGTGTGACTTTACTTAATGTGAATTTATTCTATTAGAAGTGTGGTAGAAGGGAATTTTGTAATTGTAACTGATTTTGAGTTTTTTCAGCAAACTGTCAATTTTAAATTTTACAATTCCTTTTAACCATATCCTAGAATTTGATACTTCAATGCAAAAATGTGATGTGTTCTTGGTTACTAAAAAGTTTACTTTTTATTTTTGGGGTGTGCAAATCCTTCCATTCTTTTAGACAAGGAATGCACGCTAATTCTTGGAAGTTTAATATTTTGAATCCAAAATTTTAGCTTTGTATAAGTGGGCCACCTTTTCCAAAAAATGACTTTGAGTGAGAAGAATGGCTGTATGCTTGACCATCGTTTGATGATAGTCAACGGCCATCACGTATATTTGACTAATTCGATGGTTGGCGGAAGTCTTTGATTAGATTGCTGTTCATTGAGAGAAGATAAAATGGTCACCAGCCACTTGAGATGGTGAAGCAAAATACAACTAAAGTGTCCAACTTGACCAGGATCGTCAAAACAAAAATTAACCCTTTGCACTCAGATTAAAATTTACCTGACTGCCCCCCACCACATAATTAATTTGAATATCTCAGTGATTTACAATGAATTCGTATTTATTTACATTAGAGGCTTAAACCTAAATAATTGTACAGTTATAATAAGTTTCCTATTGTCGGGAGTGTCGGACGTGTTCCGACATTTGAGTCATAAGCGTTGCAACTTTTTGTCGGACCCTCGTTCGACTTGAGAGTGGAACAGCAAATTCATTTTCTGGTATAAAGTGCAAAGGGTTAGTAATTTTTTCAATTAAAAATCATCTTACTCAGTATGTCTTTCTGCACAAATAATTTTACTCCTCCCCAACTCAAATTTTAAAACCTTTCTTTCTTCTTTTCCACAGGATCTCCGTCAAGATCTAACTAAGAGAGTGGCTCAATTAGAAGACTTGAACAAATCCATGAAAATTTTATCGGAATGGTTAGATGAGATGGATTCCAAAGTGAATGAAAAAGACTTTGTTCACCTCAATGATTTGGCGGAGAAAAAATCAAGTCTGGAAAAACTGCGTGCTCTTATTCTAGAAATCTCATGCCACTCTGAACTAATAGAGAATTTAGAGTCTCGTTTAGCAGAAGATTCTTCTCTACCAACTGCTGAGTACAATGAATTACTGGCCAAATATCGTAGTATCCAAGAGTCCGTTGGTCAGCTGGTTTCAACAGTCGAAGCGCAAGTGAAAGAACACGAGGAATACCATCAGGCATATTCCGAGGCGTGTGATTGGATCAGAAAAACTCGTTTGGCAATTCAAGCCTACTCGGACTCACACGGTGAGAAGAAAGTCATCGAAGAAAAATTGAACAAAGTTACGGAAATCAAAAACACGTTTGATGCAGGCCAAGATTTGATCTACAGGACCAACAAAAACCTTGTATCAGTCATTCAGATTGCCAATCCTGATGGTCAAGATAACTTAAAACAAGAATTTTCTCAATTAGAACAAGACTGGGAGTCTTTACAGGTGCTGACAAGTGATATCTCCGGACTTTTAAACAGAGGGCTTGGTGTCTGGAATGATTATAGCGATCTTTTCAATAAAATCAAGAGTTGGCTCGACGAATTTGACAAAAAAGTACAAATTGAGTCGGAAACCGGGGAAGGCAAAACTGCGGATGATCTGGAACGGTGTCAGTCACTTTTAGAAGAAGCGTTGAGTAATCAAGCGGGTATTGAAGAATTAGCCGATAGGTGTGAGACCTTGATGGAATTAAGTGCGTGCAATCGAGTACGAGATGAAACTCTGAAATTGCAAACAACCTATACCGGTCTTTTAACTACTATTCAAGGGTAATGCTATATCTTGTAATTTTCCTAATTTAGTTGCAGACAAAAAATTCTTTCAGACAAGCCACACTTTTTGAAAATTAAAGGAAGATCAACGAGGTGAAACTTTTCCCGATTTCAAAAAAATGGATAGCGCCTCCAGTCACTTTTGGGAAAATTTATGTTTTTGGCATTTTAAATTGAAAACGAAGAAAAAGAAGCAAAATCCAAGAATGTCGGAACGTGTGTAGTTTTGAAATAGGTTTTTTAGCGCAAAACGAGCATAATTGATGGAGAATTTAAGCCGTAATCTTGAAAATTCATTTCGCCGTAAGCTTAGTAAGTGCAAGTGAGTGCAAGTGGTACTATGCCTGTTTGCCTCACTCGCACTCATCGAGGCTCATGGGAATTTTCGTATTTCCAACATGCTGGCTTTATTTTTGAGTGTTTCAGCTTGAAACTGTCAGGGTATCTTCCTGAAGTAAGCTTGCAGGAACCAATGTTCCTCAAATTTTTACTTTTGAGATATATTTATCAATTTTAGCTAAAAACTGTTGATTTCTTGAGCAGCGTGACGCGATGCGTACAGTTGGAAACAATCAACCCTTGAATCACCTTAAGTGAGTTTTTAAGATTCTTTTATGAAGATAGGTACCCAAAAGCTATTGAGCAACAAGGTTAGGAACATTATAAAAATCGTGGAACAATCTGTCAAAACACTTTAAAATCCTTAGATCATCTCATTGTTCTATTTGATGAAGAGAAGAGGAAAAATATTTATCGAAAAACTGAATAGCTCAAGCTGATTTGCTACAAATGAAAATTCTTATCTTAACTTCATCAACAACAAAATCGTCTTTGACTCGTAAAGTTTAGCTTCTCTTTAAATTATGAGTTCGCAAAAGTAACTTGTCAAAATTGAAAGGTAAATATAAATTAATTGTGTACTTCTATTATTTTTCAGATTGGTTTCGTACGTTGAAAAGAACTTATCTGACCACACAGAGTTTCTAAATGAAAAAGTCAAATTCCAAAATTGGCTTCAGTCTGCACGTGAATTGATGGCTGATTGCTCAGGTTACGGAGATGTCCCTTGGCTAAGAACAAAAATTGAAAAGATCAATACAGTCTCATCTAGCATTGCTGATGGTGAGTTCATGAACCAGAAATGCATACTTTAATTTTTCTTTGTGTTATGTCAAAGCCACTTATTGTATATACTTGTGCATAGTAATCCGCACTATAAATTTTGGCAAGCAATAAAACAGGGGAAAAAAGCGCATTTATAATCTGCGTCTCAGCATCTCTGAGAGAAATAATGAATGAAAATGGATATGATTTAATGGAAAAATTTAAAATGGATTGGTCAAAGCTTTTTTTTAAAACTTAAAAGGTTAAAGAAAATGAGGCAAACAAACGGAGCCCATGTAAAAATATCTACAAAAGATTTCCATTATGGCTGCCTCCTTGAAGTTTCAAAATCACGTTCCATAGATCCTCTATATTAGTGTAGCTTGTTGATTGATATGACGTGTTTTTTTATTCTCCGGTGCGCGCACTGGTGCAGTTCCACTGCACTGTGATGTTTTTTATTCTGGTGCCCCAGCACCAGATCGCACTGAAATGTTGTTTTAGTAGCGGTGCAATGCACCTGGTGCTGCTCCGGTGCAACCTCCAGTGTATCGGAGTTGAAGACGGATGCACTGGAGCTGGAGCTTCCAGTGCTCCACCAGACCACACCAGACAGCTTTGGTGCTGCTCCAAAAGCTCCAAGTTATTGGACCGGTGCGGATTCCGGAGAATAAAAAAACGCACCATTATAGCTCGTTGGAAATGACCTTATTTGTCCTTCTTTTTACTTTTTGGTATATGACAGGCCAGCAGATGCTCTTCACTTTACAAGAGGTATTCACAAAAGCGTTGAACACTACGCCCATTGACAAACAAGAAAGTCTTCGAGGTGACATGGCTGAACTAAGAACATCTTTAGAGCATTTGATCCTGGATGTAAAATCTGTGTGCGCTCAACTGAAGACTGCTCTGAATCGTTGGGATGATTTTGGTGACCACAAGAATAAAATGAACTCTTGGTTGAACACTCTGGAAAATAAATTTGAAGAACATCCAGAAGTCAAAGCTGAGCTCAATGAAATGAAAAGTCAACTTGAAAGGTACATTTTTCATTTTTAAATTTTTTACTCCCTTTCCTCGGTTTTTTCCAATGGGTTACGTTTGAGAAGCAATTTTTTTTTTTTTTTTTTTTTTTTCAATTTAATTTGCAGCTACAGCAGACAATTTGTATTTGTATTTTTGAGAAAAAATTTGCTTCCTTATCCATAAATCTATTGAACTTTTTCCATGTTCCTAGTGGTTTAAGGTGTTTTCTGGGGAAACTTTTCCACATTTCAACGATGGATTTTTGGCTGAAATTGATGAATTTACTCTTTAAGTAAAAGTTCGAGGAATTTTAGCACCTGCAGACATACCCCAGAAAGACATCCTGAAAGTTTCAAGCTGATATAATTTAAAATAAAGCTGGAAATTATGAAATAAGAAAGTTCCGATAAGCCTTACTGAGTTTGAGTGAGGCAGATAGACATAGTATCACTCTCACTTGCTCACTCTCTCTAAGCTTATGACAAAATGAATTTACGTTGCAGCTTTAATTCTCAAATAATTTTGTTTGTTTTGGAATCAAAAAATTCGGAATAAATTTTTACAGGTGCTGACATTGTTGGATTTTGTGTTATTTCTTTGGTTGCAGTTTAAAATGCCAAAAACGCGACATTCCCACAAAGCAACCAGGGACGCTCTCCTACTGAAGGAGAAAAAACAAAGAAAAACAATTGCTTACGACCTCCCTTTAATTTTAAAATTCTTAGGTAGTGGTATTTGTGTAACATATATTTATTATTTCCCAAAAACTTTTGGCGTCTATCATCATTTATTCTCTTCTCAGGTACAAGCATCTTGAAAACGAGATCCAATCCAAAGAAACAGATATCGAACAGTTGCGCAGTGAAGCTGCTCTTCTCTCTGAATGGGCCAAAAATGATACTGCAGAGAAACAAGTAGAAAGTCTGTTCAACCGATGGCAGATTCTGGCTGCAGGCTTCAACAAACGCAAATCCAGTCTAGAGTCAGAAATCGAGGACTGCACAGCTTACCATGTCTCGCTTCAAGACACTGAGAAATGGCTTCTCCAAGTATCCTTCCAACTCATGGGCCACAATTCTCTCAGAATCAATAACCTTGAGCACGCTCGTCAGCAGATTGCTCAGCACGGACTTCTACTAGATCAAATCCAAAAGTAAGTTCTTTCATTCAAATAAAGTTTAAAGGTTATATCCAACCAGTGTTGCCAGCTTGGGGTGAAAAAGCCGTACATTTTACATTGCTTTAAATGGGGACGATACGGCTTTTTACCCTCGATGTGGCAACACTGTATCCAACGAGGTATAGCAATAGAGAGGCTGATACATGTTAAAAGTCCTATCCCAAAATGAGGCAGCATGGACAATCTGATTCTTGTTTGTTCGCCTCAAATTTACTGTAAATCAAAAATTGTAATTAATTCAGTGTAAATTGGTTTTACATTAAAGTGCAAGTGTTTTAAAGTGGCTAAATTTGGCTTGCTTCTTTCATGCCTCAGTTTTTTTATCGTGAAAATTCTTCCGAAAGAAACAGTTATATCAATTTCTGTGTCCAGACAGTCACTCTCAAATACTTACCTTTTCGTTTAAAACCGATTTCAAGTGGATTTGTCACAACTTTCTTTTCAAGATTAAAAAAAATGAGGCAAACAAACTGAGCCCGTGTAAAATGTCCATAAGACATTTTATTATTTATCGAGTCTATCATTTACATGTTGTTGATTTCATTAATGCTGACATTCTCATTGCTTTTTTTTTTAGATATCAAGCAGTTCTAGACGATCTCAAATCTAAAGGCTGTACGCAGATGAAGCGTCATCAAGAATCCAGTTCCAAAATTGAGCAGCAGTTGAAAAATGTTCAAGAAAGTTACAGCTCCCTGCTTCAAACAGCTTTGCAAATAAAAGCAAGGCTCGATGAAACTTTGTTGAAATTTCAACAGTACGAAGATACTCTTGATAGTATATCTGCTAATCTTGATGAGTGGGAAAGTTCTGTCATGGAACCGCTTAAATCGTCATCAAATCTTGATGAAGCCAGGCAGAACTTGGAGGAAGCAAAGGTAAGCGGTTCACAAACTCATCAACTCTAACTTTTAATATAAAATAATTTTTGATTGAATTTTCAATGATAGATTCTAAAATGTATCAATAAGTACATTTTAATATACTCATCAACTGTAACTTTTAATACAAAATAATTTTTTATTGAATTTTCAATGATAGATTCTGAACTGTATCAATGTACTCAAAGTTTTACTCTACTCATCAACTCTAACTTTTGATTTAAAATAATTTTTGATTGAATTTTAGAAAATGTATCAGTGAGTAAATTTTATTATTGCTTCCAGGATTTACACAACAAACTTCAAGCTGAAAAGTCAAAGCTTTTACTTGCTTTGCAATCGTGTGAAGCAGTCGCTGTGTCATCCTCTCCACCGTCAAGCCCTCAGGAGTCAGCGCCTCCTCCCACCTCAGAGAAAGAAATAGTTGTTCGCACAAGACTGGATCAATTTATGAATGAGGTACTTCATCTTGGAATTTAATTGTAATTTTTTGCTTGTAGAAGAGCATTCTAGAATTCTTCCGAGTACTTATTGCATCAATGCAGAAAAGATTATAGTATCCTGTGTTATAGTGTAACCATGTTTGTTAGAAATGATTGCTATTCATAGTCTTGCCTGTACCATCGCACTACTCTGCGGAGAATTCTAGAATGCTTCCTAGAATTTGAATAATTTGTGCAAAACTTGAGGTTAAAATCTTTAGTGAATAAAATCAAACTGAACCATCAAGCAGAATTTTTACGCCATTATGACAAAAATGTCTGCGTCCAATGAGTATGAAACTGTTTTTGACAATTGGACCTTTCTACAAATCATGTGTGATGACTTAGATGCATTTTGACTCGTCGTATTTGAATTAGCTAGGATTGAAATGTCAAAGTTCTATCATAATTTAACCTTTAACGCTACAAATGGGGCTCTTGCAAACTTTTGCTACAGGGGATTGAAGAGTTGATTCTTGTATAAAAACCTGTAAAAATAACGATGAGTACAGCAAAAAATCACGAAATTCACTCTAAGAATCAGGCTTAATGGCGGAGAGACACAGGTATCACAGGAGATTCCTATCTAAATTGAGACTTATCTATGTGTTTCCGAAGAGAAAGTGACATAGTAGACAGGATCTCCCATGATACCTGTGTTGAACCGCCATAACGATCTTGCCGTTATAGTTGTTATGTGAGTTTATTACTGAATTTTAGACTTTCTCAGTGTGATTTTCCTGATTTTTGCTGGTCTTCACATCAGATTGGTCTATTTATGTGCTCATACCAAAAGTTTGAAAGAGCCCCATTAGAATTTATTTTGTAAAAATTATGTTAGTTTTTGTTTCTCATCTACTTTATTTATTCACATCAAGAACGAGAAAAAAAATTTGGGTCCAAAACTTTGATCTTTAATTGCAGATTCAGAACAAATTATCCAATTTATCAGAATCCTTGACAATTCTTGAAGAGGGTGAGCAGCAGAAATCTCTTATACGTGATTGGATCACTGAGAAAACTGCAGCTGTGACTGATTGGAAATCTAAACCATCCAAACTGAGACCAGAATCTGCTCGAACTGAAATCACTGCAATGAACGAATTGTTGGTTGCGATTTCCGAGAAAAAATTGGAAGCAGCCGCGCTCCTCTCACCTCAAACTCCTGATGATAATGATTTGGACTCCCGCTTGAATTCTCTCGAAGAACTGGTATGCCTTTTTTGTTCTTCATTTTAAATTTTTTTTTTTTTTTTTTCATTCTTGGACTTATTTTGATTTGCTTTTTGATCAAAAAAAAAAAAAAGTCTACAAAATTTTTTTTTTACTAAGCCTGAATTTTTGTTTTTTAGTTATCAGTTCTATTGACTGATGCGTTGTCCTTCTCCATCTCTTCCTATTCTGAGGTAGTTGTTCCGTTTGTATGTATCTCTCACAGCCCACATCCCAGAGACAAATAGAGACGGAGCACTACGCTAGAATACTTAGGGAAAATTTGAGGCACTCTAAATTTTCGGGGATTCAACGAAATAACATGTAAAACAACAGTCACCACCTTTTGATGTCGCATGGTGTTGAACGGTGACTTTCGGTAGACACAGGGGAGATAGGCTGGGAAGTGTAGAGGAGGGTGCTCAACACTCAACACCCTGCGACGTTGACTGTTGTTTTGTTGAATCCGCGAGAATTTAGCGTGCCTCTGCTGCAGCATTTAGTTCTCTGTCTCTATTTGTCTCTGCTACATCCTGAACTATTTGCCCTATACACTCTAATCTCTGGCGCCCCCTTCAGTTTTTTCCCCTCTACATGCCCTCCATTGCTAAGCTAACTATTCTTGGGTGTCTTGAGACGTGTCCTATAGTTCTTCTCCTCACTAAAAGTTTTCACTTGCCTCTTTCCTCCCCTACTCTCTCTGGTACCATTTCATTCCTTATTTTGTTCACCAATTTTATTTTAAGCATCTTTCCACCACATTTCAAATGTTTCTGTTCTCTGTCTTTGCGCCTTTTCTATTGTTCATGTCTCGCATCCATTAAGTGCCATGCTCCATATCAGAGTTTTATTAGCTTTTTTTTTATTCCCAAATCTATATTTTCTGTCAGGAGATTTCTTTTCTTCATGAACGCTCTTTTTGCCTGTGCTATTCTATTCTCAATATTCTCTGTAACCCTAAATACTCTCATAAAAAATTACATGGAAGCTTGAGTGATTTGTTGATATTTCAGCTCTTTATCTTTAAAAAACTGGCGTGGGGCGCAAATTCACCACCTCTTCCCCCACTGCTCTTGGGTACACAAGGGTTAAGCAGATTAAGTTTAGATTTAGATATTTATCAAATCAAAATATTTCAACAAAGTTTTTTTGGAAATATTCTCACGCTTTTGTTGTTTCAGCTTTGGAATGTACTGAGCAAGAAAGAAAACGATCAAAGCCTGATATCAGATTATCGCAACATAGTTGCTGGAGCCCAAAGCTGGTTTGACTCGCTGTTGAAGAAATTCAAGGTTCTCGAGAAAGGAAACGGGCTGGATGTGAAACTAAAACTATCAACTTTGGCGCAGATCCAGACGGAATTTAACAATGAGGCAACTAAGATAGTTGATGAAGTGCGTAAACTGGCGTCAGTGGTAATTGAAGTTGTCAGCAATTTGGATTCCCAGCAAATTGAAGAGCAGGTGAGATTGGATCAGTTGTTATCTTTTGTTTATACCTTCCTCAAGGGGTATGATTGGAAATGGTTTAGCCAAATCAGTTTTTAGCCGGTACAAGTGTTGCGTCACTTTTCAAATCAATACAGGTTGGGAGCTTCAAACTTTGGTTTTTAGTTCAGTATGTTGGTTGAAACTGGTTTCTAATTGGTTTAATTTCAGTTCATATTTTGCACTGAAAAAATATTGCTACGGGATAGTTGGAAATCTTCGTCAAGTGGAAAAACTCAAGAAAATCTAAGGAAAACTTCATTTACTGGTATTTTGGGGTAAGAGAGCAAAAAAGAAATTCAAGGATATAGAGATTCTTTTTTTATTGGCATTGAATAAAAAAACAATATATTTAAATGTAATCATTTATGGCCTTTTCAATGAAGAGTCCTGTAAACTAGCCAATGTATAGCTTATTACTTTCTGTCTATTTTTTGCTCTAATTCTAATTCTTATTTTTGCAGGTAAAGGCTGTTGAAAGACGCTACAAAGACATGACCAAACGCTTTGATCGAAAAGCTCAGATGTTGGAATCTTTAAACAACAACATTGAAGGAATCAAAGGTGAAATTAATCAGCTTCATGAATGGGTTAAACTGCAAATTGAGTCTGTTCACAACCACCCGCCTTTTGGATTCAAAGTGGAAACGCTAACGGAACTAATTCAAAATCATAAGGTTTGTCTTTCTTGTCTTTCTTGAAATCGCCTTCCTTCTATTTCTCTCCATTTTACCATACTGGAGTTTTTCCTGTGTCTAGAAACTAGAATTTTTATTTTTATTTGATCATGCCATATTTATATTCTTGGTGCTAGAACTGGACTTATATTTTCATCATGTGTACAGCATAATTATACTCATTAATGAATTTGTTTTTCTTTGCCTCATACTTTCAAGCAGAGTTGAGCAAATGGGGTAGTACTCGAGTCCAATGAGTCCCATGAGTCCCAATATTTGGGATTCGTAAATTTTTTGAATTTTATTTCTACGGTAATCAAAGTAGATTTCTAACAAATCAGTGATGATCCATTGCTGAAAATAGTAAAATTGAACCGGTGTGATCCTTGATTCGTTAAAATTCTACTCTGATTACTGTTGAAATACTATTCAAAAACTATGCGAATCCAAAATACTGGTACTTAAGTAGTACCCTGTTTGCCCAACTCTGCTATCAAGACTGCTTTCATATCTACCAGCTCTGTTATTACATTTTATTTATGACGGAATAATATCAGATTATAGCTGTTTGGATTAAAATTATGTTTGATCGATCTTAGGATCATAAATGAACAAACTTTTTATTAATCTGATTTGATTAATAAGTTTTTTTTAATGTTTTTACTTCATGAATCTATTTCAAAACTCATGATAATCTTGGTAGATATTTTGATCATTGCTTATTTTTAAGAAAATTCTTTTCAGTTGAGGAAGTTATGTGAGCGTTTTCTATCTTTCAAAAAGGAGAAAATAAAATGAACGAATAAATAAACAAATTACAACAAAAAAAAAAAAAATTGAATGAAGAATTATATTATTAATTTGTCTCTTTAAAATTTATCTGAAATTTTTCATTCCACCCTTTAGTTTAAGTTTCTGTAAAATTACCAAAATGAAACTTTTCTCTGAAAAATTGTTGTACAGTGAAAGTTGTTGTGTGGAACCAAGGTCCTGCCCCGAAAAAAATTCCACTGAGTGAAAGTTCCACTTAGGAAATTTTGGTCAGTGTATTCCCATACAACCTCCCGGTTTCACAGTGCTGGAAAAAAATTCCACTTGGGGAGATATTTCACTCAGAGGATGTTCCACACTATGAATTTTCACTGTACTTTATTACTGTTTGTATAGATGGTACAAACTATTGTTGGAGTTACTCTTGAGATTCTATTTAAAAATGATCAAATTTGGTTTTTTTTTCTGTAGACACTCCTGAAAGAAATCGGAGGAAAGCAAGCATTGTTTGGCTCAATCAAGAAGCGTGTCAAAGCAGTAGAATCAGAACTGGAAGAATCAGAACTTAGGTCCTTGGAAAGCGATTATTTACAAGTTCTTGAAACTGCCTTAAATGATTTAAAAGCTGGTAAGTTTTTAAAGTCTAATCACTCCCTTTCATTCTGTTTGCTTCCTCTTTTTAGCTCATCAATTGTTTTTGCAAATACCCCCATCTTTTCATTCGGTTTCTTCCATGTTTTTTGTTCCATTAAATTTTTTCATTCCTGAGAGTAAGTATTAACTCTCATTTCTTTATTTTAAGGTGATTCCATGTGAAACTTTTCCAGATTTCAATCCGATGGATAGCGCATAATTTCAAGAACGTCAGCACCTGCGTAATTTTTGTGTGGATTTTTTGAGCCCAAAACGAGGAAAATTGGTTGAGAATTTATGGAAAACTCATTTTGCCGTAAACTTAGTGAGTGAGAGTGAGTGATAATATGTCTATCTGCCTCACTTGCTCTCATTGAGGCTTTTGGGAATTTTTGTATTTCATAATTTCCGGCTTTATTTTTGAGTATTTTAGCTTAAAACTTTCAGGATATTCCTGAGGTATGTTTGCAGGTGCTGAAGTTCCTCAAATTTGCACTTTCTGAGTACCTATATTCATCAATTTCAGTCGAAAACTGTTGACTTTTTGAGGCGCGCTAGTGGCACTATTCATCAGATTGAAATCTGGAAAAGTTTCGAAAGGAATCACCTTAAACAGAAATTGATCGTGTAAGAAAGAACCCTGATTACTCGCTATGATCTTACCGAGTATTTCAGCCGAATAGTAAGTTGTAAGTTTCATGTGAAAATGTGCAAAACACACACAAAAATCTCCAAATGGGTCTCTTGCTAACTTTAGCTGAATGCAATTGAATCATTCATTCCAGCGTAAGAACCAGCGAAAATTACAATGAACCCACTTAAAAATTACGAAGTTCACTCGCAGACTCACAAAATGACTTTAAATTTTAAAGCATAATGCCGTAGGTACACAGGTACCATGGGAGACTCCTATCTAATTTGAGACTTTCCTCTTTGTGTTTCTATAGAGAGAGAGACAAATTAGACAGGAGTCCCCCATGACACTTGCGTAGCTCCACCATGCAAGAACAAAGATGTTGTTTTCCTGAAACTGGATCATGAAATGGATCAAAATAACGAGGGAGGGGGGAGAACATTCTGAAATCCTAAGAGCTTCAGGTTTCTTTGCATATTTATGCTATCCGATTCTCCCTAATAGTCTTTTTGTCTTTGCCTACTAAATAGCTGCAAACTCGGAATTTCAAAAAATGGAGCAAGGGAAAGAGCCGCGTGCAAAGTTCAAGGAAAGTCTCAATGCAATTCAAGAATGGTTAAAACAAAAAGCAAGAGAAGAACTTGTCGGTACCACAGAGCCTCTCAAACAAGTAGTCGCAGAAGTACATCTGAAACATACCAAAGTAATTGTTCTTTTTTATTTAGAATACTTTTATAATTACTTGTTGTTGTTGTTGCTGTCCAAGGAGGAAGACAATGACTTGAGTTTTACCCATATTTTACCTTAAATATGTAATGAATAATTCTTAAAGGCATCTAAAGTTTATTAGTGAAAGTATACTGCTGTCTACGTAAGTAATGTGACGTAAAAGAAACAGTTGAAAGGACAAATGTTGAAAAACTCGCAAAATTAAATTTAACATTTTTTCTGTGGTCTATATTACTGTAGGCCTGCTGACCTGAAACCCCCGTATAAACAAGTGCGCAGGAATGCTGACTGATTCCCGCTCATCATGCTATCCTAGATTGCTGGAAACTGAGAACTTAAACTAAGGACTATCAACTCTAATCTAATGGCTAAAGACTTAAACAGTTTTCCTGAATCTTAAATAACCATTTTAAATATTTTTCAAATGGTTTGCTTTTTTTTTTTATTTTTCAGGAATTTGAAAGCCAGATAATCGATTACAAAAATCTGCATCTTTCACCGCTACAAAAACAAGTGAACGTTCTTTCCAAAGAATGCAATGAAGATGCAAAAGAGGAGCTGAAGGAAATCGTAGATGGCAAGTAGATTTTTTTATCAACCCTAAATTTTTACCATAGTTTTCATAATTCTCAAGACTCCCCCTTGTGAATATACTGAAATCCCTGGCAAACTGTATTTCCTGAATTCACTTTAACTTGGGACTTTTGTTTTAGGTATGAAGTGTCTCTATTAATGAATGGGCATCGAGAAAAAGGGCATAAGTGCATTTTTTTTTTATTTTGAGTCTACACTCTTTTCGCCATTGTTTGATTTAATCATAGAAATGCAGTTATCCCTAAAATTCTTTGTGGCCCTTCTTTATGATCCTTTTAAGCATAAAAATTAATTTTTTCTCATTTTGTTGTTCGTAATCAACAAGCTATAGCGATAGAGGGGGCTGTACTGGTTAAAAGTCCTATCTCAAAAAGTGACTGCATGGGCGATCTAATTCTTGTTTGTTTGCCTTATATTTTTTAACCTTAAATCAAAAATTATAATTAATCCAGTGGAAATTGGTTTTGAACGAAAGTTCAAGTGTGTAAGAGTGGCTATCTGGACACAGAATTCCTATACAACTATCCAGCAGGCTGATTCTGCTTGTTTGAACGAGACGAGACGAGATAGCGAAAATCGACCAATCCCATTGGTTTAGATGGCATCACGTGACAGATTTGAAGTCATTAGAACGGAGGATCGACGGGATCCGAGTCATGAATTTGAAATGAATGACTCAGATCCCGTCGATCCTCCGTTCTAATGACTTCAAATCTGTCATGTGACGCCTTCTAAACTAATGGGATTGGTCGATTCTCGCTATCTCGTCTCGTCTCGTTCAAACGAGCAGAATCAGCCTGCAGGTGAGAAAATTTTGCTTGTTTCTATTATTCGTCAGTTTCTTTATCATGCAAATCCTTCCAGAGGAAATAGTTAAATTGATTTCTGTGTCCAGATAGTGGCAGATAGCCACCCTCAAAAACATATACTTTCGTTTAAAACCAATTTCAATTGAATTTGTCACTTTAAAGTTAAAAAAATGAGGCAAACAAACTGAGCCCGAGTAAAATGTCCGTAAAAGATATCCATCATGGCTGCCTCCTTGAAGTTTCAACGTAGCGTCCCTTAAATCCTCTCTATTGCCATAGCAAGTTGAAAAAACGATACTCCTCCTTTCTTTGTAATCGATTGGAAAGTAATTGCACTATGTTTATTTGAATGCACTGATTTATTTTCTGTCTTTTTAAATGTTAATAGATCTAAAAAAACAGTTTGAAGACCTTGAGAAAGCTTCAAAAGATGCGGTCATGCAGCTTTCAGGAGTCGTCGAAAATCGAGCACAGTTTGAGAAAGATGTCGAGTATTGTCAGGAGTGGCTCAACAAAGCTGATATTGCTCTCTCTACGGATCTAAGAACTAAAAATCTGGACCTAATCCAAGAACAGTTAACAAATGTAAGCATATTATTCTCTTTAGAAGCTGTTGGTAAAACTGAGAACGTTTTTCTGTTTATTTGTTTTATTGATTTTTTCCAACGAAATAATTTTGTAAAGTCGAAGTTATTTTGAAAAATAGAATTCTCATCAGAATCTCCCGATGTAATATTTGTTTGCATCATAATGGACTCTTGCTAACTTTTACTGTAAGTGTTTGAATAGTTGCATTATGAGTAAAAGCCATCTAAATTGATGATGGGCTCATTAAAAAATTACAAAATCCACTCACAGACTCACAAATTGACTTTCAAGTGTAGGTATAATGGCGGAGCTACACAGGTACGGTGAAAGATTCCTATCTAATTTGAGACTTTCCTCTGTGTGTTTTTATAAAAAGAGTTACAAATTAGACAGGAATCCTCCATGACACCTATGTTGCTCCGCCATTTAAGAGCAAAGATGACGGAGTTATGCAGGTATCATAGGAGATTTCTATCTAATTTGTCTCTCTCTCCATAGAAACTCACGGAGGACACCTCAAGTTACATAGAAATATCCCATGGTATCTGCATAGCTCCGCTATTACGCCTGAAACTTTAAAGTCGCTTTGTGAGTCTTCGAGTGAATTTCATAATTTTTTAATGTGCTAATTGTTATGTTTGCTGGATTTTACTCAAGAATGAACTGCTCAATGGCATACAGCAAAAGTTAACAAGAGCCCTATCTAAATAATCATTTTTAATAATAAGGACATATTTTTGCCCTTTATAATTTGTGTTTATTTTTTATCAATTACCTAGGTCTATTTTTGTTTATTTGATTATTCATTCATTCATTCATTCATTTATTCATTCATTTTTTCATTTTTCTCTTTCCTTTGAGAAACTCTAACTAATTCTTCTCCTTTTTCTCATTCATAGTATGCCGAGCTAAATAGTGAAAGTTTAGATATTGCAAAGCGGATCTGTCAGCTAGAAGGAACAAGTGCAGAAATGAAATTGAGTGAGCCCGACAAATTGCTGGTCGCAGAACAGATTTCCCTTCTCCAAAGTAATCAGTCTCGAATCAATGCTCTCATCAGAGATCGGCTTCTAGCTCTGGGAAATGCTTTGGAAAAATGTCAAATGGCCCAAGAGAAAGTCAACGAGAGTGTTAGTTTATTCAACAGAATACAGAGCGATATCAAGAACTTGTGTCGTCCGATTAGTCGCAATGTTGAAGATGTCAGTGCTCTAATCAGCTCTTATCAGGTAATAATATTATTTATGTGTTTATTAATTTATTTAAGAACGAAACAGAAATGGAAACTTAGCCGAGAAGCGGACCAAAAAACCCGAAATGTTTCGATTTTTCACATCATCTTCATCAGTCGGGTATTAAAAAAACAACAAAACTCAAAAATCCCAGTGCAATAATACAAGAAAATTGAAAACTAAATTGACCAAATAACTATAGAAATGAGAAAAAAAAATGAGAACCAAGCCAAGAAGGGGACAAAAAACCCGAAACCTTTCGATTTTTCACATAATCTTCATCAGTTAGGTATAAAAAAACAACAAAACACAAGAATACAAGAATATTATAAACTAAATTGGCCAAGTAACTATAGGAAAGAGAAAGAAATGGGAACTAAGCCAAGAAGGGGACGAAAAAACCCGAAACATTTCAATTTTTCACAAAACCTTCATCAGTCGGACATAAAAAAACACTCGGAAAAAAAATTCCCATTTTTGAGAGTCCCTGGCAGGTTGCCGTATCTCTCCTCTTTCCTATCCTTTGTTTTGAGAATACTTTGATTGTCTTTCCTCCTTCTTTTTTTAAGGTGATTCTTCAGTGTTTAGTGCCGATTTCTGCCACCAGAGTGCTACCGTCCAAATAATGTCAAAAAACAGGCCGAAAGTAATATTTAATTAAGGAAATAGAGTGTCAGTTACTAGATAATCATCTGAAGAACGTCTCTGCCAAATGTCTCGTCAATAACTTCAAAAATAAGGCTGGAAGTACAGTCGGCGAATTAAATAATGTTAGTCAATGCCTTAGATTTTGGCTGAGGTAGGCAACCTGCAGTACTTATCACAATGAGCATTGCAGGTTGCCTACCTGTGCCAAAATTTAAGGCATCAACTGACAGTATCAAATTTGTCGACTGTACCAAAAAATGGCCGCAAATCGATTCTTGTATTGAAAAGTGATATTTCAATTTTTGGTACTTTCAGCTTTATTTTTAAAGTTATTAACAAGATATTTTGCAGAGACGTTCTTCAGATGCTCATTTAGTAACCGACTTTCCGTTTCCTTAAATTAACATTACTTTTGGTCTGTAATTTGACATTAATCAAACAATAGCGCTCTGGTGGCAGAAATCAGCATTAAATGCTGAAGATTCACCTTAACCAGTCCAGCTGTTCGCTGTGAAAAATCAGCATAACGAGCCACCGTGATTGGGTAGCCGGACTTTACCTCTTACTACTAATTTTATCTGTCAACTCACTCAATCATTGTTCATTTTATCAGAGTCTTTTAGACGAATTGAAGGCGTGGAAAAGTGGACTTGGTGATTTGGATGGCGTTGTTGACTTGCAGTCCATCGTTCAGCAACAAGAAGATCTGATCAAACAAATCGAAGATCAAATAGCGCGTTTGAGGCAGCTCCTACTCCTGAGAGAACAGTTCATTGCTTTGATTGCAGATATTACAACCTTCATCACAGAGTACACTCCAATCATTAGAAACATTGAAACTTCGGGTCTTCCTGTTCAAGATAGAATTAATAAGTATGACGAGGTAAGTTGCCTCTGATCAAGATTCTTGCGTTGAATCATTCTCTATTTTTTGTTCACAGGCTTAAAACTTTGCAAATCTTAGAAAATTCAATATTTTTACGACCTAAAACAAGGAAATAGTTAAGGAATTCTGTGAAATTTTGGGCAAATTTGAAAATAGAATTCGGTTCCTGTTATGACATTTGTTGATCATTGTTAATGCTTTATGGTATGTTACCAACTGTAACATATGAGAAGGCCTAAATATTAAAACAATTAGAGAAGAAATTTGTGAATTCAGTAAAAAATATGAATCTAGGCTAGAAAAACACTCTAAATTCCGAGCCATTAGTTTATCAGATAATAGTAATGAAACCGGGTGGCTCAAACAATTTAAGCCCTTGGACTTGGCCATTACAATTTACCTCACTTTATGAGAAAAACAGAGGGGGGAAAAAAAACACACATTGAACCTGCACAATGTGTGCATCCATTAAAAGTAGTTTTCTTAATGGACAGTACTACGCTCATTTGATGATTGTAAGTATGGCCTAATTTTCTCATAGTATTGTAGAGAATAGCTATTAAACAGCTGAGAATAGATTGTTAAAAGTTAAAAAAATTAAATAAAAAAAAATATGTCAATGCATAATTCTAATTCTCTACTTTCAGGTAATTGCCAAAATCCAAGAATGTGAAGGAACATTACTCGCAGCCACGGATAAAGGTGAACAAATAGCGAAAGATGGGTCTGCCTCAGATCGCAACAGTATCACTGAACAACTCCACGGTCTAAAACAGCAACTTCTCAACTTGCGCAAAGCAGTTGAAAAACAAAGACAGGCTCACGAAGAAACTGCCGCAGAACACATCAAATTGAACCAAGAAATGATGACGATTCTTGATTGGCTTCATTCGCATGAAAACGAGATCAAATCAAGGCCACTTCTGGAACTTTCCGTTGAGAGTGTTGAGAATGCCATGAAGAGTCATCTAGTAAGATTCCTTGTTTAATAAAAATTCAATATCTATTAACGCTCCTTTGAATGAATGATATCTTAGCCCTTTCCACTCTTGAAATATTTTTTTTTTTACTTGAGAATTTTCATCCCCCCCCCCCCCAATTATTTCCTTTTTTTTATTTTCACTTTAGAATTTTCTTTACTTTTTTTTCAAACGTGTCGACTTTCTTTGGATATATTTGACAATATAGTAGAATGCGAATATTATTTTGTTCGATACACTTGACATCTGAGTGGAAAGGGTTTTTATCAATATGTTGGCAGTGGGCCTTGGATATTTCATGGGAGTAAAGTTGAGATTTTCTGAGCCGCCCAAAGTTGACGGGTAATTCTAATTCTAATTCTAAAATTTTTGTTCAAATTAGTGTTTAGCCAGCTGCATACATTTTTAGAATGGGTCTGTTACAAATTTTAACTACTGCATTGTGAAGGGTCAAGTCCTATATAAAATTGTGTGAAAATCACATCAAAAACATTGAAGTCCACTCACAAACTCAATAAATGCCTTTATTGAAATTCAAAGATGGTGGTCGAGGAAGGAGGTCACAACAGGGGAGTCCTATCTAATGGGTCTATTGCACTTTTGCTACAGCAATATAGAGCTTTAAATCTTAAGTAAAATCACGAGAAAGTTCCATTGGTGGTATCAGAAAGTCATAAAATGCAGTATTAAACTCACAAGAGGCATTTAACTGAAACCCAAGATGGCGGTAAAATATCGAGCAACCTGTGTGCACGCACCGTGAACATCCATGACGGCCAACGTTAACAACCTCACAGCATCGGAGGTTATGAGTTTGTTTGTGTTGTGATTGGTTGTGATGGATGTTGTGAGGTTGGCCATCTTGGATGTTCATGGTGCTTTCATACAGTTTGCTCGATATTTTACCGCCATCCGAGGAAGCATTCCATTCCGTGAACTGCATAAGGGAATTGAGTTTTACTTATTTATTACGAGAAAAGCTCTCAAGTAAGTATCAAAAACGACATTATGTGTCCGCGACATTCACCATCCATCAGTGTATCTTGGATTTCAGTTAAATGCCTCTTGTGAGTTTGTTATTGTATTTTATGACTTTCTGCTGCCACCAATGGATTTTCACGCGATTTTACATGAGATTGATCACTCTATAGCGCTGTAGCAAAAGTTTGCATTAGACCCATTGCAGCTTTCTCTTTGATAAATCACTTTTTTCAGCTTTGAAAATTGTGATTAGATTGAACCCTCCATTGTGACCTGTTCATTTGACCGCCATCTCAAAATGCATTTATTGAGTTTGTGCGTTTATCATGGGACTCTTCGTAAGATAAGTGGGAAAAAATCAAATTTTTGGGGGGGGAAAATCTAATTTTTGGGTAGGTTACCCCCTTCAAAGAAAACTCAAATTTTATCAGCAAGAGTAATACGTACATTAATTTATGTTATTTGTTTGTTTTCAAGACAATGGCTGATGAAATCCAATCATTCCTAGATAGAATCCAAGCTGTTGAAACCTCCGTCAAAAATGATGAAGGTCTACCAAACTGTCTAATGGAACAACTGAGTGAAGCAAAATCCGTTCTATCAATTTTTCCAAATGAATTAGCAGCGAGGAAAAAGTATTTTGAAGACAACCTAGTTTACCGAAAGAGTTTCTTCTCTCTCTTGGACCAGTTCCATTGTTGGATCAAAGAGGCACAAGAAAAAATGGATCATGGTACCGAAAAAATTGACTTTGAAAATATCACTGCCGCTCTGGAGGAGCATGAGGTATGATCTTTTCATAAAACAGTTTCAGTTTTGTAAAGTTGATTTTTTATCTTGGTCAAATTGAGATAAGTTTGAGGTGATTCTAGGCAAAACTTTTCCAGATTTCAATATGACGGATGACGCCACTAGTCGCTTTTGGGAAAAGTCGTGTTTTTGGTATTTTAAAGTGTACTAAAGGAAAAACGTAAAATCCAAGAACACCAGTACCTGCAAAATTTTTGAGTGAATTTTCTTAGCCCAAAAGGAGCATAATTGGTTTTGAATTAAAGTAGTAAATTTTGAAATTCATTTTGCCATAAGCTTCGTGAGTGAGAGTGAGTGCGAGTGATAATATATCTATCTGCCTCACTCGCACTCTTTGAGGCTGATGGGAATTTTCGTTTTTCATCACTTCTGGCTTCATTTTTGAGTCAGCTTGAAAATTTTGTGATATCTTCCTGAGGTGTTGCAAGTGTTGTGCACTTTGTAGACTTTTCCACTCTGAGAAATTTATTTGAACTTCATTGGGCTTTTTTCGCAGGTATTTTTCAGTCAGGAGCTGAACATTCGCAATTTGGTGACACAAGAAGTTCAAAAGGCAGCTGATTCAATATGGCCGTCGTTACCTGCCCAAGAGCAAGATGAACTGCGCCAGAAACAAGAAAATTTGATTCAACTGCTGAAAAACACTCACAACTTGGCGAAATCTAGCCAAGCAAAACTGGAGCAAAATGCAGAGTTGTGGAAAGATTATCAAGAATCTATAAAGAAGGTTGAATCTATTCTTTTAAGATCCGAATTTCGGGATGAAGCAGTTCATAATTTGGCTGGAGTTCATTTCAACGTCCAAAAATTAACGCATGCTCTCAACGATATACAGGTTAGGTTTGACTCCTTTTCTTCTTTCTTTATCAATAAATAGACTCAACTAGTGGACGATTTTATAATGCATGCAATGACATCATCACTAATTGAGTCTTTTTGAATTGATAGGGTCTTGCAAGCATTTGAAAAAATTCATGATCTCCTCTAGCTTGTTTCAAAAAGATATTTTCCTAATATATGGACAGTTTTAGTGCCAAGTCAAGAGTTAGCCAATAATCACAACAACGCACTCATTGATCGCAATCGGTTGCGACAAAACTTCCATAGCGTTCCAAACTATCTCACTCACTCTCCTGTGACCCCTATGCATACCCATATCTTTCTAGTTTCGAAATTTGTTTACAGGGCCTTGTTTTACGACATATTATTTTCGAAATCTCAATAAAATGCCTCGAGTAATTCATCTCTGATAAAGTGATAAGAAACAAGAAACTTCTAAAAAGATGTCTCTACGTATGATTTTTGAAATAAGAGTGAGACAGCAGCAAGTACATGGGGGTTACGTGAGAGCAAGAGAGACAGTTTGTCTTTGGTTGGAATTTACCCTCTACCTGCTAATGGGTCTCTTGCAAACTTATGCTACAGCACTATGGAGGGTTGATTCTTATGTAAAATTATTTGAAAATAATTTTGAGAGCGTTAGCAAGTTTCTAAATCAACTCAGAAACTCAATAAATAGCCTCGTTTATGCGAGCATCTCAACCCTGGTTGAGATGCTGGCATAAACACTTTGGTTTTCGCTGAACTCGGGTTCGACTCGACCCTGATTCAAACCCAAGTCGAGTCGGTGAACTCAGGTTGAGATTTCACGCATAAACACCTTGGAGTTCAGAACCCAGATCTCTCACATAAACGAGGCTAACGTGTTTAAAAAAATTACAAGATGGCGGTCGAATGAGACGGTGACAGTGGGGAGTCCCTTCTGATTGCAGCTTCCTCTATGATGAATCACTTTTCTCAGCATAGAAAGTTGCGATTATATGGTGAATTTGGTAGGTATCACTCGATAATCATCATGTATTTGAGATCAAGATAGAATAAGTTACTTTTGATTGGTGGGATTTAGTGTTCCTATGAAAACAAAGTGGTTAGTTTTAGGTTTTGTTCGTTCATACAGGAACACCTGTAGGAAAGTATCAGAAAAGCCAAGGTCAAGAAAAAAATAATTTTTTTGGGCTTTTCAGGGGTTTTCAGGCACAATTAGTTGAGAAAATTAATTTCAAGCGCTATTTGACAAAAGAAATTTATTGGTTAAAATCAGCTTCGCATGGCCACGAGCCTCCGCGTCTGTGGAGGATAATAGCTCACAATCGCTCAGAGTGGTTTGCACTGTTTGCAAAACTCCATAAGGTTCTCTGTGAGCGACGCCGAACATAAAAAATGATGGCTAGATAGTTTATGCCAACAAACCACAATGTATCTGTGAAAAGTGGATCGATTCCTCAGATTGGTTTGTGCTTTCCAGTATGTACGAATGTAACACTTGAATAATCCTAACGAAATGCAATGAAACAGTGAAGTCTCGTTCCATTGTGTTCTAGAGTAAAAAATTAGATTTATTTTTCATTAAACGTCTCAGCAAATTTTGTGTGCAACTGACATTAATTTCCTTAAATTTTCTATATTTTAGCATCAACAACCTGAAATGGATTTATTACTTGAACGTTCTGAAGAAATTAAAAAAGAGGCAAATGAATCCAGCAAACAGCTGGTCGAAAACAAAACGACCGAATTGAATGGTCAATGGTGCTCTCTGTTAGATGCGCTGGAAACACGAAGAGAAACCTTAGTTAAATTAGCGCAACATTGGGAGGTAAGATTTGTTCCATTTTTCTTAAGCTTAAACATATTTTATGGTTATCAAAATTGATGTGTTAAAAGTTTATCTGCAGATGAAGAGCAGTTTGAATTTTGAGCTAAAAAAAATAGATTTTGTCGTAAAAAAGTACCTCTGACCTACAGCAAAATGTCTAGTAGGCCTTGCCTCTACAACTTAAGTGTTCCTGACAAGCGACAAACATCGGTGTTCCTTTTAATTAAATTTTAATGTATTTGAATATTTTTTTCATTAATTTCGTTTGAAGTGTGATTATGCATGGAATTTGTGCTCGTTGTGGGCTCGAAAAATCCACACAAAAATTATGCAATTGTCAAAGTTTTTAGATTTTATAGTTTTTCTTTGTTTTCAATTTAAAATGTCAAAAACATGACTTTCTCCTATATAGTGACTAGTGGTGCTATCCATGGGATTGAAATCTGGAAAAGTTTTGCCTGGAATCACTTCAAAAACAAAATGGGTTATTGACTTACTTTGATCTCTGTCTGGAATCTTTACTGTCCTAGAACTGTGATGGATTGTCCTCAAACAGTGCAGCAGACAGTAAATTTTTGAATCGAATGGTTTGCATCTACTCTTTCGAAAATCTATTTTTCTATTCTGCGTTAACATTTGTAAGTTTGACTCAAAACAATGAATTGACTCTCTCGGATTTCAGGAATTAGAAACCAAGATTCAACATCTGAGATCTGAATTACTCAACTGTGAAGAAAAACACAAACATTGTGATATTGTAGTTCGGTCTCATCAACACGCCAGTACTCTGAAACAAACTTTGCAGGTATGTATTTATTTTCAGTTAATTTATTTTTAAAAAATAATTCTCGATCAAAACTACCTACTTCACTAATGGGCAACCCTAATTCTAAACTGTTCTCTAAAATTGGCAATACTGTAGATCTGCATGAAAGGTAACCGCAAAGGATCTTGCT
Source organism: Trialeurodes vaporariorum (assembly GCA_011764245.1). Lineage (NCBI taxonomy): Eukaryota > Metazoa > Arthropoda > Insecta > Hemiptera > Aleyrodidae > Trialeurodes > Trialeurodes vaporariorum. The sequence goes on from VMOF01000001.1 coordinate 38,108,002, forward strand.
TCCATTATTTATGGTCCACAATTTTTATATAAATAAAGTTTGATTTATTTTTATTTATGAAAACTTTGAATCTAAAGAGAATTTTGCCTATTTTTTCCTAAAAATTGAATGCAATAATTCAGTTAAGTAATAGTTTCTTATTTAAAAACTATGTTTTCCCCCTATTTATTTGCTTTATAATTTAGTTTAGTTTTTACATTCTTACTGAATTTTGTAAGACTCTGATATGTTTGCCTGACTTTTTTCATTCAGGATCTATTGACAGAAATTAGTGGTTTTGAACCTGTCCAGCAAGAAATCACTGTCCTGTCAGAACCTGTGGTTGGATTTTTAAACCAAATCTCTCTAGATAATGTAGAGGAACTCACCAATGAAATAAAAACTTTGTCCGAGACTCATCAGTCGTAAGTCCTTTCAAATTTTATTCCCTAAAATTGAATCTATTGCATGTGCATGGAAAGAAAATTTTAAAAGCGGGGACTGTCCTCCGGTGATTTTTTTTTTAAATTAACTTCTAAGTGAGGCAGGATTATGCTATTTTCAACTGTTAAATAAGAATTCTGTGCAGGGGTGTGCCATGGTTTCCAGAGAGGGGGGCAAGAATGCAATCTTGCCACCCGCCGCGACCAAAATTATAAATTTGATAACCTTTTTTTTTTTTCCCTTTCTTGTTACACACTGATTTTGCCGTCCTCTGTGATTCGTTTTGAAATTTAAGAACCTTTTTTTTTTTTTTGTTTTTTTTGTTGTTGTTTGGTTGTTCATCCTGAATTTGCCGTCCTCAGAGAAAGCCACCCGGAGCAAGGGTACCCACATGCCCCCCCGCCCCCCCCGGCACATTCCTGGTTCTGTGACTTTTATTCTATTTTTTTAGCTATTACCAGGGCTTCGGACCCTGAACCGGTCCGGACCCCTTTTTTTGCTTGGACCTGGACCCGGATCCGGACCGAATTTTTTTTTTCTCTTCTGGACCCGGACTGAAAATGTCTTCACTTCTGGACCCTGAACCGGACCCGGACCCTTCGGACGAGTTCATTCAAAACCCGCCAGAACCGGTCCTCAGCGGGTCCAGTGTGCATATGAAAAAAGGATAAATTAGAGGTAAAAAAGAAGGATAAAGAGAAAAAAAGAGGAAAAAAGAAAGCAAGAAATAAGAGAGGAAAAGAAATGAAAAGGAAAGATAAAAAAAGGAAGAAAAGGAAACAAAAACCCGTTGCTATTTTATCATTTCATTAGCTCTGTCCTTTGCTATTTACCAGATCATTGTTTGGATGACTTTATGAAGAAGGTAACCAACTGCTATGAGTTTCTTGTCTTGTTCATTAGTTCACTTTTGCTGAAACAGAGAAATATGTCCCTTTCTGCATAAAAAAGTTCAACAATGAAGTCCAAATTTCTCGACTTGGACCCTTCAAGAACCAGTCCAGAACCGGTTCCGGACCCTGCAGGCTGATTCTGCTCATTTGGACGAGACGAGACGAGATAGCAAGAAACGATCAATCCCATTGGTCTAAATGGCGTCACGTGACAGATTTGAAGTCATTGATGCAGAGCGGCAGCAAGCTTCGAGTCATTAATTTCAAATTAATGACTCGGAGCTTGCTGCCGCTCTGCATCAATGACTTCAAATCTGTCACGTGACGCCATTTAGACCAATGGGATTGATCGTTTCTTGCTATCTTGTCTCGTCTCGTCCAAATGAGCAGAATCAGCCTGCTGGACCGGGTCCAAAGAATTTTAGTGGACCCGGATCTGGACCTGTACCCTGACGACTCACTTCTTTTTGGACCGGACCCAAACCTGGACCCTGAGGATTCATTTTCTCTTGGACCCGGACCCAAACCCGTTGTTCAAATGCTCGGGTCCGAAGCCCTGGCTATTACGTTTTACAGGTAGCAGACAAAAAAAAAAAAAAAATCAGATAAAAAGAATAAAGACATCAATTTGGCGCCTATCACTCCTCCTTGAAGTTTTTTTTTTGAAATTGCACCAGCAAGGGCGCGGGACGGGCGGCTCGGTGACAGCGCCAGCGGCGCGCCGCGTCATTGCGTAACCTTGCGTCTCATTTGAATTTAGGCTTGTTGCTGATTTTCTTGCTGAAGACAATGCGGTGCATTAAGTAACTGCGTTGTTATCACCACACTAATTCCAGTAACTTCGGGTATGCAAATCGGGAAATCTCTCTAAAAATCACAAAAATTTCAGTGGGTGGATCTCTACTCAAGTCCTCCAGAACCCCCTCCCAGCTGGGTAAGGGTGCAAAATGCCCGATCGAGCGATCCGTGGATCGTGTGGAAGTGAGGAAATTTGTCAATTTTTTTTTTAGTTTTTTATTTATTTTTTTATTTTATGGCCGTAAGTTTTTCCTGAAAAATGGTCACAAAATCTCGAAAATATCGGTAAATTTGCATGCATACTGTGTTCAAATGTTTAAATGAGAAAAAAAGATTATTACTTTTCAAATTTTTCTGAGGAAATTTTTCAAAAATCCTGTGAGAAGAAAGTCCTGAATTGCGTGAAACTAACAGCGTTTTGGAACATTTTGCACCCCTGTAGCATGCCCCTTCCCCCGAACGTCCCTTGAGCGTGGGCTTGCAGGGGGCGGCGAAAAGTCAAATGGTCCATAAGCGGCGTAAATCCTGCACTGCCTAGACCACCAAAAGTAAACAGTCGATCCGACTTCTTAAATCGTTATCTCCTAATGTATTCAAATGGTAGCTAGCCAAAGTTGGAATTATCTCAAAATTTGACAGCGGGACTTATTTTTGCCTGGGCCACCAAATGTATATGGTTGATCCAACACCCCCCTACCACATACTCCTTTGAAAGCCCACAAAAAAAAAGACGAGTATTGATATAGATTGGAAGTCGTTGTCCACTAATGTATTCGAATGGTAGCCGGCCAAAATTTGAAATATCTCAAAATTTGACTGCGGGACGTATTTTGGCCCAGGCCACCAAAAGTAAACGTTTGATCTAACACCCCCCGACCACACACTCTTTTGAAAGCCCATGAAGAAAGACGAGTATTAACGTAGATTGAAAGTCGATGTCTGCTAATGTGTTCGAATGGTAGCCGGCCAAAGTTTTAACTATAACGTCCCCTCTGCTCTTCAGGGGCATCGCCAATGTTATTTCAAATGGACCACAAGACTTACGAGCAGACCTGTTCATCTCGCTTGCTTTTAATCGCTCTTGAGCCGCGGCCCGCGGGGCTCTCAGAATTAACGTCCCCTCTGCTCTTCAGGGGCATCGCCAATGCTATTTTAAATGGATCAGTAGACTTACGAGCAGACCTGTTCATCTCGTGGGCTTTTAATCGCAATGATGGCGCAGGCCTCTCAATTCTGCTCTTCCGGGGAAGAGCAGAGGGAACCGTCTTTATTATGTTAAATGGGAAATTAGACTGGGACGAGCAAACCGGTTGATCGCGCGGGCCCGGGCAGCGGGCTATTTATCGCGGACCCTCAGAACGTCCCCTCTGCTCTTCCGGGGCAGCGCTGGATTTACACATTTGCCGCCCATGGGCCATTTGACTATTTGCCGCCCCCATCCAAGCCCACGCCCGAAAGAAGGTCGAGGTCGCCCCCGCAGCTACAGGGGTGCAAAATTTTCCAAAACGCCGGGGGTTTCAAGCGATTCGGGACTATTTCCTTACAGGATTTTCGAAAAATTTCCTCACAAAAATTTGGGAAGCGATAACTTTTTTTTTGTTTTCTTATTTTAACATTTAAACACTGTGGTTACGCAAATTTACCGATATTTTTGAAAATTCGAGACATTTCCTGGAAAAAAAAACTTGTAGGTAGCTAAAGAAAAAAAAAAAAAAAAATTGACAAATTTCCTCATTTTTACGGGATCCACGTATTGCTCGATCGAGCAATTTTGTAACCCTGCCCAGCTGGGGAGGGTCTGAAGGTCCACCACAAGATATTTGTGTGATTTTTACCTCTTAAAGGTGCAAAATTTCGTGATTTTTAGAGAAATTTCCCTATATTTTCACGCGATCCACGGATTGCTCAATCGGAAATTTTGCAACCCTGCCCAGCTAAGAGGGGGTCTGAGGGTTGATTCTGCCTAGAGTACCTATATAGGGAGAGTATGGCCATCTGCGATCATGAGAGCTCTTAGGGCCCAATTTCAAGATGGCGGAGGTCGTGTTGTTTGAGGTTATGTTACATTGTTGATGAAAACGGTGTTGGTGAACGGTGAGTTTGATGACCGTTTCCCGCTAGAAAATGCAAAGACTTCTAATACTATCTAGACCTGACAAAAGGCTCATACTAGGGCGGGGAACCTAGGGCTGAGTAGAGGGACAATAGTCCCTGGTTGGCCGCAACCCGTCAGTCAGATTGGTGCACCGCGACCGAGATTTACATTGAAGCTAATGGGAAAATCACGATTTTAAAAAATTCATAAAAAATAGTAAAAAAAAATTAAATCTATTAAATAGGATACCTTTTGAAAGCTTATGCTCTGTAGATTGGGTGCCTTTTTTTAGTTTTTTGTATTTTTACTCCAGAGCTTTTCCACTGAGGCTTAAAGTTTACTTGAAATCCGTGTGTGTGTACATAGGGTCGTGCGAGTGTGTGAGTGAGTGCGGTTCGACCCTTCGCCAATTGTTTCCCCAGCCGATCCCGTCAACAATGACCGTGCGAAACAAAGCGCCGACCGGAGCCGCACCAGACACACACCCACACATACGCACATTTACCTGTCTTTACTGAAACACATGCATAACTCATCCCTCTCACAACCTACCCGAGTTGCTACAGTACAAAAGGACAAAAAACGAAAAAGGTCCGCTCGCTCACTCATTCACTTACTCACACACTCGCACTGCCTTACGTACACACACACGGATTTCCTGTAAGCTGTAAGCCTCTGTAGAAAAGTTCTGGAGTAAAAATTGAAAAAACTAAAAAAAGGCGCCCAATCTACGGAGCATAAGCTTTCGAACGGTACCCTATTCAATAGGTTTACATTTTTTTTACTATTTTTTATGATTTTTTAAAAATCGTTATTTTCCCATTTACTTCAATGTGAACCTCGGCCGCGGTGCACCAATCTGACCAACGGGTTGCATACCCAATCTGCCCTAAGGAGCTGGCCATATGTCAGGTCTAGATAGTATTAGAAGTCTTTGAGAAAATGTTCAACGGTTACAACGGTTACACGATCGACCCAAAGACTTCTAATACTATCTAGACCTGACAAAAGGCTCATACTAGGGCGGGGAACCTAGGGCTGAGTAGAGGGACAATAGTCCCTGGTTGGCCGCAACCCGTCAGTCAGATTGGTGCACCGCGACCGAGATTTACATTGAAGCTAATGGGAAAATCACGATTTTAAAAAATTCATAAAAAATAGTAAAAAAAAATTAAATCTATTAAATAGGATACCTTTTGAAAGCTTATGCTCTGTAGATTGGGTGCCTTTTTTTAGTTTTTTGAATTTTTACTCCAGAGCTTTTCTACCGAGGCTTAAAGTTTACTTGAAATCCGTGTGTGTGTACATAGGGTAGTGCGAGTGTGTGAGTGAGTACGGTTTGACCCTTCGCCCATTGTTTCCCCAGCCGATCCCGTCAACAATGACCGTGCGAAACAAAGCGCCGACCGGAGCCGCATTAGACACACACCCACACATACGCACATTTACCTGTCTTTACTGAAACACATGTACAACTCATCCCTCTCACAACCTACCCGAGTTGCTACAGTATAAAAGGACAAAAAACGAAAAAGGTCCGCTCGCTCACTTATTCATTTACTCACACACTCGCACTGCCTTACGTACACACACGCGGATTTCCTGTAAGCTTTAAGCCTCTGTAGAAAAGTTCTGGAGTAAAAATTGAAAAAACTAAAAAAAGGCGCCCAATTTACGGAGCATAAGCTTTCGAACGGTACCCTATTTAATAGGTTTACATTTTTTTTTTACTATTTTTTATGATTTTTTAAAAATCGTTATTTTCCCATTTACTTCAATGTAAATCTCGGCCGCGGTGCACCAATCTGACCAACGGGTTGCATACCCAATCTGCCCTAAGGAGCTGGCCATATGTCAGGTCTAGATAGTATTAGAAGTCTTTGGATCGACCCGGTCGGCCATCTTGAAATTGGGCCCTAAGAGCTCCTTGAACGCCTAAAATATCGCAGCCAATCAGCGTAGGATTCACAGACGGCTATACTCTCCTTATATAGGTACTCTAATTCTGCCCATTTTGCGAGACGAGACGAGATGACTCCGAGCAATACCATCTAAACATACCGTAGCCCGGGGGTTTGAGGTTATGTGATTAGGTGGCCAACTTTTACACAGGATCTTATGGGGGAAAGAGGAATTTTTGCGGTTTTTTCTAATTTTTACTAATTTTTCGGCTGTAAAAACCATATACACTTGGTCAGGGCACTTCCTTGGATGTTATAGAACGTTTCTGTGAAAAACCACTTTTTCCGCAAAATTACACACCAAAATATGTAACACCAAAGGGGGGACCCTTGCTTACTTTGGGTCGATGCGAAAGGGGGGACCCTTTGGTGTTTCGCGAAATTTTGTGAAAAAAGTGTTTTTTCGCGAAAACGCTCTGGAACATCCAGGGAAGTGCCCTGACCAAGTAAATCTGGTTGTTACAGCCGAAACATTAGTAAAAACTAGAAAAAAACCGCTAAAATTCATCTTTCCCCCACAAGAGCCTGTGTAAAAGTTGGCAACCTAATCACATAACCTCAAACCCCTGAGCTACGGTATGTTTAGATGGTATTGCTCCGAGTCGTCTCGCTCTATCTCTTTGCATGAGATAGAGTTGTTTATCTCGTCTATCACGTGTAGTCTCGTACGATATAGACAGGCAGGGAGAATCAGCCTACTGGAAATTTTCGTGTTTTTCACCTTCCTATGGTGCAAAATTACGTGATTTTTAGAGAGATTTCCCAATATTTTTTACCCGAAATGACTTGGATTTTAGTGGTGATAACAATGCAGTTGTTTTCGGCAAGAAAATCAGCAACAAGCCTGAATTAAGATGAAACGCAAGGCTACGAAATGATGCGCCGGCCGCTGGCACCGTCACAGTGCAATTTAAAATTCTGAGTCTTTGCATATTCTTTACTCGTCTACTATCGTGTCCACTTGCGACAGCACCCATTAAAAAAGAAAAAAAAAAAAACAAAAAAACAAAAAAAAAATTGCCTTGAAAAATTTGCCGCCCCTAGAAATCTGCCGCCCTGGGCCACGGCCCATGTTGCCCGTGCCTAAATCCGGCGCTGTTCCGGGGCATCGCCAATGCTATTTTAAATGGAATATTAGACTTACGTTACGAGCAGATCTGTTCTTCGGGGGACTTTTCATCGCTATTGTGACGAAAGGCTCTCAAAACGTCCCCTCTGCTTTTCTGGGGCATGGCCTTTGTCAGAATGTAGCACCTACGGCGGCAAAATCAATGTGTACAAGCAAGAAAAAAATAGAGAGAAGGCCATATTTTTATTTTTTAATTGTGAGGGGCGGCTATCCACGGAGGTCGGCATTTCGGCAAAATTGCTATCTTGCCCCCCTTCTCCGGGAACCTTTGCGGTGATAGTGTCCCGCGGAGGGGGTCGTCTCCTACCTAGACTCTATTCCCCCCTCCCAATCTTGCCACTTCCTGTTACTTACTACGACTCACCCGACGCACAGTGTATTCTACTACACATTACGTTACTGATTGTGAGTCCACCCAATGCCGTCTACAAGGTGTGTAACAAAAAAGGATCCTTGGGCATGGGTGAATATTTCGGAAACTGCTTTGATTTTCGAAAAACGCTCAAACACGTACTTACTAGCTTATTTGGAGGAGGACATCTTTTTTTGGGGGTTTTCACCTTCGGCACCCCCTAGGGGGGCCGGGGGCGGGGGGCACCACCCCCCTAAGTTGCATATTTCAAATGGGGACCCCACATTTTTATTACAGATTTGGAAAGAATACAAAATTTTAAGCCTTTGAGCGCAAACCGAATGTCAATATCGATTTTCGACCGATTTTCAAAAAATCAGAACTTCCTAAAAAAGGTCGGATTTTCAAAAACTAAATGCCTAAAGTACTCTCCAGAACGAGTACCTACTTTTCAAATAAAAATGCATATTTTTCATAAAATTTACACTGTTGCTATTTTGGGGCCCCTAAATATTTTTCAAAATTATCGAACATTTTTATTTCGCTATTTTCTTGAAAAACGATCCTAATTCACTATATTGGCTCCAAAATTCTCGATGAGGGTTATTGTGTGCTAAAATACGCTATTAAATTGTCAAAAGTCTCAACAAATCCAAAAAAAATGATAAGATTAAATTCTGTAATTGAGCCAAAAACTTGTTGTTTTAATTAACGAGGCGAGAGACTTTTAAGAGCTTTTGAGCGTATTTCAGCACACACTAACCCTCATCGGACAATTTCGGAGCATTATTGTGAATTTGGATCGTTTTTCAAGAAAATAGTGAAATACAAATGTTCGATAATTTTGAAAAATATTTAGGGGCCCCAAAATGGCAACAGTGTAAATTTTATGCAAAATGTGTATTTTTTTTTTTAAAAAATTACTCGTTCTAGAGAGTACTGTAGGCACTTAGTTTTTGAAAATCCGATCTTTTTAGAGAAGTTCTGATTTTTTGAAAATCGGTCGATATCGAACTTCGAGGTTCGATGTATCAAAGACGAAGATCGATATTGGCAGTTTAAGCTCAAAGTCTTAGAATTTTGTATTCTTTCCGAATCTGAAATGAAAATGTGGGGTCCCCTTTTGAAATATGCAATTTAGGGGGGTGGTGCCCCCCGCCCCCCTTGGGGGTGCCGACGGTGAAAACCCCCAAAAAAGATGTCCCCCTCCTAATAAGCGAATACGTGTTTGAGCGTTTTTCGAAAATTGAAGCCGTTCCCGAAATATTCGCCCCTGATCCTGTTTTGTTACACACCCTGTATAGGAGAGAGAGGAGACGGTATCGCGTATTGGTCCACCTCTTACTTGCATGTATACTTGGCAACATCCGACAACAGTGATCTCTTATCAGCAATAATTTCCAGCGATCGACGATCGACGCGTCTGCTGGTTGCGTCTTGACGACTGAACGACGCGAAGCGAAGGGTTCGGGCTTCCATAACGTCAACTTTTCGTGCTCAGCTGTTTTTTCGTGGCGCCTGCGCTTTATCTGCGTTTCCACTTGTCCAATCGAAATTCTTCACAAATGCAAGCGCCAAGCGGTCCGCGTTTGAACGAGAAATCAAGGTACCTATCAAGCGGGGTTCGTTTTTGACTTGTGTTGTGTTTATTTTGGTTTGTCAGTCTCGTCTCATCGTCTCGAGATATATGCGCGGTTCTTTTGGCCGTTGATAAACTTATTACTTACGTGTTTTAAGCCGTACTGTGGTCTGAGTTTGTATTTTTATTCTGCTTTGATTTATTTTTAGAATTGTTTTGGTCTTACGAATCGCTGTGTTAAACTTCGTCTGCGGTTGACTGAAAACGTCAACCCGGCTCGGGGGAACTGAAATTTCTTTCCGTTTCTACGTTGGTTTTTTCGACATACCTTCCTGACGCTGGAAATAATTTTACTTACCTCTCATGTAATTATTCTGTCGCTATTTCGTAAAAATCCCTGCCGAAACCACCTGTTGGGTTTATTCTGGGGGAACTATTCTGGAATTTGCTGTGATTGCTTTTGCTTGAAGTTTCCTAAATTTATAAGTAGGTACCTAGAAGAGAAAAGAGCTCCTCTTTGAGCTTTTTGATGATGGAATGGTTTCTCAGATTTTCATTCAATTCAACTTGCAGAAAGCACTGGAATCGTCTGAATGTGAAAGTTTCTCTATACATATATCTCATCAAACCGACACTTCCTCATACATCCACTGTCATTGCTCGTACCTTCCACTATTACTTACTTACATTTCGTAAATTTCAGTGGCGTGTCGTCAACCGTGTGACTTGGAACTGTCCTTTGTTTTGGTGGTAAGTGAGAGGCCTTTGATTACGGTACCTGTGGCGAAAGAAAAGGGAGCTCCCAGTTGCACAGTTGATGTCACGCTGCTGATCAATTTCAAGGATTAGAGCAGGACCATTTTGAGTTGGTATCGGGTTGTGACAAGTAGCATTCCATGCTCCCAAGCTGCATCAACACGCATCGATGAGGGGTTGGTAAGTGCAGAGTTTTGACTCGTTGCGAATCAACCGCTCACCAATGCGTTTTGCTGTAGTTCGGAAGCAAGCACTGCTACTTGTCAGAACCTGTTACCCAAAATGGTCCTGCGCTACATTTGTCAATGTGTTGTTTGTAATCCAAACACTGTTTATGGGTGCTAATAGCTAGATGAAGGCCTTTTAATTGAACCCCTTCAATGGCTGCAACATAAAGTTTCAGATTCATGATCAAAGGTTCATCATGAACCTTTTTAGTAGAATGATCATTTACATCCTTGCTGGACCCAAATTATCAACTTATTTGGTATCAAAGAATGTCCATTAATTGCTTCGGCTTGATTCTTTGATATGGGGAAGAGGGAAGCAAGTCTATTTCCATGTACTCAAAATAGATGCAGAGACAATAATAATAGAGACCACGCACTAGCCGTGTGCACAGTGGCTGCCTTTTTTTTTTGGATCTCAAGAGAAATTAACAGAGGGAGCATGAGCTTGAGGGAACACGCACCATCCCACATGGTCCATACGTTGGCTGATGCAATTTTGATACTTAGGTCTCATTAAGCGAAAACCTCAACGACTTTTCTCAGCAGTCAATTTGTGGACCATCTTTGCAGTGTTCTGTTGAGACCCCAAAAAAAAGTTGCCGCCGCGCACAAACATGGGCAAGATAGATAAGTTGGTGGTCTCTCTTATATGTTTTGTCTCTGAATAGATGGTTTTTGTGCAATGTCGCAGATATCAACAGCTCACTATCACTCAAGCGTGGAACAGGAATTTGTCTTTCTCTCTCTACAGCTTTTCAAAGACATACAGCTATGTTGGGATACCTATGTGATTTTAGTCACTATCTCTGCTCTCTTCCGACGCTTGTGATCAAGTAGAAGGAGAGAGAGAAAGATCAATTCCTGTATGCTCTGGCTCTCCCTCATCAGTCTAGTTGCCATCAACAGTCATCAACAGCTTGCCACTACTCAACCCCCCCCCCCTTGCAATTCCCCTTTGCAATTTTGAAGTAGGAAGGGCCCTCAAATTGATCAAATTTTGGTCAGTACCGTAAAATCCCTTGACTTTGGACAGGGACCTGACCTCATACACCACGGAGAAGTGCTGGTGCGGTAACTAAACTGAAATTCGCTCTTGGTGTCGTGTTTGTGGTGTTCCTGTTCAAAGTCTTAGGGTTTTACGGTACATCAAAGATTTTACTTTTCTGAAGCCCTTCATCAACAGTGAAGAAACTCTTTTACCTTGATATAAAATCAATCTCTCATCAATTGATGATTCATGGCCAAAACCTGTGCATAATTTCATTTGTATCATCAAAGTTGTGTAGTTTGGTTTGAATGATTTTGAAAAAAATTCAAGAATTATTCAGAATTTTCTTCTGTTGATCCCAAATTTTTTCAATTTGTCGGAACACTTTTCTTTGACATTTTTTTTAGTTTTCCAACTCTGGCAGAGACCATTATTTTTTTAAATGAAAGCTTGCTACAATGAATACAGTGACTGAAACAATAAATTAGTTATTAGTCTTTTACTTCAGAGAATAAGGGGGGCTTTGGGTCTAATTTTAGCTTCATCTCATTAATTATTTAAATTTTCTCCTCTTTGTTGGAATTTGTTTTGAACTTTTTTAGACTCTTGATGTTCCTACTAAAACTGAAGAACTGAGTTTTGCAGTCAATTTTTACTTTCTTGTTCTAACAAAGTTAGAAAAATTTAGAAAGTATTTCGATGGCGCAGAGATTTTTAAGGTATTTTGTTTCAATACCTGGGCCCTCACGACTAAGTCAATCATGATTTATACGAAGTAATGGTCTCTTTTCATGTCTTACACTATCCAAAATAACACCCTACCAATTTCAGTATTTCTTGACCCTTTCAAATTTATAGGGTTTTATGCAAAAGAAATTCTGAGGCATCTGTCAGTCCGTATTCTCACATAATTTTTGAACCATTGATCCATATGAATCCAGATTTTGCTTAGTAGAATCTCCATAGTTTTTTTGAAATTTTAACTTTTGAGTTCATTTTAAAGTGGGGGGGCCTGGGAGTTTCCCCCAGAATTTAAAGGGGGCGGGGGTCAGGGGTCTCCCTCAGCATATATAAGGGGGGTGGGGGGGCCTCCCTCAGCATTTTAAAGGGGGTGTGGGAGTCTCTCCTAGATTAAAATGGTGTGAGAAAGTATTTGTAGGGTATTCCCTACAGTTTTTTTTTAGAATGGCTAATGACTTCATTTTTTAGAGAAGGAAGGGGGGGGGGGGGGTTTAGGGTGGGATAATCTTTATTTCACCTATTGTTGTTATCAATTTGAGTCAGAATTTGAGAAAACTGTGGAAGAAGCTATTATGCTTGTCATGTTGAGAAAAGAAGAAAGCTCTGTTGACCTCCGATCAACATGTTTGAGAATTTGCCAAATCCAATCTGAAGGCCTAGCTAGCTTATCTATCTTTAGAATTTACAATTACCCAGTAACTTCTATACTACCTCCCTTTCTCCCAAATTCCTTCACTTTAGTCTCTTAAATGATAGCTTTCATCATAGTTTTATGAACCATGAAAAGCTTGTTTTGAGGTATTAAAATTTGTCTTGACCCTCGGTAGGTTTGTGTTAGACTGAATTAATTGTGAACTTTTTTTATATATTTACTTGCTCTAATTTTGGTGTATATTTGCTTTGCTATCCTGACTCATAAATTTTCGTTCAAATGTGTATTATCGTTCAAAAGTTGACAGTACTGTTTTTCGCAAAGGCTAAAGTTCATTCTTTTTTAGACTGAATTAATTGTGAACTTTTCTTATATTTTTACTCTCTCTAATTTTGGTGTTTGTTGGCTCTGCTATCCTGACTCATAAATTTTTGTCCAAAAGTGTATTATCGTTCGAAAGTTGGCAGTGCTGTTTTGCGCAAAGGCTAAAGTTCATTCTGTTTTAGACTGAATTAATTGTGAACTTTTCTTATATTTTTACTCGCCCTAATTTTGGTGTTTGTTGGCTCTGCTATCCTGACTCATAAATTTTTGTTCTAAAGTGTATTATCGTTGGAAAGTTGGCAGTGCTGTTTTGCGCAACGGCTAAAGTTCATTCTTTTTTAGACTGAATTAATTGTGAACTTTTCTTATACTTTTACAAGCTCTAGTTTTGGTGTATGTTGGCTTTGCTATCCGGCTCATAGATTTTCGTTCAGAAGTGTATTATCGTTCAAAAGTTGGCAGTGCTGTTTTGCGCAAAGACTGAAGTTCAATTTTTTTTTTCACTTTCGTTATTGCTCGTAAGTTATCAGTGCTGTTTTGCTCAAAGGGCCGTAAGTGCAATTCTTTCTCAGATTTACATCGTAGCTTGTAAATTGTCAAGTCTGGTTTGCTTAAAGGGATCAAGTGCGATTCTTTGTCAGACTTACATTTTTTCTCGCCAGTTGTCTGTACCTACTGTTTTGCTCAAAAAGCTCAAGTTTCTTTCTTTGTGTCGAACTTCTGTTTTCGCTGATAGTTACAAGTGCTGTTTTGCTTAAAGAGCTTTTTAAGTGTGATTTTCGTCATACAATCTCCGTTGTTGCTTACAAGTTATCAATCCTGTTTTGCTGGAAAGGCTCAAGTGCAAATTTTGAAATTCCAAGAGCTAGAAAGAAGTGTTCGATTCTTGTGAATCACCGATTCCTTGTTTGTATTGATGTTGTAAAACTTTTCCTATACCATCAAGTGTACAAAGAAACAAAAATTAAAAAGCAAATCTTTTTACTAGATAAATAATTTTTTTTTTTTTTTTTTTTTTTTTTTTTTTAATTTATTTATTTAACAAAATGAAGACAACTCAAATAGTAAAGAAATTTTACCAAACTATAATTAGCAAAACTCAATCTCTGTAAATGAGACGCATTTTTACAATACCTACCTTATCTTCACAGACCAACATTTTTAGGAGAGCAAAAATAAAATGCTGGGGGTCGAAATGAAGGGTTTTCATGTTTTGATTCCAAACGCTCTCTATTAGTCTTAATAGAAACCACACAAAGTTTTTTTTCGCTATTTAGCTGATATTAGCTGTAAAAATGCATGTGAATCAATACATTTTTCTGTTGACTAAGTATTGACTTTTAAAAACTTTTGCTCTGCTTTTCTCTAAATCATATACTTTTCCATCCAAAACTTCAAAATGCTGCCATTCCAATTCTTTTAATTTTCAAACGTTTTTAATCTTAAACTGACCTTTATAACCTCCTCTATGCAAAGGTACAATTTTTTTCAGGTGAAGAATAGGTAGGCTCCGTCAGAACGCATCACAATTTTTTTTTTTTTTTTTGCGAAATTGGGCACTGAACCTCTTTAGGAACTTAGCATGGATTGTTGGATCATCGATTAATTTATTCTCAAGTGAACACCATCCGCATTTTGTTAACAGATTAATTCAAACCGTTCGTGATAAACTTGACAAAGTCTCAATAGCAGCGGAAGAAATTGAAGCTGTTCAGAGAGAAATTCAAACTCTTCAAGTGAATATCGCTGAGTTGGAATCCCAGATTGAAAACCTTTATGTTTTCGGTGAAGATCAATCAAGAGCCGAAGCAGATGTAAAGGTACATTTAATTTATCCAGAGTTCTTTCCTCTAGTTTTTATTAATTTTTATAATAAAGCAGGACTTGCATCATAGTGTAGCTTAAGGCGATTCAGGTATCGATCTTGGACGGAGTATTGAAGTGTAAGTGGAACTTTATTGAAATAAATGGAAGCAATCGTAGCTACAATCCTCGCAAGAGACTTTGCCCTGAAACTACTGTACCAGAGAAAAATGATAGTATGGTGGCAAGACAGTTTGTCCAATGCATTTCGTCCAACGGTCGTTTAGTCCAAAATATTTAGACTAATGCGTCTAGTCCAAGCATTAATCGTCCACAATACAAATACGTCCAATGTAAACTTAGGCTAATACACGTTTTTGTCCATAAGGTGTTTTGGCCTTTTGTAAATATTGGTAACAAATGTATGCAATGCAGTTCGTCCAATGGCCGATTAGTCCAAAATATTTTGTCCAAGGCGCCAAGTCCAAGCATTTATTGTCCTTAATACAAAAACGTCTAATGTAAACTTACGCTAATACACGTTTTTGTCCATAAGGTGTTTTGGCCTTATGCAAATATTGGCAACATACTCTTTTGTCCAACTCAATGAAAAACTGACTAGTAAAGAAGAAGTAGAGAAAAAAGATTGTCTATGGTGAATTTTTTTCTTATCAATGGAATGTACTTCATTATTTTTTCCAAGGATAGGTGATATCTTTGTCCTTTTTATCAATGAGTGTCAAATGTAAAATTTTGTCCATGGCTTGATAGAAAAATTTCCTTAATTGAACGTATTCTGCCTTGGGCCGAAGAAATAATTGACCCATTTTTATATTTGGACATTATTTTCCTGGACAAACTTGACTTGTGGACAGACTGACCTTATGGACAAAAAGTCACATTGGACCAACTGTGGATTTGGACAAAAACGAATGGACAAACGGTCTGGCCACTGATAGATAGCATGAATGAGGAGTTGAAGATAACTCAAAGGTATTATGATGCCTTACCAGATGCCTCGAAAAATGCCTTAGACGATAGTGAATTTTTTCAACTATAACTGGAGAAAATTCTGTGCAGATTAGGAAATTATACTGAGCAAGGATATCGTAACCACCAAAACTGAATTTATGAAATAATCAATCTGTTATATTACATTATTTATTAATTGGAAGCATTTGACATTGTACAGAGCCTGTATGAGGACAATATAATTGCACTTCAAATAAATAAATAAATAAATTGTATTTGTTGTAAGAAACGGAACAAGGAAGGGGGGGAAAAAAAATTATTGCTAATTTGATTGATATTTCAGAAAGACAGAATTTTCTGGAATACAAGCTGTCGGCTGCTGAGAGTGTGAGAATTAAAAATACAGAAATGAAGTTGTCATTTTTGGCAGGCCTGTGATGTAGCTAACGTTAATTTTCATCGTCTTGTTCAGTGAATGTTGGCATCATTCCAGAAAAAAAAATTGTTCTTTTTCTGAAACTTCTTCAGAGTTTGAGTGAAAATTGTCCAGTCATTCTAAACTTTTCTAATTTAAACAGCAATATTCTTTTGAGTTTTTTTAACGGTCAGATTTTATTCTCAAAACAGATTTTGATTGGTTGCCCAAGTTTGCAAGAAAACGACCGAAAAAAGAAACTTTTTTTTCAATTTTTTACTCAAGATTTCTTTCGTTGAGTTTTAAATTTTATTTCACTCTTTTAGTTTCCTCAACTTTTGTTTTCATTTTTTCCATCAGGAATTAGAAACGAATGTTTCTAGTGTCATTCAACGTGTGATCACCTTAAGCTCCAATACACGTGAGCGTTACACAAACTCTGAGCGGCTATTACCAACTGATCTAGCCCAAGAGGTGAGTTCCAGAGATTTTCAAAATCTCTCATTCTACTTGACTGAGAAATGTACTGTTCATCAAAATTATACTTAAGTAATCATAGAACTGCCATTCAATCAACTCCTTCATATCTAGTTAATGAAAACAAATTTTTATACCTTCCTATAGGACTTTTGTAACATAGGTATCCACCTTCAATGAGCACAAAACTAGGTTTTTTCTAACGATTAAACCTCCATCCGCGCACCATGAAGGTTTTTTCATGTAAATTGACCCGCCAAGTTCAAACTTAGCCTTAGTTTTGATCAAAATCTCGTAAATATTTAACACTTTAAAGTTAATTGCAAAAAATGCAAAAAAGTAGAATTTGCATCAAGTCGGGACAAGTCTAGTATAAACTGATGTTATTTTTTAAAATCAGTGTATCAAATTTCATTGAGATAAATGTTCAAAAAAAATCATTGAAATTTCATCAAAATGAATATTAATACCAGACACTTTCCAGGTGCTTTTCGCAGACACTTAGTCATTGAGGAGGCCTACTTGTTATTCTGAAAGATAATGATTCAACGTTTATGAGTTCAGTTTAACCAATAAAACTGCTTCCTTGAATGAGCCATTTTTAAGCTTGGATCAAGAAAATGAACCTATTCTGAAAGTCATCAAGTACACCTTTTTTTCCTCCTCAAACCCCCCCCCCCCCCAAATATTTCTTCACTTTTCTTTTACAATTTGTCAATATTTTCCTTCAGCTAACGTCATTGGAATTGCTGTCTGAGAATCTTGCGAGTAAAATGGAAGAGAAAAGCAATGAGCAGAAACGAGCAAGGACTGTTCGATCGGAGTACGGAAGAGACGTTGATGAAATTAAAACTTGGATCTCCGATAACGAACTGAAGATTCAAGATCAGTTTGCAGACCCCCGTGAACTTCAAGAGTACATTCAGGTAAACTTGCCAAATTGTGCTCTATTTCCATTGCTTGAAATTCCCTGGTGTTAATTCGGAATCAGCCAATCTAGCTCTTTTCAGACAGAATCCTCATCGTTTTCCGATTCAAAAATTTTAAAACAATAAAATAATCGTTGTAAGATACGTTAATGTTTTTCTTTAATTTTCGGCATAACTATTAGTTTGGACCGTAATGGAGATTTTCTCGTTAACTTTTCAACAAATCTCTGTTTCATCAAAATAACTTGGAGTGCGAATGGGGCTCTTTCTAACTTTTGTGATAAGTGATGGAATAGTCGGTTCTTGTGTGAAAAGCAGCGAAAATGATGATGAGTATGCTAAAAAATTACAAAATTCACTCATAGATTCACCAAATGACTTTAAAGTTTAAGGCATTACGACAGAGCTACGCAAGTACCATAGGAGATTCCTGTCAAATTTCAGGCTTTTTTCTGTGTGTTCCTGCTAAGAGAGTGACAAATTAGACAGGAATCCTCCATGGTACCTGCGTAGCTCCGCCATTATGTTTTAACTTTTATAGTAATTTTGTGAGTCTGTGAGTGAATTTCATAATTTTGTAATGTGCTAATCATCATTTTTGCTGGATTTTACCGGAGAATGAATCATTCAATTGCTCATAGCAAAGGGTAGCAAGATGCCTCATTCAATTGAAATAATAATGGGTTTGTTGCAAAATTTTGCCCCCCCAAATTCGTGTATTGATTCTAATGGAAAATTATGCAGTTATTTTAATCTAAAAAAACTTGCGGGATCTTTATTTAATTGAAGATGTTTATATTTTTAGGTCATTGCTCCTCAAGTTTTTGATATGAGTGATAAACTAGTCAAAGCCAAGAAAAATGGTGAAATTTTAATTAAGAACTTAAACGACAAGGACAAAAAAGACCTGATAGCTTCGGACTTGAACAAGTTGACTGAAGATTTTGACCGTTTGAAAAATACCATCGACGCAAAGAAACAATTGGTATGTATCGGTTTATTCTGCTTGTCCCCTCCATTTTCGAATAATTTTTTCCTGGCTTTTGTCTTTTCGTTACTTTTTGTTTATTCATTATAGGTAAAAAAAAGTGGATATCATTCCACAGAACATGAATGATCTGAAAATTACTTGTGAGAAAAGAATAAATTAAGTCGGGATCTTAAAAGACCCGACCCTTATTTGTACTCTGTCTTTGGTGAGGATTAGGTTTAATGCAACGAACCGTACCAATAGAGAGGCTATGCTACGTTATAAGTCCTATCCCAAAGTGTGACAGCATGGATGATCTGATTCTGGTTTGTTTGCCTCTTTTTTTTGTAACCTTACATCAAAAATTGTAATCAACTCAGTGGAAGTTGGTTTGAAACAAAAGTGGAAGTGTTTTAAAGTGCCTAAATAGACACAGAATTCCAAAACAACTATCCAGGTGAAAAAATTTCATTGGCGGATACAGGAGGGTGGTAAAGGGGGTGATTCCCCCCCCCCCCCCGTTCGGACCAAAAAAGAAAAAAGAGGGGGAAGGCAGGGGGAAAGCAAGAGTGAAAAAATTAAAAAGGGGGTCAAATACTAAGGCGCTAAACTCGCCCCCCCTCCCCCGGTTTGTGAGGGCCGGATTCGACACTGAAAAATGTTTGCTTGTTTCTGTCATATGTGTCACTTTCTTTATCGTGTAAATCCTTCCAAAAGAAACGATTGTGTCAATTGCTGTGTCCGGATAGCCACTCCAAAACACTTACACTTTAGTACCAAAACCAGTTTCAAATGGTTTTGTCGCAACTTTCTTTTTAAAAAATTTGAAGTTTAAAAAAAAACGAGGCAAAAAATCTGAGCTTGTGTGAAAATGCCTACAAGAGATTTCCATTATGGCTGCCTCCTTGGTGTTTCAAAATCACTTTCCATAAAACCCCTTTATTGATCTAGCTTGTTGGCTTAATGCAAGTGTTGAGATATTTTCTCATTGGCTCTTAGCATAATATGGATTATAGGAATGAAAGGAGTAACTAATAGATTATAATATTTTACCTGTATTGAGATAGAATTTGGAATAAGGTGAAATGATAGAACAAATAAATGATGAGATAAGGAATGAAATTGATTCCTTTGGAACAGTGATTGTGAATAAAGGAAGGAACAATAGATAGATTCCTTGAACACAAATATGTATAAGAAAACAAGGAATAGTAAATGGATTCCTTTTAGTAGAGATGAACCTTTTTGAATAGGTTATAGGCTGTGCAGCGTTCTATGTAGACTCACTACTTTTTTCGAGATTGAGAGAGAAAGATTATCCAGCTGGCTCTCCAAAACATATCATCAGGCCGGGCTAAAGGAGTAACTTTGTCCGTTACGATGGTTTCTGTTTTTGTCGTAACAGCAAGTCTTAATGTTTCACCATGGACCATAGAAGGTTTTTTGCTAGCGGCGGCCCATGCAATCTGGCAACGTTGCATTCACTCCATTTAGTCATGAAATAGGTGGAAATATTGGGGGTGCACAGTACATGCCCTTGAGTTGCTATTCTACAAGAGCTTGGTTAAATTGATGAAATACAATGTTGTCAGATTGCTGCTGCTATTTGCCCATGATCTTTGCAGATGGTTCAATAGGATCATGCATTGACTGGAATGGGGCTATAGCAAACTTTTGCTGTAAGCAATTGTATAGTCAAATCTAGCGTAAAAACCAGCAAAAATCACAAATATCGCGCTGAAAAAGTCTAAAATTCAGTAATAAACTCACATAACTGCTATAACGGCAAGTTTGTAATGGCGGTTCAACGCAGGTATCATGGGAGATTCCTATCTATTATGTCACTTTCTCTACAGAAACACAGAGATATGTCTCAATTTAGATAGGAATCTCCCATGATACCTGCGTCTCTCCACCATTAAGCCCGATTTTGAGAGTTCATTTCGTGCTTTTTTAGTTTACTCATTGTCATTTTTACAGGTTTTTATGCAAGAATCAACACTTCAATCCCCTGTAGCAAAAGTTTGCAGGAGCCCCATGAACTTCTAATAACCTTGAAAAAAAAAAATGCTCTTGTGTGTTCAATGAAACAAGTACTCACAGTCCAATGTATTCTTCACAAGTTATTGACCCCAGTCAGCTGCCAAATCAAAGAACAAAATCAATATTTTCTGCATGCGATATGTTAATAAATGGAAGGGGGAGAAAAGTTAGCGCCTGTTGCATGCGTCTCTTCAGCAAAACTCTCATTTCCTTTAGGAGAGTTGCCGTGACAACGAGTGAATTGAGCATGTTTCTACTTGTGTCAGATTGTGGTGCTTGGAAAACTTGAACTGAATCATATACTCGCAAAGTTGATCCGTGTTACCCTAAAACCACCCTTCTTCTGTTCCACTTTCTTCGGGCCCTTTCTCTCACATTTTTTAATGTCGTTACACTGATTTTTTTGCTCTAATTTATTGCTCGCTAACTTTTTCTTTTTCATTTCATGAGGAAAAAAATCATATCCTTTGTTTCAAAATCAATCTTCTTTTAAATCATATCCTCTCTTAAGTATTGTCTTATTACTGCACTATGGTTTGAGATTGTCAAAAAGTGGCCAACAGGGAGTTAATTTTTCATCAATTCTTGATTCATACACTTTTAAAACAAATTTCAATCACGGAAAACACTGTAAGCAAGTATTCGAACCAAGAAATGTCACTGAAAAGTTTTGAATTAACCTTAAAAGGTCAATAACAAAGATTTTTGATATCTTTTACTTCTCTGATTTTTTGCCCGTTTTTTCAGATCTCAGACCATACGTTGCAGAAAAACTGTGCAACATCTGAGCATAATACGTGGGCAGTCTTTGCTGGTAGGTTACAAAATTCACATAAACGCGCAAACTGAACATAGCTTTTCAGTGATTTTTGTTATATTTTCTAGCAAAATTTTTAATAGCAAGATGTATAAAAGTTAAGAAGTTGTGATTCGTTTTCCATTTTGATAGCAAAAATTTTGTTGTAAAACAAAACAAAAATCACTGAAAAACTGTGTTGTGTGCGTGCGCTTGTGTGAATTTTGTAACCCACTGGTAAAAACTGTCCGTGATCAGATAATGAGCATCATCTATCTTATCTTGAGTTCGAGAAGGATAGTAATGTCTATTTGTAGTATATTTGGTGTTGCCAAGTCGTACTCTGACAAAGAAAACGGTGGACAATTTTGTGCTTCGTTTTTCGCTGCAAGAAAATATATGCTAAAAAAATTCATAGGGGCTGTAACTTTTACTTCTTCAAATTGTCAAAACTTCATCAATTTTTAATCAAAGGTGCTCATCTTGAACTGAATCAATAGGAAATGAGCTGATCTTTCAAACGAGGCAAAGATCGGATCACTAACGTGTTTAGTTTTGAAGTTGCAGGATCAGTCTCTGTATTTTAGGGACACCGTTTGTATCATAATTTTCCTTTTGTTTTGTTATTTCCCCTGTATTTGACTTGTTTAATTGTTTATTCACCATTTTATTAGGTTGGTGGTGTTTTGGACAAAGTGCAACAGTTCCTGTCTCTTTATAATTCGATAATGAAATGGGTGGAAGAGAAGAAAACTTTGCTTAAAGAACCGTTAGAGTTAAACAATTTGGCTCTAGCGAGAAGCAAGCATCAGTTATATTCTGTAAGTTTTTATTTGTTTTTATTTATACAGCTTGTGTCTTAATTTATTTTTATTCCTGGTAGTATATCCATGGAAGTCACTGTTAGACTTTAACAAGTGTTTATTTTGGGAAAAAAAAAAAAAAACAGCGTTCTGTAAACAATAATAGCAGGTATAGTTAAGATTTTATGCTCCTAAAATAAATGTTTACAAGAATCTTTTTTTTTTTCTTTCTTTTTAAAAATAGTTCTTAGTGCCCTCTTCTGCAACATAAATATTTTTTCAAAAGAGTCCTTACAACATGTGCCCCAAACTGTAATCCAATAATTAATATAGCTGTAGCAAAGTGAGTAACATAAGTTGAAAGGACTTTCTGATCATAAAATTTTGCAGAATAATTTCAGATTAAAATTGTTCGCTTAATTCTTAATTAAACTTCGTTTAATTTTTATATAACTAAGATGCTCAGTCATACTGCATAGCATATGACCAAGGTGTTTAAAATTCATGACTTGGTGTAAGACAACATCACAAACCATGACAATGGGATTAATGTTCGAATAGATTTTGATAATCATCAGATTAGTTTTTTCAATCTTATATCATTGGGTGTTTTTCTGTTGTGTCCAAAGTTCAATTTCCCTTTTTGTGCCACCTTTACAGACAGCCGTGAACAGTCGTAAAGATGTCACAAAGCAACTGCGTGAAATGTACAGTGAACTTGAAAAAATCAAGGAGAGCACGGATGTTGGAGATCTGAATGAGAAGTGGGAAGAAGCAGAAAAGGCTAAAACTGAAGTTGAAGCTTCCCTCTTAGAAAAGGTAAGTTCACCGTTACCTTAAACTGTTTTAACTTGTCTGTTTTCTTCTTTCAAATTTTTGAAACAATGGGGTAGTTGGAAGCAGAGACAAATAGAGACCCAGCACAAAGCTTGTGACAGGTGTCCACTTTTCTGGCTCAATTTTGGTCGGAACTCATCGAAATAACAGCCAACAGTCGCCTACTGTTGACTGATGAGCACGTGGTTTGCATTCGTCAAGCAAAACCTGTTTCCGGGACCGCGGACCAATCACAGCCTTTTTGTTGAGCTCATCACTCAACAGTAGGTGTCGGTTTATAGTTGCTGCCGGTGACTCCCGAACAAAACTGTGACCGCTAAACTTGCTTCACTTTTCAAACACGGGAAGCATACGGTGTGCTGGGTCTCTATTTGTCTCTGGTTAGAAGGGTCTAAAATTTTGTGTTATTTATAAGGAAAATGATAGTTCTTGATAAGCGATAATAATGGTGCCTTTGGTTTTTTTCCAAAAGTCTCGGTTCTGGAGATACATACTTGTAAATTTCTAATAAATCGTGTGCGTAGTGATGTCACTACGCGGGATTCCCATTTAAAACAATGTATTTTGGGCCACAATCTCATCTCCGGAACAATGGGACTTAATGAGCTTAATGAGAAACAGAAACCAAAGGCATCTTTGTTCTCAGCTCATCAAATTCTTTCATTTGCTCTATAAAAAACACAACATTTCAGACTCTTGCAACTTAGCGACCGGTATGTTCACTATAAGTACAATGAGTGTGTTTGGTTTCAGGAACGTTTGACCAATGATTTTCGTCCAATTTACATTTGTCCAATAATATAGTATGATTGTTCAATAATTTTGTGCATCCTATCTTTTTGATCAAAATATTAGTAGATGTCCACTTTGTCTTTCAGCCCAATTGATAAGAGGACCATAAGAATAGTAGAGCTCGTTTCAGAAGTGTAGGCTATAATTTAATTAGACCATAATCTTTGGCGACTTTTCAATTTTCATTTCTTCAAAACTAAACAAAATGTGTCTTTGACTTTGAACTTTTTATTTTAAATTGCTCCTTATTGAAAAGCCAACGCTCAAATCCATTTTCATTCATTTTCATTTTAAAACAAGAAAAATAATGTTGAAAAATTCCAAAGATTATCGGTCTAGGTGCGCCTACACTTCTGAAACCACCTCTAGCAGTTTTTACAATCTTGACTGCTAGTGTTTACGAATGCTTGACCAATTTTTATCAGATTTTTTAATAAATTTTTTGATCTGAATAAATTTAATTATTGAAACTGAGAATGAAACTTCCAATGAGAATAGTGGCAAGCCTAGAGTTAAATAAGACCTTAACTGAGGAAATCTCAAGGTTGTTTTGGATTAGCCCTAAGATCTCCCTCAAATCCCGAAGATTTACATCCTTAATTTTTAATTTTTTCTCTCACTTTGTATCTTACTTTCAGCAAGGACTGCTGAGCGAAATGTGTGAAGAATGGGAACAATTTGATAGAAAGCTAAAGGATGTCCGAAGCTTCATTGATAAGTCCCAACAAGCTCTTGAGTCCAACGCAAACAAAAAGCGCTCGCTTTGTGATCAGCACCTCCAAGCTGAAAAAACTTTGGGAGAGATAGGCAGTCAACGCTCAAAAATAATGCTTTCCACTGAGAAACTGCAGGTGCGCTCAAAACCTTTTCCTGAGAACTTGCTAAGCACGGATCCTTTTATTTTATTTCCTTTTTTATTGGCCCCCCTCTAATCTGGAGGAAGCATTAAACCAGGGATGCTGAATGTTCTTCTCCTTTGCAATTTACACAGATACCCGAATTGCTTCCGTAATCTGAAACCCCCCAGTTTCCACTTTAATGACCTTTTTACAAAAGTGCTTCCACAATCCACCTGAAATGGAAAGGCTGGAACACAATAATTTGGTTTTTTTTTTTTGAAGATAACTTTCTTTTCTTCTTTTAAGTTAAAAAAAATTTTGGTGGATCCTCCACAATTTTTGCTCAACCTCTGCAATTTACACAGAATCCTAGGATCTCGAGATTGCAAAGAGTCTGCACCCCTGCATTAAACTTTTCGATATTTTCAATGTGTTGTGATAAGACCTCTTAATAATCTCTTTATCCATAATTCAGTATCAGAACATGGAACAGTTTCAAGTCTACAAAGAAGAAGTTATGAAAAACAGAACTTTTAAAATCTAGAAAATCTAGAAATCAGTAGTGGAGGACAGACATTTCACTGAAAAAACAAAGTTTAAGTTGAGCCGAAACAGCCTCTTAAAATACTTGGCAGAGCAAAGTTCTAGCTCTACTGGAGAAAGTTGCAGTTGTACCAGAGTACTACTTCGGCAGACTGATAGCCTAAATTCTTGCTTTTGCTCCACCGAAGTAGTGCTTTGGTGCAACCAAAACTTGCTCCAGCAGAGCTAGAACTTTTGCTCTGCCAAGTTATTTTAAAAGGCTGCTTCAGCTCTACTTTTCAATGTTGTCAAGAATCTTGTTTGAAAGAATTGGAAGAATCTTTATTTTGAATAAATACAGGGATTTAAAAAAAAAACAAACAAAAACAAACAAAAACAAACAAAAACAAACAAATACTGACGCGTTAACAAAAGAAAATTTTTCCCATTTAGAATTTACCATTTCAGATCTTCATTTATTCCTACTACGGGTACTGTACAGGTGAAAATTGCTATTTGCTTTCAATCAATGTTTACTTTGGAAGAATGAGATCAGAGACCTGCATCACAGGAAAAATAGTGCAAGGTTACTTGATTTTCCATTATGTAATTGTATCTCTGAATTTGATCATGCAGTTCTCCTCAACCTATTGACATGCATTGACGGGTCAGTCTCGTCATGACTTTGAAGAAAGTCTCACTTGCATCGGATTGAAGAGTTCAAGAGCTTGCAACGTTTTCTGATAGATAACGTCATTTGCTTTGCTCTACTTTCACCGTTTCATTGCTAGATTGGCCATAAGCATAAAATAAATGCCTAAGTATTGTTGCTCAGCATTTTTTGTGAATTTAAAAAGACACTTCTTTGGAGCTCAAGGGCTAAGAGAGGTCTCACTATTGATCTTATTAAGTGAAGATTTTTGTTGTCGTGGGAAGCTTGTCAAAGTTTCCTCAAAGCTTCTAAAGAGTTGTGAAGTTTCTTTTCAGTGTAATCCTGGTTTTGAGCTGTGGTTGGGATTGCTCAGAAAACACGTTCAAAAAATGAAACACTGTTTGCTAACCTCCTGAAGTTGATTTATTCTATCTAATTTATTTCTATTTAATAATATCAATGAATTAATTCTCACCGAGCTATGCAAATTTTTTTTTTTTTTTTTTTTTTTTTTTTTTAAAATCCGTACGTTTCGTTACCACATAAAGAGCATCTTCAGTGGAAACTTACAACTTGAACTGACACAACACACACGAAAAACAAAATTTAAGCTAAAAAACCGAAAACGGATGACAGTAAAATATGACTTATTAAAAACTATTAACTGTTAACTACTATCAACGTGAAATTTACGGAACAAAGAATACTTGTTTCTTACGTTTATTTTTAATATGTTTCCTTGTTTTGCTGACAGTTTGTTTTTATTATTTTATCATTTTTAATATTTTGTATTTTGTTGTCATCTGTTTTAAGTTTTTTAGTTTAAATTCCGTTTCTTGTGTGTGTTGAGTCGGTTCAAGTCGTAAGTTTCCACTGAAGATGCTCTCCATGTGGAAGCAAAACGTATGGATTAAAAAAAAAAAAAAAAAAAAAAAAAAAAAAGTTATGTAGCTTGGTGAGTTTTAATTAATTTTTATTTATCAATGACTAAAAGTTTTGAACATTGAATAACAGCTAGTTTTATTTATTCTTTTATTCTATCTATTTTTCCTATTCTAAGTTCTAATTTATTCTATCCTCATCTTTGTTTCAGGTTCATTTTAAATCTGGTGTAAGTGGCAGTGAAGTTGTGACAGCAGCAGCATCGGATTTAAAATCTGAATTAGATAAATTAGAAAGCACGGTTAAGAACCGTATTATAGATCTAGAGAAAACTCTAAGTCAAATAGAAAGCTATCAAAAGGTATGCATCGTTTTTATGTTATTGAATGATCGATTGTAAATCATGGAGAGAAGAGGTAAACAGATTTAAAGAGAGTTGAGGTGGAAGAATTGAAAAAAAGATTTTCACAGTTGAATGTTGGAAAGATAGTTGAGAGGGGAGAGAGGGGAGGGGAGTGGAGTGGAGTTACTCAGAATGATGGCCTACTCTTCTATATGTGAAATATCAGCATAACGAACCACCGAGCTTGGGCGGCTGGACTTGACTTCTGCTACTTTTACTATTACTTTCAGTGGTGGAAATTCATCCCAAGTTTTTCGGTCCTTATTTCTGCATTCCAGTTTAATTGCCAATTAAATTGAATAAAAATCCAAAATCATCCAATTGGTCTTCAAACAGAAACTAACTACCTAATAATATTTTGTTAAAATTGCAGCAATGTTAAAAAAAGTAATTCTTAATTAATCCCAAAACATTCAATAAGTACCTAATCATCAAAGTGGAAAAAAATCTGAATTTTCCAACTATCCAAATCTATGCAATATCCAAAACTATCCAATAATTTTCAAAATATCTGAGTTTCGAATAGTCATTGGAAGAATGGTAACACTGGAAATCGACCCTTACTTGAATAACATGGTTTCTCAATTTGATCACCAAGACAACAGCGCAATTGGACTGACCCGTTTACGTGGACGTTGCTTTTCTTTCTTCCGAGGCGAGTCGTTTGCTTTGAAGCAAGAGCATAGTAAGCTGCTGCAAGTAGCTGGGGCGGCTTATCTCTTTTTCTTATCCGCTTTTTAAAATTTCAGTTTAGGAATTTTCTAATTTATTTAATTTTACTTTTGATTCAGGAAATTCAACAGCTTCGACAAGAAAGTATTCAAGTCGAGCAAAAACTTAGGCTTGCAATGTGCCCAACTCACTTGGCCCTCGACAGAGAAAAGGCTTTGCAAGATCAAAACGTAAGTAAACTTCATTTTATAATCTTATTGTTCTGATTTTGAAAAGTGTGTCTTCAGTGCATTTTTCTCAGCAAATAATTTGTTTATCTGTCAACAATATTGATCCATAGGATTTTATGTCCTGCCTTTTCTCCTTCTATGTTAGTGATTAAAACAAAAAAAAGAATCCTGCAAGAATTGTACTCCTGTTCAGCTAGGCCACTCATCATAAAAAAAGAAGCGATAGAGGCACCGATTGTGAGAGAAATGGTTATTTTTTCTCTGTTCAATTGTCATCCTCTGCTCTGCTCTTTTTGCTGTCAAAAGACTTTTTTTCTAGGGCCGTGCGAATCCCCAAATTTCAAATCAGAATCCTAATCCTTCTAATTTGAGCAAATCATTAAGATTTGAAAATCTTATTTTGATAAACTTACCCATTTCATAATAATGCCTTAAAATTAGAAGGTATACCACCTGCCCAAGACTGATCGAAAAAGATTTAAAATTGCAAAATTAAAAAATTTACTTTTATAATCAGTTGGTAGTTATCAAAATTTTGCAGCTACTATTTGCACAAATTTGTTCTAATTACGTCAGATTGAGTCGAAATCCAGCTATTCATCCACACGATTCTGCCCTAATTTCCGAAATGCCGCTTGAGAAAAGAGGAAATAAGGAACTTTCTATGGGATTTGGGAATTTTACAACTAAAAAAAACTCTGCTGTTTTCCTATCCTTGAGTGCAATGAAATTGATTTTAAATCGTTTTTATCAAGTTTTTATACATAGAGAAAAATAAATTATTATTACTTCATTGAACTGGCGAATTCATGGGTCGGAAAATTGCGACATGATTTTCAGTTTTACTTGTCGGTAATGCGCATCCCAGATATTAAAAATCCAATAGTGGAACATAGGTGCTCAATGCTCATTACACGCGGGAAAATACGGTAGTAGAAATTAGGATTTAGGCTTTGATTCATTGATTGAAACTGGTATTTGGTTCACACACCCTGAGAAGATACAGAATGCCTTAAAGTCTTTGTGAGGAAGTTTCAAATTCTTGTGTCAACTGAATCACAGGTTATATTTACTTTCTGATAATTGGTATAGTTTTTCTTATATTTTTCTTCACCTGTTTGATTCTCAAAAAAGTTATATAAGTACCGCAAGATATGTTTTGTATAATCTAAGTCTCAACCTCCCCCCCCCCATTTCTCTCCTACTCCCTGTGTAATTCTTTTAAACTGATGGAATGAAAATAGTTTTTCTCTTTTTTTCTTTTTTCTCTTGTCTCTTCTTCACTTAAATTTAAATTTTGTTTTATTTCACTTCGTTTAAATTTTTGAGACCTCGCTGTATTATATTCAGTGCCCAGTACTTATTTGCTGTCCGGTTTAAGGAAAGCTGTCAGTTTTTTCTAAATTATATCTTAAAAAAGATTCCCTAAGTACTGAGAGGTGAGTTAAAAGGGTTCTTAATGATCACATTCGAGTCAATTACTCAATTACCAGGAACTATGACATTACAATTCATGGGTCCCTCAAGAAGTCATTTTGAAGGTCAGACATAATTTGGTCTACTTACAAGAGAACTTTTGTCTTTTACTTTTAGTTGAAATAAAATTATGCTCTTTAACTTTGAAATAGTTGGAAAGTTAGATCATGAATTTTTGGTTCTCAACAAGAGGTTTCTTTTGTGTTGAAGACTTTTTTTTTATATTAAAAAATGTTGGGAAAAAGTAAAGTCTAAATGTTTTATCAGGACTCTTCTTTAATCTGTAAAGCAGAATTTCCGAGTACTTAGAGTCCCTTGATGGTGATATTGTATAGGGAGTACCGACACAACGCTTTATGAATTTGAGAGGAGTGGACTGCGAGAAAGCATTCGAAGGTTTAGTTTGACAGTGGACCAATGTTGGACAGGCGGATTTGCTGGCATTCCGGTCTGTTCCCATACGTTCCTCTATTCATTGACTCTTTTGTGTGGAGCCTTCGATGTCGTCGACTCCTGCTTGCATCCGTGAAAGCCTAAAACCAACGATCAATCACAACTCGTTGAGCTCATGCTGGTACTACCTATACAATATTTCCATCAAGGACTCTACTAGTATTCAGCTCTTTTCGACAAAATCAAACAAACTCCCCTCTCCCTATTTTATTCTTTTTATCTGTTCATTTTTTTTATTTTATTTTTTTATTTTTTATTTTTTTTAATATGTTTGTGTTTGAACGTAACCTTTCACCAAACCTGACCTGACCTCAATCGGATAACTTTCAGGCATGCAGAGAGCGTTCAAGAGTAATACAAAGCAAGATTAATGCACGTTCAGAAAGGATAAAACTTCTTTTACAGCGTGGAACTCCAGAGCTTGAACATTTATTAGATACGAACACTTAGCATTATAGTAAAAGTGCTAGAAAGTACCTGAATACTGAATGTTACTTATCCAAGTCATCAATTCGAGAGCGGATTTTGGATAACAAATCGCAATACACGTAAACGATATTAATGCGTGCTATTCCCGTAGCGATTGCATCTCGTCGATTGGAAATATATTCTATTTTCCTTTTCTAGCCATTTGAAGTATCAGCTTTCAGTTATGTGCTTTAAGATGTATTTATTTAGTAAGGAGTGTTAACAATTTTTTCTCATAAAAAAATAGTTTCTGTGTGATTTTAATACCTCCTCTTCTTTTTTTATTTTTATTTTTTATTTTCGTGAATATATTTTCAATGTACATTTTTACTTGTAAGAAAGTGAACATTTTAATACTTAATCAAAGTTGGTAATGTACAGGGCCTTGAAAAACAAATGGAAGATATCGATAAAAAACGAAATCACTTAATGGCAGTAATTAATCAATTAGATCCCAACTTCGTCGAATGTAATGAACGCGCAAAATCTAAATCAAGGTCTCCGATGCCCCGAAACGCTTCTACATCTCAATCTAATGCAAAATCTGTCAAAAACGAAGCAATGCAACCAAAAACTGTCGCTCTGTTAACTGCATCAAAGCCAGATTTAGTGACCGCTCTCTCTGGAAATCTAGTTGATGAATCTAATCAGTCTAACAAGTCTGGTTTACCAAACTTTGCGATAACTTCAGAATCAGCTCAATCTCTCTTTTCGTCAACTGTCGGAGGGAACGATAAGTTCCTTGAACCTAGTGCAAGGTCCAGTCGATCAAAGAGTCCTATTTGGATCCCGAAGGAAAGTGCCTCTTATGCAGCAGTTTGTTCCCGCTCTGCCTCTAGAGAACCAAGCTGTGAGCGAACATTTTTAAGCTCTGTTGGAAACGAGACCTTTGTGAATCAACCCAAGTGTACTGATGGAGGGATTCCCTCCATCTCTCAATTCAATCAGTATGGCACTAATATAGCGTCATTCAATGCACCTTTTGCTTCCACTAATTTATTTGATGTCTATCAACCTTCCGCTTTCCTCTCCTCTGGTGAATTGCTTGATTTTTCAAGCTCAACTTCTGAAAATCCAACTTTTCCAAATCAACCTGCTTTTTATGAACCGCTGGAACCCCTACCATCTTTAGATTTTTTCATAACTCAAGAACAGCATCCAAGTTCCGAACTTCATGGTAAGTTCTTAACGCAAACTTTGAGTATGAAACCAAATTCTACTGGGGAAGAGAAAGACCATACCTCTCCTGAACTTAGTTCATCCCCTAGTGCAATCATATTTAATAGTAACGCAAGAAATGTTTCGAAAGACATGTTGGCCAATGCCTCGGTTTCTTGTGGAATTCCAAAAATCGGAGGTAAGAACCTTGACCTTGGAAAAATCAATAGCTCCTTTCATATTACGGAGTCGGATGCTTCCATTGCTGGCAATCCTGCTTTAAACAACCATAAAAAAGAGATCGGAGGAATCAAGTCTCAAGGGAAAGTTGGTTCTACGGTCCACTCTTTCACTTCGGATGGCTCAAACTTAAATGGCAAAGCAAACCAATCACAAAACAAGAAGAAAAAGGCAGCCAGAAATTCAGAAGTATCTTCCGATTTAAGTATCCTTAAAGATCAACCAACTGCAAAAGCAGTTAAGAGTTCTTCTGCTTCTGTTGCTGTTGCTGTTGAAAAACCCAGCTTATCAGTTGACGCAGACGAAGCAAATTTTGAAGTGAAGAAGAAACGTAATCGAGGCAAAGGACGCAAAGGCTTGAATGTACCTGAGGATTCTGGTGTTCCTCCTAATGATTCAAAAAAGGAGCAGAACAAAAAATCTGCAGTTACAATTGATGAGTCGAAATTAAAGCCGAAACCTGAAATTCATGGTAAAGGATCCAATGCTGCCAACTCAAGCATCCCTCAGAAATCAGAAAAAGAAATCAAAGAGAAAACCCTTGTTACGACTGAAAATTCAAAACCAAAGCCAAAAACTAAAGGAAATCCAAAGGGATCCAATCCTAGCAGTATCACCTCTCCTTCCAGTGAAGGGAAGCAAAACGAAAAAAATAAAGTCTCATCTATCAAGACAAAATCGAAGTCAAAATCTGGAGATAACAGTCAAGAATCTCAAAGCGTCAATTTACCTGCCCCCTCTGCTGGCTCAGATAAAAAACAACCGGAAAAAATCGTTGCATCTTCCCGAACCTCAAAATCGGGAGAAAGTAGCAATCAGTCTAAGAAGACACCTGTTCCAAAAGCATCTCAAGGAAATGCACCCAGCGGAGCAAATAAAGGAGTCTCTCCAAAAAATAATCCAAATCAAACAAACAATGGCCAGAAACAAAATGAAAATGATGGTAAAGTTGCCAACAAGGAAGTGACAAGAACAGAGCAAAATAATAAAACAAAGAAACAGAACAAAGAAAATGTAACTGAAGTTGTACCCCTTGAACTCCATGATGATGAGTCTGGTGCAACAGCAAAGAACAAGAGAAGAAGGCGTAGAAACAAGAAAAATGCTGCTGAATCACAACCTTTAGTTTCCGACGACAATTTTGATGTCGGTTCTCTAGTTGGAAGTGCTGGTAAAAAAGGCAATGAGGGAGGCAAATGTAATGAGAAAAAATCGGAAGCGATCGCATCAACGGAACTTCAAAGTACAATCAAGCAGAAAAATGTGAAGCATGAAGAAAACTTTGCTCCCAAGGATGTCACTCGCAATCAGAAGCCTTCCAACTCCAAAACTAAAGGAAACGTCTCCACCAATGTGGAAAGTAAGAGTGAAAGCTCTGAAAACACAAATTTGTCAAAGTCTCAAAAGAAAACGAAAGGAAAGAAAGAACCTGAAACAGAAACTTTAGAAATTGGCAAAAATGATCAAAGAAAAATAATCAAGGATCAAGTTAATAAATCAGAGGCTCCTCAAAAGACCAAACAACAAAAGAAAGAAACTGTGAATGAGGTACCCGTCAAGGAAGCTGGGCCTCCTGCCAAAATAGGAAAACAAAAAGACCTGAAAACTCAAAAAGGAAAAGGTAGTGAAGCTCAGATTAAGGAGATTGCCTCCTCTCCAAAAACTGGTAAGTCGAAAGAACAAAAACTGACAGAGAAAAAGATTACTGAAGATCAAGGCAAAGAAACTACATCTCCAAAAAAAGAAAAGTCCAAAGACCAGAAACCAAAAGAGGAAATAGTTGTAGAGGCGCAATCAAAGGAAAAAGATCCAAAAATGAACCAGTCAAAAGATCAGAAAGTGAAGGTAGAAAAATTATCAAAGTCGCAAGCCAAGGAAGCTGTCTCTTCGCCGAAAATAGAGAACGGAAGAGATCAAACCACAGCAAAAGAAAAAGTTGACAAAGCACAACCAACGAAAACATCCCCTCCTCCAAATACAGACAAGCAGAAAGACTCCAAAAACAAGGAAGGAAAGAAAGTAACTGAGGTTCAAGCATCTTCTGACAAAGGAGAGAAACCTAAAGATCAGAAAACTGTGGATGTGGAGAAAACTGATTGTAAAGTCAGTAAAACTGCCTTAATTGAAGGAAAAGAAATGCCCAAAGACCAGAAAGCGAAAGACACGAAAGTAAGTGATGCCGAAGGAAACAGAACTTCGGACTCATTAAAAAAAGAAGAATCCAAAGACCAATTACCAAAGAAAGGAAAAGAACCAGCTGCCTTAGACAATACGATTGTCCTCTCTGTGAAGAATGAAAAGCAAATCAACCAGAAAACCAAGGGACAAACAATTACCGAGGCTCAAGCCAAGGAAACCGCCAGTCCTCTTAAAACCGCAGAGCTGAAACATCAGGAAGCTAAGAAAGAAAAAATACCTTTAGCTCAAGTTAAAGAAACCATACCACCTGCGAAAACAGGAAAGCCTTCTGACCAAAAAGCTATTGAAGATAAGAAAACTAAGGATCAGAAAGCCAAGGCGGAAAAAGTTACGGAAGTAGTAGTCAAGGAAACAGTGCCACCTCCGAAAACAGAAAAGCCTTCTGACCAAAAAAATGTCGAAGATAAGAAAACTAAGGATCAGAAAGCCAAGTCCGAAAAAGTTACTGCAGTAGGAGTCAAGGAAACTGCACCAACTCCAAAATCAGAAAAGCCTTCTGACCAAAAAACTGTTGAAGACAAGAAAACTGAGGATCAGAAAGCCAATGCAGAAAAAGTACCTTTAGCCCAAGTCAAAGGAGCCGCATCACCTCCAAAAACAGAAAACCCTTTTGACCAAAAAACTGTTGAAGACAAGAAAACTAAAGATCAGAAAGCCAAGGCAGAAAAAGTTACCGAAGTAGTAGTCAAGGAAATTGGGCCACCTCCAAAAACAGAAAAACCATCTGACCAAAAAACTGTTGAAGACAAGAAAACTAAGGATCAGAAAGCCAAGGCAGAAAAAGTTACTGCAGTAGTAGTCAAGGAAACTGTGCCACCTCCAAAAACAGAAAAGCCCTCTGACCAAAAGGCTGTTGAAGACAAGAAAACCAAGGATCATAAAGCCAAGGCAGAAAAAGTTACCGAAGTAGTGGTCAAGGAAACTGTGCCACTTCCAAAATCAGAAAAGCCTTCTGACCAAAAAGCCGTGGAAGACAAGAAAACTAAGGATCAGAAAGCCAAGGGAGAAAAAGTTACGGAAGTAGTAGTCAAGGAAACTGTGCCACCTCCAAAAACAGAAAAGCCTTCTGACCAAAAAACTGTCGAAGACAAGAAAACTAAGGATCAGAAAGCCAAGGGAGAAAAAGTTATGGAAGTAGCAGTCAAGGAAACTGTGCCACTTCCAAAATCAGAAAAGCCTTCTGACCAAAAAGCCGTGGAAGACAAGAAAACTAAGGATCAGGAAGCCAAGGGAGAAAAAGTTACGGAAGTAGTAGTCAAGGAAACTGTGCCACCTCCAAAAACAGAAAAGCCCTCTGACCAAAAGGCTGTTGAAGACAAGAAAACTAAGGATCAGAAAGTCAAGGCAGAAAAAGTTACCGAAGTAGTGGTCAAGGAAACTGCGCCACCTCCAAAAACAGAAAAGCCTTCTGACCAAAAAACTGTCGAAGACATGAAAACTAAGGATCAGAAAGCCAAGGCAGAAAAAGTACCTTTAGCCCTAGTCAGAGGAGCCGCATCACCTCCAAAAACAGGTCAACCTTCTGACCAAAAAACTGTTGAAGACAAGAAAACCAAGGATCATAAAGCCAAGGCAGAAAAAGTTACCGAAGTAGTGGTCAAGGAAACTGTGCCACTTCCAAAATCAGAAAAGCCTTCTGACCAAAAAGCCGTGGAAGACAAGAAAACTAAGGATCAGAAAGCCAAGGGAGAAAAAGTTATGGAAGTAGCAGTCAAGGAAACTGTGCCACCTCCAAAAACAGAAAAGCCTTCTGACCAAAAGTCTGTTGAACACAAGAAAACTAAGGATCAGAAAGTCAAGGCAGAAAAAGTTACCGAAGTAGTGGTCAAGGAAACTGGGCCACCTCCAAAAACAGAAAAGCCCTCTGACCATAAGGCTGTTGAAGACAAGAAAACTAAGGATCAGAAAGCCAAGGCAGAAAAAGTTACCGAAGCAGTGGTCAAGGAAACTGTGCCACCTCCGAAAACAGAAAAGCCTTCTGACCAAAAAACTGTCGAAAACAAGAAAACTGAGGGTCAGAAAGCCAATGCAGAAAAAGTACCTTTAACCCAAGTCAAAGGAGCCGCATCACCTCCAAAAACAGGAAAGCCTTCTGACCATAAGGCTGTTGAAGACAAGAAAACTAAGGATCAGAAAGCCAAGGCAGAAAAAGGTACCGAAGTAGTAGTCAAGGAAACTGCGCCACCTCCAAAATCAGAAAAACCTTCTGACCGAAAAACTGTTGAAGACAAGATAACTGAGGATCAGAAAGCCAATGCAGAAAAAGTACCTTTAGCCCAAGTCATAGGAGCTGCATCACCTTCAAAAGCAGAAGAGCCTTCCGACCAAAAATCTGTTGAAGACAAGAAAACTAAGGATCAGAAAGCCGAGATAGAAAAAGTCACTGAAGCTTTAGTCAAGGAAATTGTTCCTGCTCCAGAAACAGAAATGCGGAAAGGCCAAAAAGTGAAGGAAGAAAAAATGAACAAGACCGAAGTTAAGGAAGCAGCTACCGGGCCAAAATTAGAAAAGCTAAAAGATCAAGAAGCCAAGGTTGAAAAAGTATCTGAGACTTTAGCAAAGGAAACTGTCATCGATCCAAAAACGGATAATAGGAAAGGCAAGAAAACTGAGCAAGAAGGAGTGGAAGCTGTAACGAATAAAACTGCGCCTGCCTCAAAACCGGATAAACCTAAAAATTTGAAAACTTCAGAAGGAAAAGCAACTGATGCTGAAGCAAAGAAAGCTGCCTCATCTCCAAAAATAGTTTCAACAAAAATTCAGGAAGTTAAAGAAGAAAAAATAATAAAGGGTCAGTCGGAAGAAATTGTGCCTTCTGCAAAAGTAGAAAAATTGGAGGGCCCAAAAACGAAGGCAGACAAAGTAATTGAGGCCAAAGCAAAGGCAACTGCTGGTGATCCAATAACAATAAAAACTGATGGTCCAAAAACCAAGGAAGAAGAAGTTATTGAAGCCGAAGCTAAGGATACTGGCGGTGCTACGGTGTCAGCGAAACCAGAAGACCAGAAAACCAAGGTGGACAAAGTAATTGAGGCCAAAGCTAAGGAGACTGCTGGTGCTACAAAAATAGCGAAAATGGAAGACCAAAAAATTAAGGTAGAAAAAGTAATTGA
Source organism: Trialeurodes vaporariorum (assembly GCA_011764245.1). Classification (NCBI taxonomy): domain Eukaryota; kingdom Metazoa; phylum Arthropoda; class Insecta; order Hemiptera; family Aleyrodidae; genus Trialeurodes; species Trialeurodes vaporariorum. The sequence continues at coordinate 38,145,067 of VMOF01000001.1, forward strand.
GGCCAAAGCTAAGGCAACTGCAGGTGTTCCAAAAGCAGGAAAACCTATAAATCTAGAATCCTCCGAAGAAAAAGCACTTGGTGCTGATGCAGCAAAAAGTATAACTGGATCAAAACCGGAAAAGCCGAAAGACATGAAAACCAACGTAGAGAAAGTAATTGTTGTTGAAGCCGTAAAAGCTGTTCTTCCTCCAAAAACTGAAGTATCAAAAGAGCAGGAAATAACGGTAGGAAAAGTTGCTGGAGGAAAAGGTGAGAAAACTACCCCAACTTCAAAAACAGAGAAGCTGAAAGGTCAGGAAGGTGAGGAAGATAAAGTGACTGATGTTGTTGCTAAGAAAAGTGTGTCTCTACCAAAAATAGCAACTGAAACAAATGAGAAAGTTATGGAAGAAAAAGTCTTTAAGACTCCATCTGGAGTAGATGTATCTCCACCATTGTCTGCAAAGCTGGGAAAGAAGGGAAAAGGAGCTGCAAATGCTGAAACCAAGACCACCCTCCCTATAACAGAATCCTCCAAAACTCAGGAAGCCACGGAAGAAAAAGTAAAGGAGAAGATTGGCAAGGAAACTGTCCCTGCTTTAAAAACAGATGAGCCCAAAGCTCAGGAAATCAATTATAAAACTATTACGAATGCTCAGCTGGACAAAGATGCTGCTTTTCTTAAAGTGGAAACGCAGAAAGATCTAAACATAAAAGTCGAAAAAGTAACGAATGCTCAAGCCAAGGAACTGGCCCCACCTCTAAAATCAGAAAATCTGAAAGATCAAGAAGCAAAAGTAGACAAAATATCTAAAGCTGCACCAAAAGAAACTGCCCCAGTTTCAACAACAGGAAAACCAAAAGATCAAAAAAACAAGGAAGTTAAAGGAACAGAGGCTGAAAAAAAGAAAACATCCCCTCCTCCAAAATCTGGAAAGCAGAAAAATTATGAATCAAAAGTAACCGAGACTATAGCTGAGGATTCTCTTTCCTCAAAATCAGAAAAGCAGGAACATCAGGATGTGAAGCAAGACACAGTATTGAATGCCGAAGCTAAGAATTCTGCCTCTCCTCCTAAAGTAGATAAGCCAAAAAATCAGGAAGGTAAGGAAACAAGTACTATCACGGCTCAAGCGAAGGAGACACCCCCTCCTCTAAAGACAGATAAGCCTAAAGTGAAGGAGGTTATGGTAACTGAAGCTGGACACAAGAAATCTGCATCACCTCCAAAGATAGATAAGCCTACAGTGAAGGAGGATACGGTAACTGAAGCTGGACACAAGAAATCTGCATCACCTCCAGTAACTGATAAGCCGAAAAACAATAAATTAAAGGAAGAAAAAACAACAAAGGTGGAAGCCAAAAGAACTGTCATACCTCCAGAAACAGAAAAACTGCAAGATGTAAAAGCGAAGGAAGTTAAAGTTACCAAGGCTCAAGCGAAGGAAAATGCTCCTGCCATGGAGGCAGAAAAGCTTAAAGACGAGAAAAACAAAGAACAGCAACAGGTAAACAAGCTAGAAGCAAAGAAAACTGCATCCCCTCCAAAAGTTGAAAAGCCGAATAATCAAGAAAAGATGGAATTAACAGTATCTGAAACTAAATCAAAGGTTACTACCTCACCTCCAAAAACAGATAAGCCAAAAGATCAGACACTGAAGGGAGAAAAAATTGATTCAGCTCAAGTAAAGGAAACTTCACCCACGTCTAAAATGGGTAAGCTGAATAAGGATAAAAGAAAGGACGAAACCGTAACTCCACCTCTGGTAAATCAAAAGCCCAAGGACCAGAAAACTGAGGGGAAAAATGAATCCATAGCTCAAGCAAAGGAAACAAAGGGACCTGTGCAACCTTTATCAGAAAAGCTGAAAGCTACTGAATCAAAAGAAGAAAAAGTAAGCAAGGCTCCAGCCAAGGAAACCGCTCCACCCCTAATTACACAGAAACAGAAAGATAAGGAAGAAAGAGTAATTGAAGCTCCAGTCAGCAAAACTGCAAAAGAAGAAAAGCCTCAAGATGTAAAGAGTTGCAAAAGAGAAAATGTTGGCAAGGCTCACAGTGAAGGAAGTGCATCCACTCAAAACACGGAAAAACCCATAGGGATTAAAGCTGCGGAAAAGCAGAAGCCAGAAAAACAGATAGTAAAAGACAAAAAAGTAATCGAGGTTGAAGGAAATAAAGCTGCGGAAAAGCAAAAGCCAGAAGAACATGTAGTAGAAAGCAAAAAAGTAACCGAGGCTCAAGGAAATAAAGCTGCGGAAAAACAAACGCCAGAAGAACAGATAGTAAAAGACAAGAAGGTGACGGAGGCTCAAGGAAATAAAGTTGCCGAAAATCAAAAGCCAGAAGAGCTTGTAGTAAAAGACAAAAAGGTGATCGAGGCTCAAGGAAATAAAGCTGCGGAAAAACATAAGCCAGAAGAACTTGTAGTAAAAGACAAGAAGGTGACCGAGGCGCAAAGAAATAAAGCTGCGGAAAAACAAAAGCCAGATGAACTTGTTGTAAAAGACAAAAAAGAAACCGAGGCTCAAGGAAATAAAGCTGCGGAAAAACAAAAGCCAGAAGAACAGATAGTAAAAGACAAAAAGGTAACTGCGGCTCAAGGAAATAAAGCTGCGGAAAAACAAAAGCCAGATGAACTTGTAGTAAAAGACAAAAAGGTGACCGAGGCTCAAGGAAATAAAGCTGCGGAAAAACAAAAGCCAGAAGAACAAATAGTAAAAGACAAAAAGGTAACCGCGGCTCAAGGAAATAAAGCTGCGGAAAAACAAAAGCCAGATGAACTTGTTGTAAAAGACAAGAAAGAAACCGAGGCTCAAGGAAATAAAGCTGCGGAAAAACAAAAGCCAGAAGAACAGACAGTAAAAGACAAAAAGGTAACCGCGGCTCAAGGAAATAAAGCTGCGGAAAAACAAAAGCCTGATAAACTTGTAGTAAAAGACAAAAAGGTGACCGAGGCTCAAGGAAATAAAGCTGTGGAAAAACAAAAGCCAGAAGAACAGATAGTAAAAGACGAAAAGGTAACCGCGGATCAAGGAAATAAAGTTGCCGAAAAACAAAAGCCAGAAGAGCTTGTAGTGAAAGACAAAAAAGGAACCGAGGCTCAAGGAAATAAAGCTGCGGAAAAACAAAAGCCAGAAGAACTTGTATTAAAAGACAAAAAACTGAAAGATGAAAAGATTGTTGTGGCTCAAACTAAGTTATCTGCCCCTGATAATGCAAGTAAAACAGTCTCTCAAGAAGGGTCTCGTGGAAGTGGAATATTAGAAGCGTTTGCCTCCGAATCGCAGAAAACGGTAGAGGAAGCTGACACTTTCCTAGTTTCCAAATCTCTCGCCGGAGACAAAAATATCACCAAATCCAGTTGCAAGGACTTTGTTGACATTGAGGTCACTGACGAGCTGCTTGTTATCGCAAAGACTACAGAAGCAAAAGGCAAAATGCAATCAGCTGATCAGGACCGGTTGGTCAGTACGGGACTAGATCAGAAGGAGTCGTGTGATTTCGGAACTGGGAGCAAAAGAGAGAAAAATCTAATTCAAGGTAAAAAGCCAAAAAACGGGGTAGCTGTTGCTGTTCCTAAAACAACTGAGGTTGAGGATACAGCAACAGAAACAAACAAGTTGCCTAAAGATGTACAAAGAATCGTTGAAGTGTCGTCTAAAACTTTGTGTGAATCTGAACAAAGACCTGTTGATCAAGATGGAAGCAAAATTATAGGAGTGATAAAACCGATTTCAAAGAATGAGCAGGTGGATTTCATTAACAAGTCTATAAACAGTGTGACAAATATCCCAAAGTCCGGAAAAGGAGTTGGCAAGTCTGACGAAGAGGAGAAATCTAAAGATAAACAGTCTAAAAATTCCAGAAATTTACCAAAAACAGAAACACCCAAGAAAACAGCTCCCACAATGAAAAGTGAAATTGAAATGAAGCTTACAGGAAATAGTGAACTTTCAGAGAGAAGCAAATCCCCAGCTTGTATTAAAACAACGGTTTGTTTCCCTGTTGCTGCCGACAAGTCTAATAAAACTTCAAAAAAGAATATATCTGAACCAAAAAATAGCTCCAACAAGAGTGAAAATTTGTCTAAAATTGAAAGCCCCAGTGTAGAATCTCCGTCACTCAGGTCTCTTGAACCGGCAATTCCATTGGCAGTTTCAACGGATCGGAGAAGAGGTGACACCAATAATTTAATCTGTGATCCACGTACTGACGGTTTACTTGATAAATCTGCCGCGAATGTAATGAAATTGAAAGAGATAACTGTTCCTCTTGGCGTGCTCAAATCTGCAGATAATTCTAATGATTGTGATGCAAATGGTACCAAAGTTTCTGAAAAAATTTCAAAATCTATAAAGTTATCTGGAATCGAAGAAATTGCTGAAAAATCTAATTCGTCTGAAAATTTTTCAACCAAAAGCAGTATTTGTGATGAAACAAATCCTGCAAAATTGAAAGAAATTGATACTAAGCAAGGTCTTGGTAGCGCAACAGAAAGTGTAAATTCTAACAAACTTGAAAAGTGTCAAGATATTGTCAAAACCGAAATAATAATTTCAGTAGGACAACCTAAAAAACAAAGCAAAAAAGAGACAAAACCTTCGGATCTTCAAAAGCGCTGCAAAACTGAAGACTCAATGACTAACTTAGTGCCATCTCAGGCAAGTTCTAAATGTTTTGAAGGAGCTGAAAAAATTTGCCAGAAAGCAGGTCGTCCATCAGAAATCAAACCGTCAAACCTTTATGCTCAAAAACTGAAAGAAAATGCTGAACCTTCGTCAGACAATAAAAATCAAAAGGCTGGAGATGCTGGTCCAACTTCTGATGCAACTGAGTCATTTGTGGAGAAAACAAAGGTGTTAAACACAGCCTTTGCTACGCCTTGCTCTGAGACTGTCTCTGAGGAAAGTGCTCTGAAGAATGAGCAGAGCAAAGTGGTCGACTCGGATGAAAAAGGCGGAAATTTCAAAGAAGAAGTTGTCGCCAGAGAACATGTAGATAATGTAAGTTTGGCTCCTGGTGATGCAGGACTACGGTCAACTCCACCAGACAATGACGAGTGGAAAGTATGTTCCAAATCAAAAAACAAAAGAAAACCAAGAGCTTCGCCTTCGCCTCTTCCTCATTCAAGAACGCAGGATCCTGAACATCATAGTGATCCTGCGCTTCAAACTGAATGTCCGCTCAGCAGTGAAGAAATAACTCTAAAAAGTGTCAATGAAAGTGTATGTATTAAAAGTGGCATTGAAGCATCCTTGGACAATTCTGGCTCATTTCCTGAAGACAAATATCCCGTCAAAGCAGAAACTACAAAATCCAGTACTTCTGCAAGGTCAGTAACAGCTGGAAGAGATGATACAATTGAAAAAAGTAAAAAATCCCACAAATCTCCTGAATCGAAGAAAACAGCGGAAGAAGAGAAATCTGAAACAAAGGTTGGCCAAAAAGCTAGAAATGCTCAAAACCATGAAGGTGCTGCCAAACCTACCAATATTAAAAAAGAAGCTAAACAAAGTAACGAAACAGGAACTTCTGCCTCTCCAACCAAAGGCAGAAGCTCATCTGCACCCCTCAAATCTTCCACTAAAAATTCTGAGACGAGTGTTACAACTTCTAAGTCAACCGAAATACCAATGTCAGCACTAGAACTTGACAGCAAGAAGGAAAAGGAAAACTCACCAACACCTCTTAGAAACTCTGAGAAAGTTGTTCTATCTTCTAAAGTGCCTGAAATCGCTGCCCCTGCTGCAGAAATAAACAAGAACAAAACTAAGTGTTCACTTGTACTTCCTAGATCCACTGAAAAACTTGTTAAAACTTCGAAGGTATCTGAAGTTTCCAACCCTGCATCAGATGGAAACAAGTCTAATAAAGGTTCTTCAAAATCTCAAGATAAGCAGACTTCCAAGAAAGCTTCAACGCCAAACAAAGTCTCAATCCAAAAGCTCTTATTGCCCGATGATCAGAAACAAGTTGCTGAGGGAACTGTAATCCTTGATCCTCAAAACAAGAGCAGGAAAGTCAGACCTGAAATTGATGATGTCAAATGTGAAAAGGGAGGAAAAGAGGTTGGAAAAAAACCATCTCCAAAATCAAAGATGATCCAATCAGATCCTGCGGATAATGTACCAGAAAGTAAGACAGTATCGTCGGGCAGTCTACTGGATTCCGCGTCTAAATCAACCTCCCAACAAGATAAAGTAGGCTTGCAACAGAACCTGCTTGATTTTGTTGAGATCGAATTGAATGATGATATTATGAAAGATTTTGAAATAGTTGAATCACTATCTGGTTTAGAAGAAGATGTTAGAGTAAAGAATGAAAAATCGTCTGAAACCAGCTTTACAGAAGCAAGTTTATCACAGTTTAAAATAGATGAACTTGAAGATGGATTCACGTCTATTTTAAATCGTAGTCCCGTTAAAATAGGAGAGAAGGATAAAAGCAACGCTGTGGGAACAAACTTGACCAAAGCTAAAGAACCGTCAGGAAAATATGTATCAAAAAGTGATACTGCCAGTTTTCTACTCAAAGAAAAAATTGAGGGTTTGCCCCAAGCCTCCCGATCATCAATCTTCTTATCTGACTCACTTCTGGAAGATATCGAAATTTTGAAAGATGAGGAAAGTGTTAACCTTACGGAGCCTGAATCAAAAAATGAAGTCATGGAATCATCTTCCCGAGCTAAAACTCCCAGTCAGCTAAATGCTGCTGCAAAGGAGTTCATACCGAGATCTTCCTCTACTTCAAATTCTTCAAAACCAGAAAATGATGAAATATCCTTAGACAGTATTGCACAGGATGCAATTAACGTAGGCATATTTGGATCTGTGAAAGAAAGATCCAAGTACGGAAAATCTCAAAAGGATAACAGGAACATTAAAGAATCGAAACCAGCCCCTGAAAACAAAACCTCTGATACTGCAAATGCAAAACTTGTGTACCCTGATCCAAGTTTTACTGCTCAGCTTACTAACATTGAAGGAGCTGCAATAGACAACGCTGTAGATTCAGCAACTAATTTTACTGGCAGAGGTGGTAAAACTTTTGCTGTCATTGATCCAAATATTTGGTTCAACAAAAAGCAGTACGACGATGCAGAAAGATTGTTCTATGAACGTACTTCCCATGCTCAGTTTGCTAACATTGAAGGGAACAGAAACGCAACAAACAAGGCTGTAGATTCATCAACTAACTTTTCCAGCAGAAGTGGTAAAACTGTTGCTGTGATTGATACAAATGTTTGGTTCAACAAGAGGCAGTATGACGATGCAGAAAGATTGTACTTTGAAGCGATTTCAAGAAATTCGAAAAATAAAAAGTCAGACTCTGAGAGAGACGTCAAAAATGATGATGATGATAATTCTAACGATGATGATGACAAGAATGGTAAAAATGATGACCGATCCAATTTCGATGACAAATCGAAAAAATCGTTGGACAAAAAATCAAAATTTGACGAGCGACCGGAATCGGCGGACGGAGGTGAATCCAAGTCGACCGGCGAGTCTTCTCAAAAGAAATCCAGCAAACGAGACTCGATGTTCAATCGCTTTTGTGTGCAAATGGACAAATCTGTTGATTATTTGAGTCCAATGCCAACTTCAAAAGAATCAAAGAAAAATGTACTCTCTAAGGTTGGACTCTCCTTCAGTATGAGTTTTTATTTGATGTGTGGCTGGTTTTTTTTTTTTTTTTTTGGTTTTACATTAACAGTTGAAGTTTGACCGATTAACACTTTGAATTTTATACTGAGGTAAATTTTGAGTGTTCACTTGTTTTTAGCCATAGATTTATACAAGTTTTGCCTGACTGTACCGATTTGAAAACATTCAAATCCTGTCTTAAACAACGACTTTTCTCCATTCTTCTAACTTCTGTAACTCGCAAAAATGCTGACAGACGGCAGATCATATTCTTATCTTTAGCGGATGCTGCTTCAGAGTTGTTTTTGAGGCAAAGATGCTGAATGAATCTGCTAGATCACAAGTGACATTGTTTCTTGTGGATGTCCTTTTATTAGATAGTCTCTTCTTTCGGGAGTTGGGGTGCAACCAGGCTCATGGAAATTTCTGGGCCTCTTATAATTTTTTCGTCTGATAAGAGTTACTGGAATATTCATATGTCTTATTAAACGCGGCAAAAAATATTGATTTGCTGTTATCTCGTTCCCTTTGATTTTTCTCTTTCTTTTCCACGGTAGTTTCAATGAAAGCATTACAGGTGGCTTTTGAAAGATTGTGTCGGTATTGAATGACTCAATGCAAACCCTGAAGGCAAATCATACTGACCTGATTTAGAATGTAGATCAAGTTATTAAAATGGAGATGAACTGATGAAAGTTTTGAATGGAATATGGTTTAAGTTCGTTGAGGTAACATCACCTGAAAGGTTTTTTTGATTCTGATCATCTGCCCGATTCATGAAGGAAGAACCGTTTACCGTAAATAGTGAACCTGCTGATGTTCCTAATGAACAAAATTAACAGAACTTTACCTGCTTAAGGTGATTCCAGGTGAAACTTTTCCAAGTTTCAATCCGATGAACAGCGCCATTTGTCTCTTATTGGGGAAGTCATGTTTTTGGCATTTCAAATTGATAACAAAGGAAAATCACAAAATCCAAGAACGTCGTCACGTGCATACTTTTTCTTAAAGTCAGTAGAGAATTAAAGCCAGAGGATTGGAAATTAATTTTACCGTAAGCTAGTGAGTGCGAGTGAGTGCTAGTGGTACTACGTCTATCTGCCTCACTAGTACTCATTGAGGCTTATGGCAATTTTTGTGTTTCTCATATTCCGGTTTTGTTTTTGAGTATTTCAGCTCAAAACTATTAGGGAAACTCCCTGAAGTATGCTCACAAGTGCTGAAGTTCCTCAAAATTGTATTTTTTTTGCATTTGTTCATCAACTTTAGCTGAAAACTGTTGACTTTACAAGCAGCGTGAAGATGTGCCTTCGGTCGGAATTAATCCACCCTGAAATCACCTTAAGAGGAGTGTTTTAAGAATCAATATTATCTTGTAAAGAGAGATTGCTAGACTGAACTAACTTGGCAATGATGCTCTAGGTTCCTTCGTTTTAAAGGATTGTTTCAACAACAAAGAATCGTCCAACAATTTTTTTATTATTATTAAAATACTTTGTTTTTTTTTTTTTTTTTTTTTGGTTTTTTTTGTTTTTTTCAATGACAGCTTCTCATCATTCTAATTTAATAAGCTATTTTTTGTTGTTGTCTTAGGTGTTCTTTCTGTTCTTCCTTTTTTTTCGGTTGTGCTCTCCTTTTAGTCTTACTTAACTAATTACTGTTTCATTGATAACCGAAGAGTGACTTTTTGCAGTTTCACCCGCATTTTTCCTGTTAATGTAAAATTCATCAAGTGAACTTTTCCAGAAATCTCTATCGCAAATGGTGTAAAGAAACAAGATAGAAAATTAGATTCTTACATAAAATGCCAAGAAAATTATTATGAGGCTCTAACTATCTTTTGCGTTAAGCGATTGAATTGTTATTTCTTGAGTATAGTCCACCAAAAATTACAATGAGCGCATTAAAAAATAACGAAATTCACTTAAAGACTCACAAAATGACTTTAAAGTTTAAGGGGTAATGGCAGAGCTTTGCAGGTACCATGGGAGATTCCCATCTAATTTAAGGCTCTCCTCTGTCTGTTTATGGAGAGAGAGAGAGAGAGAGAGGGAGAGAGAGAGAGAGAGAGAGGGAGAGAGAGAGAGAGAGAGAGAGAGAGGGAGAGAGAGAGAGAGAGAGAGAGAGAGAGAGAGAGAGAGAGAGAGAGAGAGAGAGAGAAATTGAGTAATCTCCTATGAAACCTGCATAGCTCCGCCATGTTTGATCTTGAATGGCGGAGCTACGCAGATGTCATGGAGGACTCCTGTCTAATTTGTCTCTCTCTTTTTAGAAATACCTAGAGGAAAGTCTCAAATTAAATGGAAATCTCCCACGGCACCTGCGTAGCTCTGTCATAAACTTTTAAGTCTTTTTGTGAGTCTGTGAGTGAATTTCCTCATTTTTAAGTGCTCATTATTATTTTTGCTGGATTCTACTCAAAAATTAACTAACTCAATGGCTTGCAGGGAGCCCTATTTTCCGGTAGGAAACAATACTTATAGGCCAGGCAAATTAGATCCATTATTGGCAAATAGAGGAAAAAATTCGCACATATCGGGATTTTTGCAGAGATGTTCCCTAGGGTATGTAGAATAACATACTAAAAGTCCCCATCGATACCGTGTGAGCTTTCGCCGCAGTGACCTCAAAAAGGGCGTATAAATTGGTTTTCCACGATTTCTAGCCAAACGGCTGTAGATAAGGGAAAAATACCTCAGTTCAAAAAGATTTGTCTTAAAATTTTCTATAAAAAAGGTTCCTACAAGTTTTAACGATAAACGACTCCTTCACCCTTTATAGCGTGAGAAACAGATTCCCGACTGGCGCGGCGCAGCGCGCGGCCCGTAAATCGCATCCCTCCCCCGCTCCTTTTGCGTCAGCGTGAGCGTGATTTATTTTTCATATGTTTCTCGCACTGATGTAGCGTGATATGTACTGATTCTGCCTTTACTTAACTCTACCAACACAATCCACTCCCCCCCCCCCCCTTAATTTTGATGGACGCGGAAAGTAATCAATCGTTTTTATAGTTTGATTAGATACATTGCCGATTAAAGGCTCAAATTCGCATAGAGCAGGTTTTTGGCAGGGATTCTCAAGTTGTATCGAATAACACGCTGAAAGTCCCCATTGTAATCGTATGAGATTGATCTCGCCTCGGTGACCACTCGAAGTTCTTATCTCAATGCACGGCGTCAGCGCAGCTCTCTTCGGCGATCCGTCTACTTCTCTCAGCGCGAGGCAACGCATGCTTATCTTAATAAGGGGAGATTGCTGCACCGGTGCAGCAAAGATTATAAATGGCAATCGTTTCCGATATGAATAGATGTAAGTACTACATCTTAATAAGGGGAGATTGCTGCACCGGTGCAGCAAAGATTATAAATGGCAATCGTTTCCGATATGAATAGATGTAAGTACTACAACATGGAAAAAGCTAATCTTTGTTGCATCGCTGCACTAATCTGACGAATTCTAGAACGCTTTGTATTCCTTCAACTTGGAACTAATGATAGGAATAGAGAAAAGTTCATTTCATTCATCATGACCAAGTTTTCAGAAAAAGGAATTCAGACGCTTCAAGCTAAAGGCGACGCTGACATGACTATGTTAAAATTGCTGTCGACCATTCTTCAATAATTGAGTCAAATGATGCTTGCGCTATAATTGGAGAAGATATTAGATCTTCTAGTGATTTTGACAGCTTTGGCGCCACCGGAAGTAGAATTTTTTTTTTTTTTTTTTTTTTGTAAAACCTAGCAGAGGCAAAGTACTCACCAAAGTTTATCACCAAGTTCATTCATGGCAGGGCACTGAACTTGCTCCACTTACTTGGGGCTGGCGCCTCCAACCTTATTTCTCTCCAATAACCATGAAATTGCAGCCCGCACCCAGAAAATATTACAATCCATCTATTGCGGTTGCGTCAAAGGTTGCGGAAAAGCTTGCGGTTGTAGAAAAACTGGACTTAAATGTTCGACCGTCTGTCAACAATGTAGCGGACTTTCGTGCGAGAATTCAGCAAAGGATGAGGATAACGAAGGAATACAAGAGGAAGAAGAAGAAGATCCTGACGATCCTGAGGAGCTTGTCTGCAACCCTTCTGAAATCGACGAGAAAGACGCTGAAAAAATTATCGATACCGACGAGTCAACATCCGTTGATGAACTTCAGGAAGTTGTTGAAAATTACGAAAACAGAAAGAAACGAATATCAAAAAAATTGCGTTTCGATCCAACGTCTTAATTAGCGTTTGTGTTTAGTGCTTTTGTTTTTATCCTATATGTATACTCACTTTCTGCCTCATTATTTTATCATAATCGTCACTTCAATAAAGAGAGATAAACGATCTCCGATCCACCGAGATTCTCGTTCCTATCACTTCCGAATCTGGTGAGCGCCTATTTTCTTTCTTCTTTTTATTGTTCTCTAAATAATGCTGCCTATTAAATTGAATAATATAAGGTATTTAGGTTACTCAAAGCAGTGCAAGTGGCGCAACGTCAGTTGCTGCGAAAAGTTACTGATTTGCCTTATACTTGAACCTATCAAAACAATTGATTATTTTCCGCGTCCATCAAAATAAAAGGGGGGGGAGTGGATTGTGTTGGTAGAGTTAAGTAAAGGCAGAATCAGTACATATCACGCTACATCAGTGCGAGAAACATATGAAAAATAAATCACGCTCACGCTGACGCAAAAGGAGCGGGGGAGGGATGCGATTTACCGCGGGCCGCGCGCTGCGCCGCACAGTGTTTTGAAAAGGAGGACCGGCGGACATTGGCTTATAACTCTACTATAGCGCATAAAAATATAATCAAACCCATGCCACCCTACGTAGTTGGGTACGAGAAATTCATAGGAAGGGTCGAAATTGTCGCACAGTGGGTGTTTTTTAAGTAAATCCTGGACAAAAATTAAAAAAGGTGAAAGAAAGCTGGAAAAATGTCAAAAACGGCAATGACAACGTTCAAATTTATCTTATTTTCTATGGTTTACCATGGGACACACAGAATTACTGCTCTACCTCCGCACAATGATCAGTTTTCAAGAAAAAATGAACTTTTTTTTTTAGTAAGTTTCAACTGGAGGCACTTATTTTATGAATATTTTATTTTGAATGATAATGAATAAAGATAAATCGAGACTCATTTTACAGATCCGAGAATGAAGGTTTTCTAATTTCTTCCATTATAAACGCACGAAATAACCCCCCCCTACCTCCCCGAGAACAGACTCTTTATATCAGCAATAGCTCTGGAGAAGCGCTTTTAATGAGCTCAGGTCAGTGTAAATGAGATAAAATTTGGAACATGCAATGCCTCATCAAGAAAAACTCGAAAATTCGGAAATTTAGGTTTCTAAAATCTTCGTTTATATTTCTATTATGAAAAATTACCACCATCTGTAGGCAATGAAAATAGTGGGAAAAAGTATCTTGGATGGAAGGGAAAATGGAAATTTAAACCAAAAATGTGAGCAAGCCGAAAAAAATTACAGGTAGCGGGATTCGAACCCCGGTTTAATGCGTGCAAGGCAAAAACATTAGTTAGACGACCAGCAAGTGAGCATGATGTAACGCGGCGCGCGTCCAACAGATAAGCAGCCCCTGCCGATCGGCCTAGACGTGAGACAGTTGCTAGCGCGGCGAGAGAAAAACGTGGTTAATTTTACGGAGGTCGACTTACAAAAATTAAGATTTCTCCAAGAGTCGCAAAAAGTGGCAGCCAATTTTTGGATATGTTGTTCTCTAGATGTTACTCTATCACTCCCTGAAAGCCGTTTCTTAAGGCAATTTAAGGCTTTTTTTATAGCTCTGCCTAAAGTTGAAAAACGGTAAATTTTTCCTCAACTCTTTGAACAAGCTTATCAAGGTTGTAAAAGCAGAAAAGTTTAACTTCATATAGCTCATTTTAAAGCTGAAAGTACGCTGAATAAAATGGTGTATTTCATTTTTACAAAAATTTGAATATGAACAAAGAAAACACCCATACATTCGGAGCATGGTTTAAGAAAAAATCGGAACCTGCCGAAAGTCATATTTTGAGAGCTTACAAAAGTATCAAAAAACGAATTATAAGCCAAAATTATGGTAAATTCGGGTGCACAGGATACTAAACTGAAGATTTATTCATGTTTTGACTCTAAAAACACGACTTCGATTTTTGGCCCTATGTCCGCGCCGCGCCGGATTCAAAACACTGTGCGCCGCGCCAGTCGGGAATCTGTTTCTCAGGCTATAAAGGGTGAAGGAGTCGTTTATCGTTAAAACTTGTGAGAACCTTTTTTGTAGAAAATTTTAAGACAAGTCTTTTTGAACTGAGGTATTTTTCCCTTATCTGCAGCCGTTTGGCTAGAAATCGCGAAAAACCAATTTATACGCCCTTTTTGAGGTCACTGCGGCGAAAGCTCACACGGTATCGATGGGGACTTTTAGTATGTTATTCTACATACCCTAGGGAACATCTCTGCAAAAATCCCGATATGTGCGAATTTTTTCCTTTAAATTATCTAATTTGCCTGGCCTATTATTTTGAAGATGAAATTTCTAAAGTTCATAACTGAGTTTTCTTTTTCTTACAAGCATTTTTCAAGTTTTTCAAACTCCTTTTTTCGTTGCCTTTGTGGTTTATTTTACTCATAATCAAATGTCATTTTTTTAAATTTTCCTCCCTTTAATCTCTTCTTCTTTTTTTTCCTTGAGGTTTTTTTTTTTTTTTTTAAATTTATTTTTGTTTCTTAACAGCTTTTAAGACTGGTTTATTCTAACAATTTTAACAAGATTGAAGTGTTGTTATCTCATTGGATTATTTTTGTGCCTTGTAAAAATATTTTCATTGGTTTTTCTATTGGCTGCAGAAAAATGCAATCTTTTGAAATAATGCTTCAACAAATTAAGAAGTTAACACAGTAGATAGCCTATATCAAGTGTATCCTGTTGAACCTTGAGTAGTTTTGTCAGATTTTACTGTTAATTATTGAATTTTACATTGGATCAAATGAGACAAATTTGATATCTATCAAAACAAAATGGCAACACTGTCTAGAGCCTGATTTAAAAATAAATGAAACATAAATTTAAAAACCTTAAAAATGGTTCATTTTTACTCACTCAGACAGCATTTGGAAGCTAAAAATAAGAAAGACCCATTCCTAGAATTTAAGAGTATTTTCATTTGTGTTAATTCTATGCTGTTTCGAAATTCAAGTCCTCTGGCATGTTTGGCAAGAAAATGAGAATGCTTATGTTGATTTTTTCACATAGATTCGTTACAGAATGCTTGAGCCGTGAACTCAAGCTGTGAGCTCAAAAGAAAAAAAAAAAAAACATAGAAGAAATATTAATGCAAAACGCTAGAAATCGTCATGCATGTATGAGGATGTTATTTGAAGGGCATAGTTTTAGAACTAACAATATGAAAATCTACAATGCTGAAATGTCTATCAATCTGCCTCTATTTTTGTACAGGGACTTTCATGAAATCCTCTGAAAATAAAGAAAGCAGTTTTTCAATGTTAGTTACAGGAAGTAAATAAAATCATACCTTGATGCACCATAAGGGGAAAGAAACAAAGTAAAAAGGATGTGTGGTCCACATTTTTATTTATTTTTTTTGCTCTAAACTCAATTTTTTACGTTAGGACTCAAAAGTTTAGCCAAATACCTTCTGTGATGCTTTATGCCTAATTTTTGGGTTTCTCTTTTATAGCTTGCATAACCAAAAAATTTGATTTTCTTTCATTTCAGTTTCCTGGTATGGAATTGAAACTTAAAGATGTAGTACCATCAAATTTAAACAATTTTTCTCCTGAAGAACTTGAAAACATGAGTGTTCTGACTCAAGTAAGTACCTGACTATCATTTTTAATTTTTTTTTTCTTTTATATTATCAAGGGCTAAATAATGTTTGCACCTTATGATTCTCCTCATCGATGTATGGTACATTAGGTGCATACTTATAAGGGGTTATTACCACTACAAACCCCATATAAGGGAACACCAGTCATCTACCGATGACCGCCAATGACTGCTCAAAAGTGCCGAAAAGTCCAAACATCATTTGGCCCCAGAACCATGATTGGAGAGGAACTCATTTTCAAGCATTTGGTGGATGTGAGAGACAGCTAAAAAAATTTGATCAAATGATTAGCGGTATTTTGTATTGTCATCACGATGGCAATTTTCATTACTTTTTTCACAGAAAAATGTTTTGTCGTATTTTAATTCTGTTTGCACGCTCAAAATACGCTTTATTTGATTCCGTTTTTGCACCACCATGAGCTTTTTAGTCATTTAAGCGGCAATTTTTGAATTTCTTCGATGGCAAGTGTCGGTGTATGGTGGTCACCGCGGTTGGGCGCCTCTGTAGATGGTCAACCGCAATGACCATTAAGTGCCAAGACTTGCCATCAAACAAATTCAAAAATCGCTGGTTAAACGACTATGAAGCTCACAGTGGTCTAAAAACAGAATCAAAGTGAGCACATATTTTGAGCGTGCAAACAGAATTAAAATATGACGAAACATATTTACTTGAAAAAATAACCAAAATGGCCGCTAGCGATGGCAAAGCCAAGTACGGAATCCCCCCTCCAATAGCCTTATCTTATGTTTACTGTGAAAGTGATTCCTCAGAGAAAGGTGTCAAATCTTATTAATGTTGCTATGGGAAAAATTGTACTTCTTTTTTTTAAATATATTTGCAAGTGCCATTTGAATCCTGAAATCAGGATTTTCAGAGATTTTAATCTTAGAATCCCAAAAATACTGTCTGGTGAGCACCAAAGATAAACATTGTAGAGCCAAAGGATGAACTATACATCTCCTCTATGAGTGAAAGAGAGATAGTATGAGAGTATACATCGGATCAAAATTCCATATTTATTCAAATGTTATTTAAAATTGAGGAGATCTTCGGTAAACGCCTGTTCTTGCGTATCCGCCCTTTTTGCAGACATCGCTTTATTGGAATCCTTAAGCCCTAAGCTTCCAGAATATACAGGGTGGTCCAGTTCTTTCCGGCATAAATTTCAGAGGTCATTTGGGAGGTTTATATAAATAAAAATGTTCCTATGAACCATAGTCTGAAAATGCTTTGTTTTCCAGTTATGAAAGCTCAAAGTTGCGCAAAAAGTACTGTATACAAAAGAGAGAAAAAATTATTCTGAACAGTGGAAGGGGAAATAAGAGAAATCAGAGTACAGGTTTTGTTCTACTAAACGAGAGCTACAAAAAACGTCTCCTGACTTTTTTTCCCAAAAACGCATTCCAAAGGGCCTACGGCCGATTCAAAAAATTACCGTATGATCGTACGCGGTAGAAAAGTAAAAAAAAAAGTGTGTTACGTTCAAAACAAATTCTGGAAAACACTGAAATAAGATTAAGCAAACTCTTAGCTTTCATTTCAGCTATTGTTTGATTCATTTCGAGTGCGGAATAGCGGAATGGCAGCGGTTTTAATAAAAAAGTCGGTGCCCGATTTTGAGCACAGAGCTGACAATCAATGAGGGTCCCCTGCTACAACGACGAGTACGGTAAATCTTGGTTCTCTGCTCTAACTCGAGCAGTGGCCGTCTGGTTAGTGTAGCCGACTGCGAGATTCCCGTTCCTACGTCGGGTGTGGGTTCAATCCTGCCTCATATCTTTTTTGTGATCTGTGCGTCCGTCTGTATCCCAGCATAACTTTTGCACAATAGGTCCAAATGTATTCAAATTTTGCAGAAAGGTTGCTTCCAACATTCTCCAGAGGGTCTTTTATTGTTTTTTGAAATTTTAATTTTTAGGTTAGTTATGGATGAAAAATGGTTTCCATTAAAATGGGTAAAAAAGAGTAAAATTTGGATAATTCAAGTATGACTCAATTAATTTTGATGAACACTGACAAAAACAATCTACAGACAGCCTACGATAAAATAAACCTCTTATCGTCCCACTATTCAATCCTTAAGACCGTTTAAAAAATCAAAATAGGTCCGATCAAACCAAAATATAGAAAAAAGTGAAAAAGTAAAATTAAATAATAAATAAAAAATAGTTAATCAATTATTGGTTCCATGAATTTTGATGAGACTTTGTACACACAATATATTACCAAAGACCTAGCATATTTTCCTCATTAACAACCATTGAGACCGTTTCAAGAAGCCGTTTAGGTGCTGTCAAGCAAAAATAAGGAAAATCGAGTAAATAAATGAATGAACATAATATTTATAATAATTCAAGTATGACTCAATTAATTTTGATCAATACCAGCAAAAACAATCTACAGATAGCTTTTAAAATCATAATGATGGGTCAGTATTATTTTAAAAATACATTAACCCGTCATTGACGACTCAAAATCTGTCCATTGCCATTCTGGTTTATCGTCAATTTCTCAAGCAGGGGTGCACGTACCTTAACGAAAAAATTCACTGACATTCTGCACCTGTAGACCAAACTTTCTCTTAGTCCACAATTTATTTCGTGCGTTTTTGCGTCCGTGGGATTTTTTTTTAGTGCTGTCCAGTTTTCTGGACGCTATGCACTAATGGGTTAAATCCTTAAGCCCCTTTTAAAAATCAAAATAGGTGCGATCAAACCAAAAAATAGCATAAACGTAAAAAAGTTGAAAAAAAAGGGTAGTCAATCACTATTGGCTGGATGAATTTTGATAGAACTTGCATGCAATCTACAGCCAAAGTAAGTTTTTGAAGAGGAGCTTGATCCATGAAGCTGAAAAATTATTTTATAGATCCACATTCTAAAAGAGGAAACAAAAAATTGTTATAAGTGAAGAAATCAAGAATCAATCTCGATTGCTCCGAGCCATAAAAATTAAGGGGAAAATTAAACTACTAAAACAAATAGAATGCTCGTAACTAAAAGGAGACAGAAAAAATGACATTCTAATCAGGAATCGCTGGAAATGTTGACAGCAATTTGAGAATTGAATTTTGGGATCGCTCAAATGGCCTTCAAACATTTGAAGTAGGCAACTATACGTCCAGCTGCGTTACAAAATTGCATACACTTCAGATTGAAGGCTGTCTAATGAACTCTGAATATCAGGACTCGTTCCTTTTTAACTCAGTTTTCTTTGTTCGTGGAACGGAAAGGCAATGTAAAGAGGGTTTGGGGGTTTCCCCCAGAATATTGAAGGAGGGAGCTGTCTTGGGGTCTCCCACAGAATATGAGAGGGGGTCTGGGGGTTTCCCCTAGAATATTGAAGTGGGTATGTGGGCCCACCCCAGAATACTTACGGGGGGTCTGGGGGTCTCTTTTAGAATATTTAAGAGGGGGTCTGGGGTCTCCCCCAGAATTTTAGAGGGGGTCTGGGGGTTTCCCCAGAATATGTAAGGGGGGTCTGTGGGTTTCCCCCAGATTAAATTGGATGTGAGAAAGTGTTTGTAGGGTATTCCCTACAGTTTATTTGTTTTATTTTTAATTTTTACTATTTTAATTTTTATTCAGGATGCTTTATTGACTTTGAATGAAAAAAAGTCTACTGTCGCAAAGTTACTTGCACTCTTGACTGAAAATCAAGATCAAGAATTTGTAGAACTAGCCGCAGAAGCAGAGAAACTTGAGTCGGAGATAGCATCACTTTTATTTGACACTCGCCATATTGAAGTAAGTATGCTTGGCTCTGTCCCTGTAATGGTGTGTTTTTTAGCCACTCATCGAGAGTGGCTAAAATTACTTTTGGATTAGTATGTAATATTGGATAAGTATGGTTTGGAATATTTCTAAATTTTGGCTCACACAGAAAGAAAAAAAGGGGAAAAAGAGATTGTCAAGAAGTCAGTTCAAAATGGGCCAGATGTTAATTGAATGGGTTCATGCAAAAACATCAGATGTCCAAAATATTTTTATTGAGAAGACAAATATAGAAAAATAGCAAATTCAAAAATAAAAAATTAATAATGAAAACAGGTAAGACAAGGGAAATAGGAGCAAAAAGCTGCGAAACAAGTCTGATCAGTACTCACACAGATGGAGCGTCTGCAGTGGCGTTGCGTGCAATTTGGCAACAATGTATTCTATCCATTTAAACTCATGTAAAATATCGAATCCAGGGGGTGCACAGTGCACAAGGAAAATTCGATGTATTTAATGAGTTTAAATGGAGCAGTTACATTGTTGCTAGATGGCACGCGACGCCACTGAGCGTCTGCTTAAAAGTGATGTAAGCTCACAAAGTTAAGTATTACAAAAAATGGACTACAGACATTTTTGCGTGAGCAGATTTAATCATTGTTCATAATATTTTGAACTGATAGTAATTTGGACAAAAATTATTTGACGAATGTTCCTGTAACTTCTTTATCAATTAGGACAGTAATAGAAGGAAAAGCACAAAATGTACTCAAAAGTGAAAAAAAAAGATTAGCAATGCATTACTTCTTTCTGTGTTGTGTGCTTTAAATATTTCTTATACCTGAGGGTGTCCAGCAGTTCTCCGTATCCCACGGATCCTATTTTGTTTTTTTGGACCAAAGAAATTTTGTATTACTACCCTCTCCGATGGTCAAGAAAGTTATGAGATTCCTCCGTTTCCAAATGAAATACAGAAGTGGCCCAACTCACTAAAACTCCTGCCACTCAAGCATCCAAGCACTGAGGAATACCCTCAGTTAGCTGGAACCGCAGTCAGACGTTAGACTATTACTGCTACTACTTTTTTTCTTAATTTGTGTTTTCTGCGTCTGATCTCTTTTTGTGTGCTTTCTTTTTTCTCTTCTTCTCTCCACTAACGCAGTCAACTCTGGAAGAAAAACGAAAATCTGTTTCACAGGCAGATGAAGCAGATAGCATAGCTGGTCTCACCGGATCTCAGGTTGTTCCTACTGCACCCGGCAGCATATTGGATGCGCTAGATCAACCCCCCTCTCAGGTTAAATTGCTTTATAGTTCTCATTTTTATACAACTTCAGTTTATTAAGTGTCAGAACGGAAAGAAAGCTCTGAAATGAATAGTCCAACTGGAAAACCGTCTAGTTATTAAGTGTAGGTTTGTCATGGTTTTGATAGAGAGATAGAGAAGTGTTTAAATGAGTCAACGAAAACTTGACTTTTACTGATGCTGAATGATAGTGAAATTACCTTCCAGGTATTCGGTCAAGTGATGTATCATTACAAATGAAAAATCCGTTAATCATGGAATATAATTTATATTTTTGGAAGATATCCAAAAGCCTCATTAGAATTGAAGCTGAACCGGAAGCAAACGTTTGGGTCTTTCATCATGCATCAAATCATAAATGTCAAACACAGTTACAATGAGGCTCTTGCTAACTTAAGCTGTAAGCGATAGAGTAGTTGATTCTTGGGTAAAATTCAGTGAAAATTACGACGAACACGTTAAAAAATTACAAAATTCTCTAACAGACTCATAAAATGACTATTGAGTACAAGGAATATTGGTGGAGCTACGCAGATACAATGAGAGATTCTTATCTATTTTGAGGCTTTCCTCTGTGCGTTTCCGTAAAGAGTTACACAGTAGACAGGAATCCCTCCCCCCCATGACACCTAAGTAGCTCCGCCATTTAATAGAAAAGATGACAAAACAAAGCGGGTATCGTTTGAGATTCCTATCTAATTTGTCACTCTCTCTATAGAAACACACAGAGGAAAGCCTCAAATTAGATTGGAATCTTTGTGTAGCTTTGCTGTTACGCCTTAAACCTGGAAGTTATTTTGTAAGTCTATGAGAGTAAGTTTCATAATTTTTTAGTTTTTTCATCGTCATTTCTACTGGTTTTTACGTAAGAATTAGCTATCATATCGCATGCAGCATAAGTTAGTCAGAGCCCCATTGAAGCTGAACTGAAAATAATCATTTGGATATTTCATTGTGAATCAAATAATAAATGTCAAACTCAGAGTTAATATTGAAATTGTTGAGTCTATGTTGCATTGGCAAAGTTAGAACCGCACTTCTTTCGTCATTAGCGGCAATTTGAGTTTTTGACTTTTGCCCTTCTCTTTATTTTTTTACTTTTATATGCGCTTAAAAATTGGCTGCTTAAAGCCTCAGAAGTTTCAGTCTTAATGCATTGTGTAGGTATCAAATACATAACAAGAATTTAAATACTTCACCTGTATTGGTATATCGCAGATCTTGAGTATCGATCATATAATTCATTAGTTCTTTACTCCTATTTGAAATAAGTGTAAGAATGAATGATTGTTGAAAATCTCAAATTATTGCTTTTGAGGTTTCCAATGCTCATTAATTCTTTGATAAGAAGTACTCAGTGCAAAAAATATAAACACCTTTTCAGTGAAGCGAAGATTTTTTTGCGATCAGTAGCCATTTACGAATTTCTCTATCTCTCTGTCAATCAATTTTTCGTCATCATTTTTATCTTTCGTTATTGTTATTGTTACTGTTATTGTTATCAACTTACTTTATTACTGTTATTATTTTTGTTTTTTTAAATTGTGATTCTATTTTTTATTACCTTTTATCCTTTTTTAATCTAAGTAGACCTTATCGTTATCATCATTTTTGATGTCTGTCCAGTTCTATTAATTACTGTCAATGTTTTGGACTTTTTTCATTTGGTATGTGACCAAAATGAATCTCCATGAATCATTCTAGTCTGAACGTGTACATAATGTTATCAAAAGAGTAAAGTTTTTAACTTATTTATCCTTTTTTTCTTACGTACTTGATCCGATCGTTTTCTTCCGATCATCAAAGCGTAACTTCGTACAATGATTTCTGAGGAGAATATCAGTTGATTTTTTTTTTTTCAATGAGGTAGAAAACTTACCTGCGATTGAATTGCTAAGACCTTCATAAAATACAGACAAAGTGTACTCTTGTACAGTTAGAAAAGACTTTGTCTAGTTAGCTTTATCCAAAACTACACTGTCTGGCCATAAATTCTGTCAGTTGAGATCAGAGACAATATATACTAGAGAGCACGCACTAGCCGTGCATGCGGTGGCTGACTTATTTTTCGGCACTCAACAGGAATTAACACAGGGAGCATGAGGGAGCACCATCCAACATGGTCCATATGTTGACTGATGCAATTTCGGTGCTTCGATTTCACCAGGCAAAAATCTCAACGACATTTCTCATCAGTCAGCGTATGGTCCATTTTTGCGGTGTTCTATTGAGACCCCGAAAAAAAAGTTGCCACCGCGCGCAGACATGGGCAAGATAGATAGTGCGTGGTCTCTATTATATATTGTCTCTGGTTGAGATACTGTCACTTTCGTGCGTTTTTATGCAATACTGTATTGTATTGTAACTCCTGTGTAACCAGAAAGTGCATAAGAAAACCTCCAAAATGTGTAGACTGCACTCAAATATCCCGACACTGAATATTTCGTATCAGGCAAGAAACTTACATAACTGATTTTACCAAGATAGTTCTTTGTATGCGAGGGAAATTTGGGAGATAAAGATGATTATCAAAGGAAGTAGATCAGTATTTGTTAGGTGTCAATCCAAAGGTGTGTTTAGTACGTTGCATGGTCATTGCATTACTGATTTGAAGTCTATGAAGTGCCTTAATTTCTTGAATTTGTGAAAGTCCTACTGAAACTGTGAGAAGTGCGATATGTAAGTGGTCAGATTGTTTGAACCGCCATGTCCAAGCCCCAGGCATGCACTTCGAGTAAAATTTTTGTGAGTTTACACCTATTTGTAAAAATATGAAATGCAAGTCATGTTTTCTTACTTGGCGTCATTGGTACTCATTGCTATACTGCGTTTAAAAAATTCAAACACCCAATTTTCTTTTGCATACGCAATCTTGAAGAAGTCATGCAGTGTGGTAATTTTGATGCTTAGTTTAAAATTCCACTGACACCATTTTGTAGGCTTTTTTATGTACTTTAAAAAATATAGGGGTTTTTCTACTTACCTTAGAGAGTATTGCGTGATAAAAATACAAAAGAGTGATGGTATCTCAACTGACAGAACTTATTGCCAGACTGTGCAGTTTCCGATAAAGAAATTAAGGTATTGATGTTACGCCTTTATGTACGGAGACTACGAATACAAACCCTTGAGTGAATTTCATGTGAAGACAACAGATGAGAGGATCATTTTTATAAAATGAGAAATAGTAAGTACAGTTCATTCATTGAGTGTGCATTTGGTTTTATCTCAACGTAATTAAGTTTAATCAATAATTCAAATAATTCAAATAATCAATTTTTCTTCCCTAGGTTTTTCTAAAAAATTTTGGCTTGAGTCAATGTGAATTTTTTTTTTGTGCTCGGCCCCCTTGATAATAGCTGGATGCTGTATCTGGCGGCGTTGTATTTCGTCTGTTCTAAACCTTGTAAAAGATCAAATTATTCCTAAAATTAAACTTTTTGCATGGGTTTTAAATGAATAAAGTGCAACGTTACCAGATTGCATGCCTCTATTCCTAAATAATGAGTGGTTCCAAAAGAAGAAACCGCAGCTGTTTGACAATTTGTTTTAAAAATGATTTTTGTTCAAATTTTAGAGCAAGATCCATTTTTACACTTTTAAACTCCATCTTGCTCGCATTGACTCAAGCGTTCATAACTTATTTGATATTTTTCTCAGACAGTATTTGTTTTGCTTTTTATCAATTTCCCTCTATAAGTTACTCAAGTAGTGTAATATTTTAAGAGTAACGTTCAAAGTTTGTTTACGCTCTAACAAAAAACTTTGAGCAACTGAGTTTTTGCCTCATTTTAAATAATTGTCAGTTTTGAGTAAATTACTGGTTTGATGCTATTAACTTTTAGCTTCTAGTGCACGATGCTCTAATTATAACAGTGTGCCGTTGTTTTTCAGTTTATCATCACTCATTTACATCTGCAAATAATAGTGTATGAAAAGAGGTACAGATTTATGTACAAGTTCAAATCGTTTCTCGAAATTTTTTCATTTCTAGCAAGCTTAAACATTATCCTCTCGCAATGAAATTCTTATAACATTAGTTTGGAGTCAAAAAACCCATCATAAAATGAGATTATGGCAAATAAAACCCCAAAAACAAAAGCAAATTATATCTCTGATGGCTTTTTGTGGTCTTTTTATTTGCCTAAGACTTATTTTTTCTGTTCTTGATCATTTCCATTATTCTTCATCCATCTTTTAGATAACTTTCCAAAACTATGTTTTTACTAGTACTTTTTAATTTTATTCTGCTTGTCTCTCAATGACCAATCCATGTTTTTGGTTTTTGGCATCATGATTCACGCCTTGAAAGCATTGGTTTTACCAGTTTCAAATTTTTCAGCTGAAATGATCCATTTGAATCACCAAATGTTCCTTTTGAGATTCTTTTTCATTATTAGAAAATTCTTGTACTTTCAACTATCTTCCGTTCATTCCATTTTTGTTTCCGCTTTCTGTAATATATTTTCTTGCATTTACTCTTCTTCCAAGATACTGTGAGGCAAAATAAAAGAAAATACAGTAAAAGTTCATTGAGTATAACCATAAGGAGACCGGAAAACAGTCCAACACAACAGGCAGTTCAACAAAGGCCAAACACGATGCAAGTCGAATCATCCAATAGCCAAATAGCCAATAGCCAATAGCCTAGACGCTGATACCAAAATTCAGCACCTAATTGCAATTGTGGGATCTCTGCCTGGCCGGGCTCCCATTTTAATCTTGTAATTTCCGACTCTGGCCGATCCGTCACTGACAATCCGCCACTGGCTAGTCCGCCGCTGGCCAATCCCCCACCAGCTAGTCCGCCGCTGGCCAATCTCCCACCGGCTAGTCCGCCACTGACGATCCGCCAGCGGCGCACTAGCCGGTGGCGGATCAGCCAGTGGTGGATCGGCTAGCGTCACCCTCTCACCGAGAGATCTGTACGCGTCATTGAAAATATGCGCTAACCGCTCCGTAATTTCGGAGTTGCGCAACTTTAAGCGCTTATAACTTTTGAACAAATCATTTCCTTGGATCGTGGTTTGCACCATTGGAAAGAATTATACTTGAATTTGACTTTTTTATTCATAGTTTTTCATTCTCCTCCGTGCTTTGCGAGTATTTTTTAGTTTCCAAAAACCAAATTTATTTTGCGTTCAAAAGTTGAAAATATGGAATAAAACTGGTTTAACATTTTTTAATTGGACTTTCCCACACATCAATCAAAAGCTCTTTCAAAGAGAAATCTTTTGGCCTAAAGTACAAGTCAAAATAATAATTTCGGCAGAAGTTGTGGGACTTGGAAAATTTAACTTTCAGCCCCCCCCCCCTTCGCAGTCGACCAAAATTAAAAAACTGGACATTTTTTAACGCGTCTTGAGCTCTTTCGACCCTGACGTTATGAAATTTGTTGGACGATTGCCCATTCCTCATGGGAGCTGGATCAACCTCTTTCTTTTCTATTGTGGAGGGGGAATCCTTTCTGACTCGTTTGACTTATTGTTAAAAATAAGGTTCGGGACCAAAAATTAGTTCGAGATAAACGTGATTTCGGCTCACTAAAGTTTGACTTAGTCAAAAGATTGTAATGTTGCTTTTATGGGAAAATTTATGGAACTGGAGGTTTTGTTCGACATAATGGAAAATTCAACTTACACGTGGTTTGACACAATGAACTTTTACTAAATTACTAAATTGGAGAGAAAGCCTACATATTTTTAAGCTGTCCAAAAATTATTCGGAGACTTAGTGAGTTCCAATCTTTGCTGTTTTTCAAGAGTGAGTTTAACTTAAAGAGGGAAAAAGTTATTTTCTTATTTGGAATAGGTCATTTTTGTTTGAACAAAGCAGGTACCCAGATTACAATATTCATCTTGCTGAGTTGACTTCAAGTGGCATTATTAAGATGTCTTTTCATCCCGCCTTAAAAACATTTTAAATCCTTCTTGTGGTAGTGGTTCTAAAGACATCTTTTCATCTTGTCTTAAATGCGTCTTTAATCCATCTTAAATTCAGCTTTTGAAAACATCTTGCTTTCCGCCTTTAATCCGTCTTCTGAAGTGGTTTTTTAAGACAACTTTTCATTCAGACTCATGTAGCGTTTTTCATCCGTCTGTAAATACGCCCTCCAAGATGGGATTTGTAAAACGTCTTCAAAGACCAATTTGGGCAGAACTAGAAGTGGTTTAAAGATGTCTTCGAGACGCATTTAAGACTAGCAGAGTTGGGTAAATGGGGTAGTGCCGGAGTACCACGTGTACCAGTACTTCAGATTCGTAAATCTTTTGAACTGTACTTCAACTGTTATCAGATTGGATTTTTAATGAATCAAAGATTATGACTGCTCACTTTAATCATTTTAGACATGGGGTCATCCTTGATTGATTAAAAATCCACTCGGTTACTGTTGAAATATGATTAAAAAAATTTACAAATCCTGAATACTGGTACTTGTGGTATTTGAGTTTTCCCTTGTTTGCCCAACTCTGAAGACACTTGTCTTCAAAAACGGCATTAAGACAGATTGAAGATACTTGTTACTAACTTGGCAGTGTTTGTTTTTTGTTTTTCCTATCTTAGGTCATTTCAAAGAGTAGCAAGAGTCCCAACAAAATGATAAAAGAATGTGGTAGCAATCAAGGGTCGATTTTGGAAAGTCGGCCTCTCATTGGCTTGCACAAGTCTGAGCCCTGCGGAATTGCTCTTATGGAGATTTAACATAGGTTTTTCAACTTTGCCTCATTTAACCCTTTCATGCACGCATTTTGGGATTTGAGTTTTTTTGAGATTTATTTAGACCGTTCGAAAGTGGACACTTTTTTAAGAACTTTGATGGGTCACACAACTTTTTGAAAAATGTCCATTTAAATTCCATTGAATCACATGTTACATAAAATGGTACACATGTGTACCACTATCCAAGAAAGGGTTAAAGTCAAAATCCAAGAAAATGAATGCATCTTACCTTCGGGAAATTCCACAAATATATTTTTTTGAGGATATAAGGAAGATATTGATCGGTTACACATATCACTTCATCGAAAACTTAACAAAAAAATATGAAACTGACAGTTCAACTACGAGAATTTTTTTCTGCTGTAACGTCCGATAGTGAGCCGCTTAAACTTTGTATTCCTTCTTGTATTTGTGGTTAAAGCTTCAGTTTTCCTCATGAAATGGGTGTATTTCCTTCTATCAATGAATTTTATACGCATTTCAAACCATCTGCATTAAGCTAGAACAAAAAAAAATGGAAAAAACCAATTGCTACACCACGCACTCGGCTTGATCTGTGCAAAGAGTGGAAAACACGGCAAAGTATTACCTGTGATTTCACTTTCAAATTTATATTACTCTCTTATTTTGTTGATAATTTGATCTGTATGACATATCAATCTCTTCAGGATAACCTTAAAAAAATATAATTTGAATTTTCTGAAGGTAAGGAGGAATAATTTTTCTTGAAATTTAACTTTAAATGAAGCCAAGTTGAAATTCCCATGTTAAATATCCATAAGAGCAATTTCACTGGGCCCAGGCTTTTGCCAGCCACTAATTCCATACTAATTTGATTTTGCCACAAATTTTTTATTTCTTGTTGGGACTCATGTTTACTCTTTGGGTCATTTTTGGAGTTTCTTCACACTTTCTATATATTTCCCCTGTTTTTTTCCCTTTACAGGAGCTAGAGGTAGAAGAAAATGTTGATGTAGCTGGTGCTGTCGTCACCTCCTCCCCCGTTTTGTCACCCCCTCCATCTCCCACCCTCCCACCTGCACGTTCCCCCTCCCCGTTTGGTGCCACTTACCCGATTGAGAAATTAGATGAAAACACTCTCGAGTCTAACGCTTCCCTAATACTTGATGAAGAAGTGGCAGCGATCCCATCGCTTGATTCCGTCGAATGTGCAAAAGATGCTGGCTCACAAACAGGTCGGAGTTTAATGACTCCGCCTCCAGAACTCGTAAGCACTGGTACACAAATTTTGGAAAGCATGCCCTGCATCGATCAGAGTTCACTTACGGATCCAATTTTGAAACAAGTTCGGATCAGTCAGAAAAGGATTGATGATGAGAATATGGTGATGATCTCAACAACTGCTGCTACCGTTTGTGATCGAAGTGATAGTATACAAGTAGGGTTCGAGGCAGGACAAAATCAAATTACAAGTATTAAATATTTTGAAAGCGAACCCTTCCAAGTGTCCGTAACAGATCCAGGCAAAAGTAATTTGGCTTTAACTCACCATTCTGACGACTCATCAGTTTTAACTTTGAAAAGTCCTCTGTCTGCGGACAAAGTGGAAAGCTTTGAGCAGTTTGCTTACGTTTCTATAGACAGCTGCCCATTACCTGCGGAAAGTGGTCAAGTAGTTCAAAAATACTCGGGTCAAATTATTTCAAAAGGAGTAGACTTGAAAACTATTTCAACTAGGTTTGATGATCTCGCACCTGGCTCTGATAGTATACTGAGCAAACTAGACTCTGAAGTCCCTGGCATCTCTGCTGAAGTAGAGCAGATCACAAAAGAAACTGCAATAGACACATCTATCCTTTCACTGTTAGAAAAAGATGATTCCGTTAACCGAGATATCTCTGATGAGTCAAAGAAAGTATTGGCAGAAATTATGCCTAAAATTTCGTTCAAAGTTTCAAAACCATTATTGGTGGAGCCTTCAGCTGTCGTGAAATCGGAAGAATTCCAATCAGATATCAGTTTATCTGAAAATTCGAAAGAATCTTCTCCAACGAATGAAGACAAAGAGAGTGCTGTTGGTCTATTGGATGAAGTTGATCCCAGTCAGCAAGCACATTCTGAAAAAACACAGAAAAAAATTCTAAGTAAGAAGAAGCAAGCGATCAAACACGTTGACAAAGATACTGCCTCTAGCGCTGCTCCAAACTCTGATGACACAACTGAAGAAAGTGTCTTGAAAAAAGATATTCCAACGTCCAAAAGAAGACCTAACCGCAAAGCCCGAGGAAAAAAACAGAGCCGAGCTCATCTGCCCTCTTCACAAACAGTCGGTATCGTTGAAAGTGAAAGCTCAAAACAATTCGAAAGCGATCCAACACAAGTATTAGTACCTGTCATTGAAACACCCTCAAGTGAGGTCAAGTCAGTTCAAACTATTCTGGAGATTACCGAGTGCAGCGCTCAGACGGAAACTAAGGATTCGCACGGAAAATCATCCCAAACTGATCCGAGCGAATCAAAAGAACAGCATGGTTCAAATAATGAAGAAACAATAGACGCCAACACTCAAACTTCACCAGTGAAAAAACAGATGAGCATTGTTCAATCACCAATCAAGGAAAAATTCAAAACTGAGAGCACGCCACCTCATCCATTAAGAGAAGACTCGGTTGAAAGCGAATTTGTCGTTACTAACACGGTTTCAATAATGCAAGGGAAATCAAAACATAGATGCAAAAAGAAAGCCCGTAGCAAAAGAAATGTTCCGGAGACGAAAGAACCTTTAGTTAGTTATCCAATATCCTTTGACTCTGAAACCGAACAGGAATCAAAAAGTCTGAGTCTGAGCCCTGATTCAAGTGAGATCCTTGATTCATGCATAATGTCCAAAACATCTGTAAGAATCAACCCCGTAACCAAGCAGTCGGAGGTCACTGCAGAAACTGATGTCTCCCGTTCATTTAATGCCTCTGAAGTCTTTGTGGATACTGTAATTGAAAGCACTCGAGTTGCAAAAGTTTCCACCTTTAGCGAATGCTCTGATGCCAAGAAAATGGTCAAGGAGGACTTTGCAAGTTTACAATTAGAAGAAAGTTTGCCTCCAAAAGGAGAGCATTCTCCTGGCCCACCTGACATCTTTGCAGAGGATAAACTTTGGGATAAAAATATCCAAATTGACAATGCAACGGTCTTTGGAAGTCCATCTTTTGAACTTTTAGCCGAAGTAAAAGTTCAAGAGACAAGCATTTACTCTCAAGAATTTCAGCCTGAAGTTTTAGAGAGAGAACGTGTGTCTGAAATCGCCTCATCAATTGAAAGTTCTCTTCTTCCTCTTGAAGAATCAAATCTCAAGACATCAAGCCCAGTTCCTCTAGATGACACTTGTAATTTGTCAGTAACGGAAAAAAATATGGAAAATGAATCGAATGAAGCTGAAAGATTAGTTTTGGAGTCTCAAGAACCGCCTGAAGTTGCTCGAGACTCTAGTGATTACATAGAATCTTCCAAAATCTCCATCAAGACTCGCATCGACTCTCTAAAAATGGCTAGTCAGTTGTTTGAATCTCCTGGCAGTGGGCCGTTGATGCTTCCTCCTATCGACCGTTCAACCGGAGATTATACTGGTCCTTCCGTAGCTGAAAACATTAGCCAAATTGCATCGATGTACTGCAAAACTACTGAACTGTTTGGTGAGCTTCAAGGATTGTATCATCGTGTTTTAGGAATGCAGGTAAAATTCCATCATTCAATCTTTTACTTTAAGATGAATCTGCGTTGTGTTGTATCCATAAAAACCATGAGCTTGAATTTCTTGAAATAATTCATTTTAATCAAAGTATGGTTCTGTTTGAAATCTCAAATCATGCGAGACAGCTAGGGAAACTTATTAGTTTTTTCAGCAGGAAAGAATCGGGGGTCATTTTAGAAGTGTAGACGCACCCAGAGCTATAATCTATGAAATGTTTCAACATTGTTTATTATGTTACAAAATGGACTTGAATATGAGCGTTGGGTTTTCATTTAGGAATGCTTAAAAATCGAAATTTTAAAGTCGGAGGTAAGTTTTGTATTGATGTGAAGGAATGAAAATTGAAAATTCGCCAAAGATTATGGTCGAGCTGCTCCTACTTTTCTGAAACAAGCTCTAAGTATGAATCATTTCCAGGGAGGAGGGGGGGGGAGTGTGATTGTGAAAGATTGAGTCAAGAACCCTAGCTAAAAACATTATAGCCTGGTTGATTATTCTGATCGGATTAATGACTTGATCTTGTTCATAATCACTTTCAGAAGTAGCAAGTGACAGCAGTGCTTTGTTTATCTTCATACACGCTCAAAGTTGGAGTGTCAAATTGGCAATGGTGAGCTGAAATCCACTGTAAACTGTAGAATTGCCAACCTGAAATTTCTAAAATTCAAACATAACCTTGACCAAAACACCTCCTAAATGGGCTTATTGGTTTTGTCGACAGTAGATTGGTGAACAGATGACACACCATCCATCGTCAAATAACTCTACACAGTGTTTGACGGGCCATCTAATTCCACAGTTGTTTGACGAACGGAACATCAACCAAACATGCCACGGTTGGCTCACCTGCTGTTTTGTGGTGGATCTCGGCTCATTGATGCCAATTTGACGATCCTAATTTAAGCGGGTACGAAGGCCTTTAGGAAGGCTAGTTCCTTGCTACTATCAGGCAGACATCAATGTGCATAATGGCTTTTGATGCAAAGGAGCTGTCTGCTCTGCTAATGGGGCTCTTGCCAACTTTTGCTTTAAGCGTTTGAATAGTTGTTTTATACGTAAAAACCAGCTAAAATGACGATGAGTATCTACACTAAAAAATCGCATATTTCACTCATGAACTCACACAATGACTTCAAAGGTTAAGTTGTGGTGGAGCTACGCAGGTACCATGGGAGATTCATATATGAGTCGCATTTTGCTTTGTCATCGAAAGCCGTTTGATGGCCATCAACGGCCTTTCGATGGCCATCGCTCGTATTTTGCTTCTCCGATGATCATCGGAAGTGGGCGGAGCCAAATTTAATTTCACTATGTGGCAACCCTGTACCATCGGGCGATGGCCATCTTCATTGATGAACTCTGGAGGTCGTCAACCATTTCGACATTGCTGCTGACGGCTGTTCGTCGCGCGCCAAGCGGTCATCATCTGAAAGTTTCTCATTTTTTCGCGCTTTTTTCTGATCGGACAGAGAAATATCATCGCGCGATGGCCATCGGCCACTGCCAATAACAAAGCAAAATGCGACTATAATTTGAGGCTCTCCTATGTGTATTTCTTTATCTAGAGAGAATGACAAATTAGATAGGAATCCCTCATGACTCAGGCGTAACTCCGCCATTGAAAAGCAAAGATGTGACTGAAAACCGCACTAAACGCTGAACTCTATAATTTTGGCTGTAAAGGCCAGACATGGAATGCAAGAGAGGTTTAACTCTAGTTTTGGCAAAAGCCAGTTGAAACCTTGACAGATTCCACTTTGGATTGTTGATTTTTACATAAAATGCCAAGGAAATTACAATGGCGCTCTTCTTCACTTTTGAGCAATTGAGAAGTTAATTTTTGAGAAGACTTCAGCAAAATTTAGAATGAGCACATGAAAAAATTACGAAATTTACTCACAGACTCACAAAATGACTTTTGAGTTTAAGTCGTAATGGCGGAGATACGCAGGTCCCATGGGAGATTCGTATCTAATTTAAGACTTTCCTCTGTGTTTTCTGCAGAAAGATTGACAATTTAGACAGAAATCCCCCATGACACCTGCTTTGCTCTGCCATTTTTTAAGCAAAGATGGCAGAGCTATGCAGGTAATCAGGTATCATAAAATATTCCTATCTAATGTTTCACTCTCTCCATAGAAACACACTGAGGAAAGCCTCACATTTGATAGGAATCTCCCATGGTACCTACTTGGCTCCGCCATTACGCCTTAGACTTAAAAGTCATATTGTGAGAATGTAAGTAAATTTCGTAATTTTTTATCGTAAATTGTGCTGGATTTTACGCGAGATTGAATTATTTAATTGCTTGAAGCAAAAGTTAGCGAGAGCCCCAAGTTTGTCCAGATGCGCTGTGACTGTGGGGACTGCAGGAGTGTTATTTACATCACTGATTTCTTGGAAATTTTTATGTAAAACCAACAAGAAACATTTTGAT
Source organism: Trialeurodes vaporariorum (assembly GCA_011764245.1). NCBI lineage: Eukaryota > Metazoa > Arthropoda > Insecta > Hemiptera > Aleyrodidae > Trialeurodes > Trialeurodes vaporariorum. Next base: position 38,178,429 of record VMOF01000001.1, read on the forward strand.
TCCACAAAGTCATTGGTTTTTTGAAGGATTTGCTACTATGAAGGGCAAGGCTTTGATCGTGTTCTTATTTTATTTTCTAACGTGGCCATGATTAAAGAAAAATTGAAAATAGTAGGAAAAAACACTACGAGAGTAGGATGTGTGGAAGTTAATTATTGCAGTCAATTAACAACTGCGGACACAACTTGCCTTGACTGCAGTATAAGTATCAATGGAAAAGAGGCACCCGAACTAATTTGTTAAACGCACAAAGAAATACGTACCATATATTCTGAGGTATTGTGAGAAGCAGGAGGATTTGTGATTTTCAATTCTGTCGATAAGTTCAAGCTGATTTCAAATTCCTGTGATGGTGAATAGTTTTACTCTTCGAGCGGTTTTTCATGTATCAAAATTATATTGTATCCTGAAGCATGGTCTCCGCTGTTCTTTGACCCTCTTTTATCAACTATTTGTTTTTTTCTCCTCTATACGTGTACCAAGTCAATTTTCATGTTTCAATCTGAGAATGAAACCTTTCTAATTATTCTCCTTTTTTTTATCGTGATATTCCGTCCACAACAACTAATGCTAATGCCGTATAATGGGGCTCTTGCTAACTTTTACTATAAGGGATTAATCTGGATTCATGAGTAAAATCCAGCAAATATCACAATGAGTGCATTAAAAAGTGTTGCAAATCACTCACGGACTTACAAAACGACTTTAATTTTCAAGATGTAATGGCAAAGCCCACGTAGGTACCATGATACCATGATACCATAGTACCATGATAGATTCCTATGTAATTTGAGGTGAAAAATTATTGACAGAAATCCTCCTTGACACCTGCATAGCTCCGCCCCTTAAAAGCAAAGATAGCAGAGCTATACTGGTACCATGGGAGATTCCTATCTAATTTGAGACTTCCCTCTGTGTGTCTTTATAGAGGAGAGAAAAATTAGATAGAAATCTCCTATGATACCTACATAGCTCCGCTACCTTTGTTCTTAAATGGAGGAGCAACCCAGGTGTCAGGATTGCTGTCTACTTTATCACATTCTTCCTAGAAACACATAGAGAAAAGCCTTAAATTAGATTGGAATCTCCTATGGTACCTGCAAAATCCTGCCAGTAAGCCTTAAACCCGAAAAATATTTTGAGAGTCTGTTCCGTAATTTCTTAGTGTGCTCATTGTAATTTTCCCTAAATTTTACTCAAGAATTATCTATACAATTGCTTTCAGCAAAAGTTAGCAAGAGCCTCATTGTCTATGGTAGATTTTACAGTGTTTTCTCTCATCTTTCAAACTCCCCCCCCCCCCCCAAACACTGGTCTGCCATTCAAGTTGATGTTGACGCACAAGATGTACTCCTGCACCGGGGGTGGTAGATCTATCAATCTAATTAAACAAATTTCTACCTCACAATCAAGAAGTCAATGCATATTATAAGGCGAATAACAATCCTAGGCAATTAGCATTCGGCTTACGATTTGCCGAGGCAAAAAGCATGCTGTTGATTTATGATCAGAAAAATTCAAACAAAGCGTAATGATGACTGACAAATTAATTATACATCAAGATTTGCTTTAGCTCATACCAAAGCTAATAAGCTAACAAGCATATTGATATCTACAGACTAAGTTTTTCTCAACTGGTCCTCTTTTTATGAACTTTTAAAGTGATTAAATACGGGTGTTCAAACATACTTCATCAACAAGACCATATGTAAAGAACTATTCAAAATAAACCTAATCTGATGAAATCACTGTTTTTGTCTGCTTTTTAGCTTTCAATTCGGCTTAAGTAAAGCTCGATACAACTATTCTGTAAGTCAACAATACGCTTAATCTGAATTTTTTCTAATCTTAAATAAATGGCAAGCTCTTTGCCCAGAATTGCTATTTACCTGCAACATAAACATCGCTGTGAATACCGTATTTTTGTGATCTGTATTGATTCACTTATAGCTCGCACTGAAATTAAATGTGTCTTTTTTCTAGGTTTCAAAAGGAGATTTTAAGGAGATGGAAAAAGAAATTACAGAAGTAGAATCCGTTGTAGAAAAAGTTTTACAAAAGAAATCAGCTTTACTCGGCCAACTCAATTCTGAAACGAATCAAGTTCTCACCGAAGACAAAGAAGCCCTCCATTCCCTCGTTGATGAATTCGATAGTCAAATGGATTTTGTCCTGGATAACTTGAGGAGCTATAAAAACGACCACCCTAAGAAAATTGAGGATCGAAAAGCTCTTTCGGAACATGTTTGCACTCTGGAAAAATCGATAGCGGATGTGCAAAATAAGTTGGATCAGTTCCTGAGATTAGAAAATGAAGTAGATACAAAGGTAACTGCTCCATTAGGTATATTCTTTTGCTTAGTATGATTCCTAGGGGATGATTGCAAATCTCTAACTTGGACGAGATGATGATAAACCAGAGAGAAGTCGCTCATAAACAAAAATAATTACTTCTCCTGTTCACGTCTAGCTGTCTTGTACAAGATAAATTTTGTATGGATTCTTTGAGCCCTAAATAAGTAAGTTGGTTGAGAATCAAAGCCGCAATATTAGAAATTCATTTCGCCGTAAGCTTAGTGAGTGCGAGTGATGGTATGTCTATCTTCCTCACTCGCATTCATTGAGGCTTAAGGGAATTTTCGTATATCATAATTTCCAGCTTTATTTTTGAGTGTTTTAGTTTGAAACTTTCAGGGAATCTTCCTGAAGTATGCTCGCAGGTACCGACGCTCCTCAAATTTGTGCTTTTTTAGTATTTTCACCAATTTCAGCCAAAAACTATTGACTTTTTGAACAACGCTGTGTGGTGTCTACGGTCGGAACTAATCGACCCTGGAATCTTTTCAACATGCATGAGTTACAGGACTTTTGAACACATTGTATTTTTATTTTGGTTTTAGAGCAGGAGCGTTTTGAGTATCAGGTTCTGACAAGTAGCGGTGGTGCTTTCGAACTGCATCAAATCGCATTCGTGAATGGTAGGTTAGCGCAGAGTTTTGACTTGTTCCTAATCAGCTGCTCACCAATGTATTTTGACGCAGTTCAGAAGCAGGCAACACTACGTGTCAGAACTCGTTCCTCAAAATGGTCCTATTCCAGCCCGAAAACAACTGCTGGCCTCTATTTTTCTCCATTTTCTTTTCTTTTTTCCATCTCTAATCCCAGGAGCTCTGTTGTTTTATTTCAGGACCAACTAGAAACCCTGGATGAACTATGCTGTGAAAATCATAGACTCCAAAGAGACTGTAAAGAAATTATAGATTCTTGTGATGATGAGTCTATTAGACCTCGGTTTTGCAAGCTATTGGATGCAATTGATTCACAGTGCATTACTTTGGTCAAAAATCAGGAAGGAGCTGTAAATTTAGAATTGAATGGCCTCTACAAGGATGACCTGGAAGAGACCGTGAATAATTTATCAACACCTTTGAAGGAAATCGATGATATCATTCTGGATTATGACTGTGTTTCTAACTCAGATCAACTTTTGGTAAGTCTGAAGCCATGAAAAAACTACTCGAGTTTTATTCATTTATTTACTATCGAACAAATGGGCAAAGCCCTATATAGAATTTGAATTTTGGACGTTTTACTGTAGTTTTTTGGTCTATCATTTTGAGGCCCCACATTGCTTTGTTCCATAATTTTTTTATTCCTAAGTTTTTAGGAAAAGGTCATTTAATCTGAGTGCGTTTTTCAGAAACCCTCTTTAAAGTTCAGAAGACTAACATATTTCTAAGGAACCTTAAATTTGTTTGGCCTAAAATTTTGATTGGACTGGAAGGAAAATACTGAATTCCAAGGATATATTGTCGTTTGACTAAAACAAATAAACCAAAAAAAAAGAAAGAAAAGAAACTAAAAATAATGGACTTGTAGATTTTGCACCCCAATCTGTCCGAATGGCTGTAACTATCTAGAACGTCCTCTTTTCAACCTCTTCTTAGCCTATTTCAAAGCAACTAAAGAAAACGCCCATGATGCATGATTTTGAAGCATGTGCATTATTTATTTCGGGCTCAATAGATTCCGTTTTTATCTCAGTTCACGGTTTTTTTTTTTTTTTTTTTCAGGAGAAAATCCAGACTTTTGACACTTTGTATGCTTACCTTAAAAAGTGTTCCCTCACCTTGGCGGCCGTGAAATCCGCACCTAACAGGAAAAACATCAGTTTGTCTGATGACGATGTGGTCAAGATAGAAAATGATCTTACCAAAACTATTACGTCTGTAATGAATCAATTAACACAGACGTCGTCCTTGGTTGACAATACATCAGAATTGGAGTCGTGTTTAAATAAAGAGAAGGAATGGATTCAATCGTTTAATGAGAAGTTGTCCGATTTCTCACCAGTTACGGCTGAAAATTATTCTCAGCTTATTGGTCTTCATGCAGTGAGTATGATTTGTTTGCTATTTTCATATTAGACTGTTTGTCTTTTTATAAAATTAACCTGTTGACGCACCTTGTCCACAGTGGGGCTCTTGCAAACTTTTAGTACTGGTGATTGAAGAGTTGATTCTACATAAAAACCTGTAATAATGATGATGAGTATCCTAAAAAATCATTAAATTCACTCTCAGAATCAGGCTTAATTAGGCCATTGAAGTTTTCTTCAATGCCGTTCCGGTATTAGCACTCAGTAGAAAAAAATGTTTCAGATAATTTTGTGTGAATATCAATATCACACTTGGTGCGGTTTCCCTTTTGTCCTCTCACCTTAAGGTGAGGTATCTTGGTAGGCACTTCCATTCCTTCTTTTCCTTTTTTTCTTTCTTGTATTCTCAGTATATTCGTTTGCTTTGAAATACAAGCATAACAAACACTGGGTTTAGGTGGACTTTACCACTACTACTACTACTACTATTTTTTTTTATGTAGACAGTAACTTTATACCTTTGTGTTTTTCTTTCCAGTTACTATTGGAACAAATTGCTCTCACCAGTCCAGTCAAAGTTTCCCATGAGCACCGTGATGCAAAATTAGCGGCCGAGTCTGCAGATTGTGCTCTTGAGCTTTTGGACGTCTGGTATGAAGTGAAGTCAAATTTATCGGTTCTAAAAGCGTTTGACTATTTATGGGCGCAATACTCGAAAAAGTGCGATGTCCTTGAAAATTGGTGTGATAAAATTTGTGATGTAGAGCCGACCTTAGCCTCTTTGAATGACAACGAACATTGGGTAAGTACAAATTTGTTTTTTCTCTTTTTCACCTCTCAAGCTTTTGGAAATTGAAACCTGATTACCTTGAAGTTTACATGATTAAATAGAACTTTAGCTAACTTTTGCTCTTTGCGATTGAATACAGTGAAAGTTTGCTGTGGGAAACGTCCTTTTAGTGGATTACCTCGCCAAGTGGAATTTTTTTTCACCACCGTGAAACTCCCGTACTCTTACCGCAATTTCCTAAATGGAACTTTCACTGTGTGGAATTTTTTTCGGGGCATGACTGAGGTTCCACACAACGAACTTTCTATGCAGCTAATTCTTGAGTAAAATCCAGCAAAATTTATGACAAGCACATTAAAAAACTATAAAATTCACTCCCAGACTCACGAACTGACTTTACAGTTTTAAGTAAATGTCTTGTAGTCTATTTTTTAATTTTTTTTTTTTTCTTTGGTTTAATGTGTTAGTCTATTTTTTGGTTTCATCTTTATTGCTATCTGAGTGTTTTTCATTAAGTAATTAGCTACTAATTTTGACTCATAATTTCTTACAGAATTTAATCGCCGAGAAAGACTTCCACTCCAACATGTTGGCTGAAGCTAACTCAATTTTACAAGAGGCTTCAAAAATCTTATCGGATGACGATGAACTTTCTCAAAGACAACATTTTGCATGTTTAGTAGCAAAGATGGAGCATACTGAATCTATCTTATCAGATCATTTTAATGGTCGAGACACTTATCAGAATGATGATGAAAAAGCAGTCTTTGACCCTGTTGAAAATATCAATCGCCTTCAAGAAAAATGCAAGACATTGAATGATTATGTGGATCAATTAGTCAAACCAATTGAAAACGAGGAAAAGTTGACCTTGCATCTTGGACGGTTGAAGGTAATTGTCTTTTGAACTTATTTACTGTTAATGTATCTTCTATTCCAAATTTTTGTACGCCATCGAGTAAATTATCTTCAATGAAATTTTAATTTTGAAAACTTTGAGGTTTTCATGAAACTTGGTGTCCTCCCTTTATTGAAGGAGGAAGGATATGCTTTAATAAAACTGGAAAAATGAACACCATGCTCTGCTGGCCGATCATTTACTTTATCGTTAAATCGATCGTTATAACTGTCTACGAGTGATTCTATTGGTCGAAAATTGTAAAACTTGGCCGTTGCTATGGTAACCATCGTTATAGTGTCCGTTTTTTAAAGGTTACTCATGAGTAGCCTTTATAAAACGAGACTCTTAACGATGATTACCATAGCAACGGCCCAGTTTTACAATTTTCGACCAATAGAATCACTCGTAGACAGTTATAACGATCGATTTAACGATGAAGTAAATGATCGGCCCGCTGATCTGTGTTTAGTAAAAACTAACGGCAATATCAATAGCAAGAGAGAGGCTGATACAAAGTTCTATCCCAAAATGAGGCAGCATAAGGGGTTCAGATTCTGGTTTGTTTGTCTCTTATTTTTTAACCTTAAATCAAAAATTGTAATTAGTCCAGTGGAAATTGGTTTTAAACGGAAATGCATGTGTTGTAGAATGGCTATCTGGACACAGAATTCCAATACAACCATCTAGGTGAAAAAATTTGGCTTGTTTCTGTCATGTGTCAGTTTCTCAATGGTACAAATCCTTCCAAAAGAAACAGTTTTATCGATTTCTGAGTCTAGATGGCCAGTTTCAAACGCTTGCACTTTCATTTAAAACCAATTTCCACTGGATTAATTAAAGTTTTTGATTTAAGGTTAAAAAATATAAGGAAAACAAATTGAGCCTATGTGTAATATGTTCCCCACATTTTGTCGGTCTCATGGGCTCGACAGGAACTCCCAAGTGTCCGGCCTATTAGCCCGATGCGGCTATCAACATGTCGAAAAAGAAATTAAAACTACATATTTTTAAAATCATTTATTGATTGCTTAGTTTACCTAGAATTTATTTTTTCAGTGAAATACAAGCTCCTTGTTGTTGGAGTTTTGGTGTGTTACTCGCTAACATCATATTTGATTGTCTTTTTTAACCCGTATATTATATAAACTTTGCTTCTCGATCTTTTTCAGACTGCTCAAAATCTATACGCCAGCGCCAAAGAAGAAATTTTAGATAGCTTGTGTTCATCGAATGAAGATTTCGAAACTGTCGAGTCCCTTTTTACTGAGATTAGTTTAACGGAAGAAAAGCTGACTGTGGAAAGAAACAGGGTCACAAGGATTCTCGAAGACAACTCAAATATTATCGCAGCTTTAGCAAAAGCCAAGAATTTTCAAGCTGATTTGAAGTGTACTTTGCAGAATCACTGTGATAATATCTCATCCAGCAATTTTATCTTCAACGAAGTTTTCGACTATTCTGAGGTAGGTTGTGCGTTTTGTGACTTAACTCTTCCCCCTAATTTATTCTATAGTAAAGATGTCCCAAGAAAATCTATAGAAACATTGAAAACTCCTAAAACTTCCTCTCTAAAAGAGAAAGTGTAACGATAAGTTGAGTCACTAAGAATTTAATTTGAAAATGACAGTAATGGGGCAAAACGGCCAATTGTGCAATAATATTGGTCCATGTTAGTGTTGCAAATTGTAGATTAATCAGTCCACATCACCAGAATGCAGACTAATTACACGTAAATGGAATGATTTCGTTAAAACCCAAAACTTTTCAATGATCGCTAAGGCACCTAAATGGACTAATTGGACTCATTTATACTAAAAGGATCTACTCAATTTTAGATGTTGCCATTTTCTTTTGACTTTAAATAATATCATTATATAATTAGATCTTGTGCAAAGAATTTCTGGAAACTTCCAGCAACTTTCCTTCTCTATATATTAAGCCTTGTTCCTGAAAATATCAAGCAATTTTATCATCTATCATATTATTTTAAAGGGAATCAAAAAGTAGGGATTAAAAGGCAATGTTGTAATACTAGAAGGTCTGTTTAGTATAAATGTGTCCAATTCTGGATGTCCTGTACCTGTACTACCATGCAACTGCCAGTTTCCTGCCAAACGCTAACCCTTTCAAATTGCTCAAAATTTTCTCAACTTTAAAATCGATTTAATTCATGATCCTGTGGTCCAAAAAAATTTTAAAAATACTGTAAGTTCCTTTCATCTAGCACTTGAAGAAAATGAAATAAAAAGGTAGTTAAATACAAATGTGTGGTTCTTGAAGAAATGTAATTGTTTCTAAAATACTTGGAATAATTAAATGTTTTTAAAATTTATGTTAGATGTAGGATGACAAATATTTAAAACTACCTAGTATCTAGTTATCATTTTTATATTATTACCTTTTTATTTCTTTCTTCCTTTAGACGGTAGAAAAAAGTTTGAAGCAGGAAGAGGCCATTATTCAAAATGTAAGAAAATTGCTTGCAGCTGCGCCCTCTTTGAATGAATTGAAGTTAGTCGAAAAATGCTCTGTGTATGATGATTCTCAAAGATCGTTGGCTCTCATTGAGGAATCGCACAACGAGCTCTGTGCAATGTATGATGGGATAAAGACTCGCTCTTGTCTGTTGGAAAAATTGTCTGAAAAATTTTGTCAAACTTATGAAGAATTACAAATGGCATTGAAGGAAATAAGTCTGGAAGTTGCCGTTCTTCTGTTCAACGGAAATGAGCATGTGACTTACGACCGATTAGTGAAAGCTGTTGAGCGTCTTCAGGTGAGTGATCTTTCATCTTTTTTTCTTTCAGTAGTTAAATTTCTTTTAGCGGTGAAATATATTAGAATCTTCTTCTTAATTTTGTTTTATCATAATAGACGTAATTTTTACCCTGATGTTTCTTGGGAAAAATTGCTATTGTTTTGGGTTTAAGGTGATTCTTCAGCAATTAGTGCCGATTTCTGCCACCAGAGCGCTATCATTCGATTAATGTCAAATTACAGGCCGATAATAATTTATCTCTGCAAAATATCTTGTCAATAACTTCAAGAATAAGGCTGAAAGTACCAAAAAATTAAATATCGAATTTCGATACAAGAATCGATTTGCAATATTCCATTTTTTGGTACTTTCAGCCTTATTCTTGAAATTATTGACGAGACATTTTGCAGAGACATTCTGTAGATGATTATCTAGTAACTGGCTTTCCGTTTTCTCCAATATAAATTACTTTCGGCCTGTAATTTGACATAAATTGAACAGTAGCGCTCTGGTGGCAGAAATCAGCACTTAACGCTGAAGAATCACCTTAAGTTTTCTTTTTGGAAAGACTAAAAAACCACTTGAGAGAGAAAAAGAATAATTCTGGAATCCCTCTTTACTTTCAGTTGAAGTATGGCTCAATTTGACCTCTCCAGCAAATACTTGATTTGATGGTTCCACCAATTCAATCTCAAAGTGTTGCCACCATAATCTAAAAACCCCCCTTAAATCTTAAAACCAGGGTTTTAAGGGGAGGTTGTAAGCAATTTTGTTCTTTTTTTTGTTCAGCATGTCTCAAGGATCATTTTTATATAAAACAATAAGATGTGCAATCTTTTTGGTAGGGAAATTATAGGAAACAATTTTCTTTCTACGAATTTTAAACTGCTCTTCTGAGAATGTATGTTTTTTCAATTTTCAGTCAAGTAACTCCAGCTTTATTGAGCTCTTTTGCTCCTAGCTCATTTTTTTTTAAATGTTCATCTTGAGCAGATAAATTAAGTCGACTAACTTGAAATGCACAAATATTTGGATTTGATTTAAATTCTAGTTGAAATTAGCTGAAGAATTGCGTGTTTCAAGATGTGTATTTTAGAAAAAAATCAAAGTTTGAAATATTAATTTAAAAAATAAATCCATTGAGTCGACATTGTTCAACATGTCAAGCTACACATTTTTTTTTTTTTAAAAAAAGGAGTTCCCTAGGTTTAAGTGGTCTTGAGATATGTGTACCGAAAGTTGTGTGTGTGGAGTAAATGTCCAAGGTGAAGATGCTGTGCACAACCTCCCCATAAAGAGGAATTCAATGCAGAATGATTACATGGATATTTCTCTTTGTATAAAAATTATGTTCTCGGATCTCTATTAATTTTGGATAAACATTCATATAAATAATTGAGTGACGCTGTAACTCGGCACTTGAATTCCAGTCGAACACAGATTTTCAGTGACTAAATTAATTAAGGAAGCACAGGGCGAGTTCGGTAATTTGGTTAAAATCAACGTAGATAACACAAGATATGTGCAGTTTGGTGTTGAGTTTGGTTCCCGCGAGGGAGTGTAGCGATCAAACTCATTGACCAGCTTACGTAGCCACGTTTCTCCCATTTGATTAACATTGCACATACCTGGTTTTATCTCCCTCGGTTAAAATGTGATGGAATAAGCCGCAGATATTGGGGCTCTTGCAAACTTTTGCTGTTAGCATATGAATAATCAAATCTGATGTAGAAACCAGCAAAAATCACGAATATCACTTTAAAAAGTCTAAAGTTCAGCATTAAACTCGAAAACAGCTGTAACAGGAAAGTTGTAATGTTAGATTTACCTAGGTATCATGGGAGATTCCTGTCTAATTCATTTGTCACTTTCTCTAGAAAAACACTGAGATATGTCTCAAATTAGATAGGAATCTCCCATGACACCTGCGTAGCTCCGCCACTAAGCCGGATTCTGAGAGTGAATTTTGTGATTTTTTAGTCTACTTGTCATTTTTGCTGATTTATATGCAAGAATCAACTCTTCAATCACCTATAGCAAAAGTTTGCAAGAGCCCCTTTAGAGGATTCCTCACTTCAATTATTGGAGGGTTACTTGAGAAGAAGACAGTTCAGGCTGAATGATTAAAGGGCTTTTCAACCTAGTTACAGTGAATGAAGGAGGAAAATTATCGGAGAATTTCTCATTTCAATTATTTTCTAAGTGTCACAATGGTACCCTACCTCCGGGAAGAAAAGGTTGAGCTGAGTCTAGGGACCAAGACCAGAAAAAGTGTAGAACGCTGAACGGAAAATCAAAATGAGACACCGAACTATGGCTCCTGCACTCTGCAGTCCCGTGAGTAGGTTCTCCGTTACAGCCCCCACCCTGGTTCACATGAGTGAGGCACCAAGGAATTACTCCAATATGATGAATAAACAAACGACGCAATAAGCAAATTTTATTTCGTGACCAATGGTCACCGGTTACTTCTTTTGTAACCGGTGACCATTGGTCACGAAATAAAATTTGCTTTTTGTGATTTCGAATAGACTGTTTTAGTAGAGCGATATATCGTATCGATTGCCGTCCGAGGGCCTCTGGTTCCAAACAAACTTTGGTTCAATGTAATTTCCCCATAAGCGGATTTTTGAACGGAAATTTAGGGTATTAAATTAAACAATTTATGCGACCTTTTTGCGATTATGAATTCTACGTCCTCGAAAATGCTTAATTTCGTCTGGTTCCACCCGTAAAACTGCCGGAATCAACAAGATATTACAGATTAAACGATGCGTTTGGAGGTTGGAATCACCCAAATGTTGTTATTGTTGTTGTGGAATTGGCGGGATTTCGGGCTATTCTAACCTACAAATGCAACATTTAATCTGTAATATCTTATTGAATTCGGCAGTTTTAGTCAAGGAACCAGGCATAATTAAGCATTTTTGAGGACGTTGAATTCATAATCGCAACAAGGTCGCATTAATTGTTTGATTTAATACCCTAAATTTCCGTTCAAAAGTTCGCTTATGGGGAAATTACATTGAACCAGAGTTTGTTTGGAACCAGAGGCCCGACGGCAATCGATACGATATATCGCTCTACTAAAACAGTCTATGCTGTACGAGCATTCGCGCGGCGGGAAATTTGAATTGACGCGCAATGTTCCAAGCGCGCGCTGTTCGGATACGCGATTTATGGCGTGGCGGAAAATTTAAATTGGCACGCGGTCGCTGAAATGCCCGTTGTTTAAATGGAAATGATATGATAAGATGCAAGAGCCTACACAAGTGCAACCAGTACCGTTCCATCACTTACTGTAAAATGTCCGACCTCCGAGGAACTTCGTTACAGTTGTCATTTGTAGGAATGGCGAATAACAATAGCGATACCCCGGAAGGACGGCAGGATTGTTTTTAGAGTCCTGAGCCACGTTGGCGTTTGAAATACCGCGAGATGAACAGGTGTGCTCGTAAATCTGTTTCTCCGTTTGAAAAGACATTGGTAATGCCCCGGAAAAGCAGAGAGGTCGTTTTGAGAGCCCTGAGTCACTTTGGCGTTAAAAGACCGCGAGATGAACAGGTCTGCTCGTAAGTATGTTTCCCCATTTGAAATAACATTGGCGATGCCCCGGAAGAGGAGAGGGGTCGTTTTGAGAGCCCTGAGCCGCGTTGGCGGTTAAAGACCGCGAGATCAACAGGTCTGCTCGTAAGTCGGTTTCCCCATTTAGAAAGACATTGGCAATGCCCCGGAAGAGCAGAGGGGTCGTTTTGAGAGCCCTGATCCCCGTTGGCGTTTAAAGACCGCGAGATGACCAGGTCTTCTCGTAAGTCTGTTTCTCCATTTGAAATAACATTGGCAATGCCCCAGAAGAGCAGAGGGGTCGTTTTGAGAGCCCTGAGCCCCGTTGGCGTTCAAAGGCCGCGAGATGAACAGGTCTGCTCGTAAGTCGGTTTCCCCGTTTGAAAAGACATTGGCAATGCCCCGGAAGAGCAGAGGGGTTGTTTTAAGAGCTCTGCGCCACTTTGGCTACTTTCTTCCTGGCTAGTCTAATTTGAGACTTTCTTCTGAATGTGTCTGTTGATAGAGAGACAAATCTATAGGAATTTCCTGTAGGAAACCTGCAAAGCTCCGCTATCTTCGTTCTTAAGGTGATTCTATGGCAAACTCCCGGAGATTTTAATCAAATAGAATGGCGTTACTTGTCGCTGGCTCCGAAAATAGCCTTTTTTGACGGTTTTCGGCTGTTTTCTTTGAACAGACGAATATTAGACGAAGAATCGGATTGTCAGCACCTGCGTAATTTTTTGCTTGATTTTTTGAGCCATGAACGGGCCAAATTGGTTCCGAAATAAAGACGTATTTATGGAAGGAAAAAATCATTTGTAATTTGGAGTTGTATTAGTAAAGATTACAGGTTTCGGTTTCTCCTGTAATCTTTACTGATACAACTCCAAATTACATTTGATTTTTCCCTTCCATAAATACGTCTTTATTTCGGAACCAATTTGGCCCGTTTATGGCTCAAAAAATTATGCAGGTCCTGACAATCCGATTTTTCGTCTATTATTCGTCTGCTCAGAGAAAACAGCCGAAAACCGTCAAAAAAGGCTATTTTCAGAGCCAGCGACAAGTTACGCCATCTATCGGATTAAAATTTCCGGGAGTTTGCCATAGAATCACCTTAAAAGGCGGAGCGACGCAGGTGTCATGCACTTGATTTGTCACTCTCTCTCTGTATAGAAACACTTATTGTTAGAAGAAACCTCAAATACTAGATAGAAATTTCCCGTGTCACTCATGCGTCCTGCGTAACTCCGCCATTGCGCCTTTAACCAGAAAGTCATTTTTTGAGTCTGCAGACTGACATGTGAGTATATTTCGTGTTCTCATTGTACTTTTTGCTAGAGTCTCCGCAAGAATTAACTATTCAATCGCTTAGGACAAATATTAGGAAGAGTCTTATTAATGGAAATTGGCAAAAAAGTGTGTGACGAATCAGATCGCCCATTCTGCCTCAGTTTGGGACATATGGGCGGATACAGGGCATTGTCTCTTCTCTCTCTCCTCCCATTTGAAAACGTGCGTTAGAAAAGGACGCCAAAGTCACGTGATGGCCCCCTCTGCTATCCTTTTCTAACACATAAGTTCAAATGGAAGGGGAGAGAGAAAGACAATTCCCTGTATCCGCCCATGGTTAGAAACATGTATCAGCCTCTCTTTTGCTACACTTCGTTGGTGGCGTGACAGTTGATTGTTTGTATAAAAATACTCCATGAAATATGATAGCAATTCAATTAAATATTATCTGATGTTCCGCTTTTTTTATAGTGGTACTCGGCTATTCTAAGTATCTTGTAATCTGTAACTTGTTTCAGTAAAAGTTTTAATCATCGTTTAGTTTTTTTTACAAGCTCATCCGCCCGCGTTAAAAGGGCGTTATATGTAGACCGGGAAACATTTCTTTTTTTCCAATTTCCGTTCAATCAAGGTCACTGTCGGGAATAGACTATTTCAACTTTCGACGAAACGGTACATCGATCGATTTCGGCATCTTCGGCTCTTGAGCAGTTGTCGAGCTCCGGGAAATATTTTCCGTGAAATCGGAAGATTTCTGCTTTTCACCGAGGAAAAAAGAAGAAGAAAAAGAAGTCGAGTAAGAAAAAAAACACATAAATGGGGCCGTGTAACTTTTTATGATATCCACATGACCCGATTAGTCTAGCTCCGGGAAATATTTTCCATGAATTGGGCAGATTTCTGCTTTTCGCTGGGGGGGGGGGGGGGGGGGGGGGGGAAGAAAAGAAGAAGAAAAAGAAGATGAATAAAAAAAAAAGCACACATTAATTGGGCCGTGCAGCTGTTTATGACCTCCACATGACTCGATTAATGTTTTCGTACCGTCTAATTACTAATTATTGATATCGTTGATAAAATTCTGAATATGTTAATCGGAAAGTTGGCTTTAAAATAGACCTCGATATACATTAATCGGGCCGTGTAGTGTAGCTGTATATGATCACAAACCGGGTTAGAGTATAATGAGTCAAGTTTGTTTGTTTTTCTCAGTGCTTATCGTAAAAATGTCAGAATTTCAATGACAATATGATTGGAACGATTTCTCTGTGATATTCGGTTATTCTCTCTCGTGAATTCTTTATGAGCTCACTGAAAAAAAAGGAAGTGTAAATTTTACCCTTCGAGAGTGTCTTTATTGTGTAGCCGTCGCCCCCCCCCCCCCCCATCGCAGGGTTTACAGCGCGGTTCTAGTGTTCCTTAATTTAAAACGGGAACGGACCAAACAAACCGCTCCACGACTACTTAAACTCTCTCCAGGGGCGAGGCTGACTCGTGATCTGTGGTATCAACGGATTTTCTCCTTTAAAACTTGCGCTAAATGATCGACCTTTAGGGGGTTCCTCGAATCCCTGATAAATCGATACTTTTGCATAAATTCAAATGGCAAAAAAAAACATGGTCGCCTCTTAGCAGCATGTGAGCCGCACCATTGACCCTTCCACGACCGCAGGGATAAAAAAATGTATGGTCTTGGCAGTGTGCGCAAGTTGATTTGCTTGCGGTCTCGACCAATCAGAGAGCTTACGCACGTCACATGACCGTACATATTTACGCAGAATAATACAATCAGAACGGAAACTCTAACGGATTTTGAAGAAAATTCATTCCGCGTCCGCCATGTTGGGATATAGGATGTTTACATCTGGATTCGCGCGCGAAAAAAAAAAAATATAGGACATGATCCGCGAAATTTTCATTCTGAAATGCCAGTAGAATAAAAGTGAGGCCGGAAACTAAGATTTCTTTCTAGAATTTACAGAAGTAAATGAGCTTCAACACAAATAAACCACGTTCGCCATGTTGAGATGTAGGACCACAGCGTTGCAGCTATTGGTGCCGTTAAATTCCAAACTTGCTTTCATTGGCTCTTATGGGAGTTTCCGTTCTGATTGTATTATTCTGTGATATTAAGTTACGCTCGGGACCTAACATTGTTTGGTTTTAGGTAACTGATAGACAAAACAATGATCGATCGTTTACATTGAGCGGAGGGTAAATATTCGTGCTCCCCGGTGTTCATTTTGCATATTCATCCAGTTGAAGGCGCGCGATGATTGAAATTTTGTGGGACAGATTTATTGTTAGTCACGACTTCACGAAAACGAATATTTTCGGGCTTAGTGTCGAAAGGGTTAGGACCAATCGAAAAGAACCTCGAGTAAACCATCTCTGCAGCTGTCCCAACACTTTTCTCAAATAAAAATATAAAATATCTGCAGGAAAAATATAAAATATAAAAATATCAGCCGTTCATTTTAGTGATTATTATATCGACTATGTGTTCGATTCGTCGAATGATTTTACTCTTCCTCTCTGAGAATAATTTTCGACGCACGGCCTTGGTGGCTTTCTCATTATGTCTCTTTTCGGTTTTCTACCCCCCCCCCCCCCGCGTGCAAACTCCCTATCCCTTAAGAGCAGCAAAATGATATTTCGTGCGGCAATATTCATTTCGATCGACACGGCAAGCAAGAAAACATTTTAGAGATTGAAAATTGACGGCAAATCACGTATAATTATCTCAGAGGGTTGGGAGAAGACAGGAAAGGGAGACCAGTGCCGTGCTAAGGCATTGATGCGAGTGAAATCCCAGGGTGCTAAGAAAGGCGGTGCTGTCACTTCTATCGTAGAAAAGTTCTTTCCATTATAAAATATAAAATAAACTGTATAGGGAATACCCCACGAACACTTTCTCAGACATATCTAACTTAATCTGTTGGTTAACCCCTGGATTAAGGAAAAATAAGCTTCGATCCTATTTAGAAAAAAAAAGAATAAGACTCTTGCAAACTTTTGCTACAGTCGATTGAACAGTTGATTATTGCATATCAACCTGTAAAAATGACGATGAGTACACTTAAAAACACAAAATTCACTCTCGGAATCGGACTTAATTGCGAAGCTACTTACGCAGGTATCATGGGAGATTCTTATCTAATTTGAGACGTATCTCTGTGTTTCCGTTGAGAAAGTGACAAATTTGACAAGAATCTTCCCTAATACCTGCGTAGCCTCGCCGATCCACAGATGTTATGTCCAAAACTGTAATGTCCAAACGGCAATGCCCAAAATTATACATCCAAAGTTTGAATGTCCAAAATGAAATGTCCAAATCGTTAATGTCCAAGTAAACGTACGTCAAGTTAGATTAACAAAATGTCCAAACACGTTGCGTCAAATTTGTAATGTCCAAGGAATTAAAATATCTATAATATATACCTGCATAAATTCAAACAATATGAAGCTATGGGTTTTCTTCCGCGGGTAGTACTTTCAGCTTCAGCATGTAACTAATTGCACGAAGATATCTCTCTACTGTACCTCAATTAAGAATACATGTCGATACGGATTGGATCAATTTAAAGGAGAAAAAATGAAGAGAAGCGATAATACGAGTAAAGAAAATAATTTTTCTGGACATTGGTGGACATTACTTTGCTCACATTCATAGGTTTTGGACTTTTCTATTTGGACTTGTCCTATAATTGGACATTACAGTCTTATGGACACAAGAGCGTTGGACATTAAGATGATTTGGACAAACTATAGTTTTGGACGAAAAAAATTTGGACATTCATGTTTTGGACTTATCATCTGGGAACCGCCTCGCCATCGAGACCTTGCCGATACAGCTGTTTTCTGAGTTTATCACTGACTTTTAGACTTTTTTAGTGTGATTTTCGTTGGTTTTTACATCAGGTGTAACAATACAAGTGTATTTACTTAAAGCAAAAGTTTGCAAGATTTCCACTATTTGTCGATGGTTTTCAAATTTCCGTGCGAGTCTGAAGCGATTTTCTTGATTTTTCACCTGAAAACCAACAACGGCGGAAAAGAAACAAAAAGCCGAACTAATCGGCGCAATGCGAGTTGCCTAGCGTGACGGGCGCAGTTTAGCGCGGCGCGAGCTAGCACGAGCTATTTTTCACCTAGCGCGGCGGCGGTTTGCCTCTTTTCAGCTTTTCAGCGCTCATTTAAAAGCTTCGAAATCTAAATACCCCTTCGCCCACCCCTCCGAGTCGAATGACACATAAAAACTTCTCAAGTCAGTAAAGGAAATCGTTCCGCATCGCAGTCGCTGTTCAGTCTTTTAGCCCCGCCCCTTATTTCCGTGCATTTAAGCTCAGCTCCCCTCCCCCCCCCCCCCATGTCGTGGCCCCGTCAAAATACCTACCCAAACTTAAAACATCACCACGAACTTCCTACTTTCCCATTTCCCATTAACGCTAACCGAAGGGGGGAGGGGTGCCCTTCCCACTCCACCTATCGATTCCGTTTGTTCTACTTGGTATCGTAAAATTGATCGTCGCACCCAAAGGCCTAGTTATTGTCTTAACTAACCTAATTTCGGTTTCACTGGCAAGCACTTGATTGAGATGCAAGAAGACCTTGCGCTTTTCAGAGGGATGCATCGAACGCTTGCGGTCTGGGACCCTTTCACCCAGTGGCGGATTTACATATCTTGAGGCCCTACGCAATTTTGAATTTGAGGCCCCCAAGAAAAATGGTAGGTTGCCTGGTGGTCAGAGGGCATCCACCAGAGAGAAGGGAGGTTCGGAGGTGCTCCCCCCTAATTTTTTTTTTTTTTTTTTTTTTTTTTTTTATTCTAAAAAAGAAGGCATTGAAATTCAGTTTTAAATTGTTTTTTTTTTCCCGGCAAAGTTATTATTTTATCTTCTTGCCTTTTTTTTATTCTCATTTTTTTCTCTTTTTCTCCCTTTCTCTCTCTCTCTCTCTCTCTCTCTCTCTCTCTCTCTCTCTCTCTCTCTCTCTCTTTTTCTCTCTATTTCTCTCTTTGACTCTCTTTTTCTCTTTCTCTTTCTCGCTCTCTTTTTCTCTCGTTGACTCTCTTTTTCTCTTTCTCTTTCTCGCTCTCTTTCTCGCTCTTTCTCTCTTTTTCTCTATTTTCCTCTCTTCTTCCTCCCTTCGTGAAGTGATGCCCCATTATTCATTGAGTCTAAGGCCTTACGCAGTTGCGTATTTTGCGTAATGGTAAATCCGTCCCAGTTTCACCCAATCATTTTCCTCTACAAATTATAAAACCCAAAGCCAGCTTGCCCAGTTTCTAGTTCACCCAAATTACCGATAAAAGCTTTTCCAAAGAAAATTCTCCAAAATTTCACCCACGACCGAAAAAGGAAAAATTCTAATCTGTTCGAATGTTTTTGCCTCAGAATGAGCTGCTGCTTCTTCCTTCAGCTCTCAAATCTTTTAGATCGTTTAGATCGTTTAGATCGTTTAGATCTTTTAGATCGTTTAGATCTTTTAGATCGTTTAGATCGTTTAGATCTTTTAGATCGTTTAGATCGTTTAGATCGTTTAGATCTTTTAGATCGTTTAGATCGTTTAGATCTTTTAGATCCTTTAGATCTTTTAGATCGTTTAGATCGTTTAGATCTTTTAGATCGTTTAGATCGTTTAGATCGTTTAGATCTTTTAGATCTTTTAGATCTTTTAGATCGTTTAGATCTTTTAGATCTTTTTGATCGTTTGGATCTTTTAGATCGTTTAGATCGTTTAGATCTTTTAGATCCTTTAGATCTTTTAGATCGTTTAGATCGTTTAGATCTTTTAGATTGTTTAGATCTTTTAGATTGTTTAGATCTTTTAGATCTTTCTCGATACAACTTCATATTGGTTAGGCAGATTTTCGTGTTTTCCTGCTTCAATCACCTGCAAAAGGTCATCTGTGGTTACATTACAACTCTGACGGAGCACTCCGGTTTCTTGTTTGACAAACCCAGTAGATTCGTGTTCTATTGGAATTTGGGGAATGTTTGCGATAGAGATAACCTTCAAATGCTTGTGTGGATGGTACTAACCACTAAGAAACCGTAAATATTTTAATTTTTGTGAATTTTTAGTTCGGGTTTTTTGGTTTTTGGGGGGGGGGGGGGCAAACATGTGTGAATGAGCATCCGGAAAAAAAGGTTCATGTGAAAAAGCCCGATTTTTCAGGAGAGATAAAAAAAACTATGTTGCTTTCACATGGAGCATTGCTTTAATGTGAACAAATTAATTTTGATGTTTAACAGGATCAAAGAAGGCCAAAAAAAAAAAAAAAAAAAAAAAATGTTGTGGTGTCATCTCAATTTCCGTGTCTGAAAAAAAAAAAAAAAAAAAAAAAAAAAAATGGCAAAAAGAGAGTGGATTCAAATTTGGAAAAAATGCACTTATGTGCCCTTTTTCCTAGTGCCCATTCATGTATACTCCTAAATTGAGTCGCTGGCCTCCAATAGAGTGCGATTTTTCCACGCACTATTAGCGACAGAAACAGTGGTAGTCGTGCCTGCAAAATATCGTGTAGGCAACAAGCTGTATGCGCAATTTTAAGCAGCAGCAGGCTGATTATGAACGATCGTATCGTAATGATATCGAGTAGATGATTGAGTGCGTGTAATTTTATGGGTGGTGCCATTCCAAAAGGTTTCATTCCGATAGAAACCCTCCCATCTCTACGGAAATTCTCCGATGGCTCAAGAGTCATCGAATCGATAGCATTACGATACGATCGTCCATAAATAAGCCTGAGGGCCGATCATTTACTTCATCGTTAAACCGATCGATAAGACTGTCTATGAGTGATGCTATTGGTCGAAATTGTAAAACTTGGCTGTTGCTATGGTAACCATCGTTATAGTATCCGTTTTTTAAAGGTTACTCATGAATAGCCTTTATAAAACGAGACTCTTAACGATGGTTACCATAGCGACAGCCAAGTTTTACAATTTTCGACCAATAGCATCACACGTAGACAGTTTTAACGACCAGTTTAACGATAAAGTAAATGATCGGCCCGCTGCAGTTTCAAATGGATATCGATAGTTTGATCAATCGCAATCCACGAGTCGTCGTTTTTCCAAATTACCTCATAGTCCAGTGTTGCCAGATCGAGGGTAAAAATCCGTATCATCCCCCATTTAAATCAATGTAAAACGTGCGGCTTTTTTACCCCAATCTGGCAACACTGTCATAGTCTTTCAGTTACATTGTGGCTGATGTGAGGTGAGCTAAGCGCACTCGCGTGTGTCTCTTCACCAACTGCCAGCCAGAGGCGGATTCTGTTATTCATGATTCGCTCTGTCCCTCTTTCTCCGCCCGTTTGATCACATGTGTCGGAAAAGGATAGAAAGAATGGCGAGGGACCGCCTTGTGACTTTGGCTCCCATTGCTGTCCTTTTTTAACTCGCGTGTTTACCTAGGAGTAGAGAGAGAGAAATTCTATGAATCCGCCGCACTTTGGTGTGAAATCGTCAAAAAGTGGCCTAAAATCAGAGCAAATTTTTCATCATTTTATCATTTATAAACTTTCAAGGCCAATTTTCACTACAGAGAACAATTTTAAGAAGTAACTAAGCGCTAGAAATAGGCCTGTGCGAAGTCCAGTTTTGTGCATCGAAGTTCGATTTCCAAAAAACATCGACATTTTGTCGATGCATCGAAACAAATTCTAACAAGTCAAGAAATCGCTGGAAATCTTGATTCTTTTTTATTCTTATAAGATAGTGTAAGATGAAAAAATGATTCTTAGGCCTGTTTTTAGTCAAAATATCAATTACTAACGAGTTTCGATGCATCGATTGACATCATCATTATTAGTATCGAATCCATTCGCTGGCAGAAAAACATCGAAACTTGGATCGATGCATCGAACATTGCACAGGCCTAGCTAGAAATGTCACTGGAAAGTTTTTAATTAAACTCGGCAGTAGGTCGAAAGCTATTATTTCTGTATGACTCTTTTTTCACTGATTTTTTGCCGCCTTTTTTCCTATCTCAGACCGTCGTGCGCCGTCTCTGCCTAGTGCCCTTCGAAGTATGCGAGCTCAATACTTCAATTTGAATTCGGCTCGCGCGCTTTCGTCAATGCGCGTAAATACGCTTTGTAATGTTTTAAGAACGTGCCGAGAGTAAAGTAAGAATTCGGCTACTGCGCATGCGCTCCACACGGTGTTGCCATTTGTCGGATGATAATTCGATTTTTTCCCATTTGCGTTAATGTAAATATCGGTAATTTATAGGAAAATTTGGCAACGCTGGCTGCACGGCTGCCAAATTTTTCTATTTTTGTTTTTTTTTGTTTTTTGTTTTTTTTGCGACTTACTCTCTTTATTGGGCAAGGAGCCGCAGGCCGCGTTGGGAATTTTGTCCAGATATCTTGCATTTCTGAAAGTCTGTACGTAACAACCGTTTTTTTGACCCGCTGAAAATCCCGTGGATGTACCGTGTGACCGCATGCATTCTCTAGGCGTCTCTGATGAAAACAACGGTTTTGGGAGGGGAATATACTTATACGTACAAACTAATGAATGATAATGCTTTGTTGATTAGCTTTCGAAGTTTGCTCTGTCAACTATGTAAACAGGCGCAGAGAAGAAGAAGAAAGAAAGAAACCCTTCTAACTCGAATTAAAAAAAATCACGGGTTTTTCTGAAAACCGCAAACGGATTAGAAGAAGACGCGGCTATAACAAATCGCGGTTGTACAACATGCGTTTGTTTTGTTTTTTTTTTGTTTTTTTTTGTTTTTTTTTTTTCAGGACCTTTTTCAGGACCTTGTGGAGTCTCTCGAGTTTTTACGTGGTGATTAATCATAGATAAACGCTTCATTATGACACTTTTGTCTGATGAGCAACGTCCAATATGATCTTCCTTTTTCAATGTGTAAACATGACTTCACTAACACCCCCCCCCTCCCATTTCCTTCGAACTTTATTTCAATCCACTCACTATAGTTATTCTGTTCGAAGCCAACGAGTCAACACACACCTAAAAATCCTGAAGATGAGCCGCTCCTGTCATTCCTATCCTATCCTTCCGGCGGCTTGTTTACAAAGTTCCATCATTAAAGCATTCGTCTGTTTACCTTTACCAAATATCCTACGTTTTACCGAATATTTAAGCAGTTTTTTACTATCACTCTCCTATTTCTTCAAGCATCGCACTATGGTCCGAGTTCGTCAAAAAGTGGCCAAAAATCAGAATGTAAATTTCTCACCACTCACTCACTCCTCCAGCACATATAAACTTACAAGACCGATTTTAATAGCAGAAAATAAAATACCATAGACTCTTTTATATAGGCTGTCCTATTGGACTTGACAACTGTCGGTTTGAATGAAAACATCAGCTGCCCACTGATCCCAACCAATCAGGTTGCCCTATCTGAGGATGGAAGCTGATGTTTTCATAAAAACCATACAAGTGTCAAATCCGATCTTTTCTAGGACAAGCTATAGTAGAGCTATACATATATCGTATCGATTGCCGTCCGAGGTCCTCTCTGGTTCCAAACAAACTCTGATTCAATAAATTTTCCTCATAACAACATTTTTGAACGGACATTTGGCATTGGCGGATACAGGGGGGTGGCGAAGAGGGCGATCGCCCCTCCCCCCCGTTCGGCCCATAAAGTGGGAAAAGAGGGTAGAGGAAGGGGGAAAGCAAGAGCAAAAAAAAGGAAAGGGGGTTACTAAGAGGGATAAAATCCCGAGTTCGCTCCCCCCCCCCCCCCCCCCTCGCAAGGGCTGTATCCGCCACTGGACTCATCACATGGGAAAAAAGGTGATGTCGCCAAAACCCCAATTGTGCATAACCCCTCTATCGATTCAGCTTGGAAAATGGAGTCGATCGCCAAAATGATAGCACTTATTGATGAGCTGAAAACAATGGTATCTTTGGTTTTTTTTCTCATGAGTCCCTGCGTTTAGGAGGTACTTAACACATGTAAAGTTGTAAAAAGTCGTGTACGCCACTACGTGGAACTCCCCTTTAAAACAATGTATTTTGGGCCAATGGGAGCTAATTAGAAACCAAAGGCATCTTTGTTCTCAGCTCATCAAGTACTTTCATTTTCTTTACAAAAAAAACAAAACATTTCAGACCCTTGCAACCGCCCCCATTCTTTGAAACCAGAGGTCCTCATCGGACGACAATCGATACAATACATCGCTCTTCTAAAACAGTCAATAGGTAATTCAAACTTGGAAATGTCACTCAAAAGTTTTGAATTAAGCTTGAAAGGTAGACAACGATGATTTTTTTATGACTTTTTTCCCACTAAGTTTTGGCCACTTTTTTTTGTCGAACTGAGATCATAGTGCGTCGCACCTCCGTTTCTTACGATACTCTGATAAGTCGGTAACTGATAAGCGACCCGACCTACGCCTACGAGCGACGCAGCGTGAACCTGAATGAGAACGGATTCAGGGGTTTCTTGTTGACAAAAATGGAGCCATGCTCGTGTGACTTCGTGAGTAATTGATTGTGAGTATTTCGGAAGGTGATTGTATTCCATTATCAGTTTTCTAAGGCGAGTCCTTAAGTAAGTACTTGTAAGTACTTACAGAATTTTGGGTTTTGGGTGTGTTGTGTTGTGTTGTGCTGAGCGTTTTACTTCTTGATTGTTGGCCTCCTTGGCGCACTGTGAGTCAATTCTTGTGGTTTCCTGGTCACATTATAGCTTGTAAATGGTTTCGTCTATAAATGTCTCTTTTTTGATCCACCATCAGCAGTTTCTTCAAATTGAATTCATATTCAAGGTAATGGGGCTCTTGGCTCTTACAAACTTTTGCTGTAAGCAAATAAATAGTCCAATCTGATGTGAAGAAATCACGAAAATCACACTAAGAAAGTCTAAAATTCAGTAATCGACTCACATAACTGCTATAACAGCAAGATCGTATAATGGCGGTTCAACGCAGGTATCATGGGAGATTCTTGTCTATTATGTCATTTTCTCTACGGAAATAGAGATATGTATCAATTTAGATAGAAATCTTCCATGATGCCTGCGTCTCTCCACCATTAAGCCCGATTCTGAGAGTGAATTTTGTGATTGTTTAGTGTACCCATCGTCATTTTTACAGGTTTTTATGCAAGAATCAACTCTTCAATCTTCTGTAGCAAAAGTTTGCAAGAGCCCCATTCCATGCGAAACTTTTCCAGATTTCAATCCGATGAATATTATACAGTAGGTAGTCTTGTATCGATGATTGAACACAGTCTCTTTGACCAGTGGTTCTACCAGGATCTATTCTGTCTCTCTCATTTTTCCTATGAATATATATGTATAAGCTCACAAAGGATGAAAGATAATCTCGTCACCTTTTCTATCATTGTCCAACATGCTTGTTTCAATAGAGAAAGAAGAGAGTTATACAATTTATTATTTGAAAAGATCACTGATTTTTAGACTCATCTCACTTTCAATTTGCTCTCTCAATCAAATGAATGTTAAGGTGATGCATAGTGAAACCTTTCTCTATTTCAATCCGATAGATAGCGCCTCTAGTTGATTTCGTTGGCATTTTAAATTGTAAACAAAGGAAAAAAGCAAAATCCAAGAACGCCAGCACCTGTATATTTTTTAATGGACTTTCTTAACCCAAAACGAGCAAAATCGGTTAAGAATGAAAGTCGTAAAAGGTCGAATGCGAAGGTGTTCACCGAACACCCAAGAGTTCGATCTTTTTCGTGGGTTTAAATGGACGAATGGCAAAGTTGCCAAATTGCATGCTACGCCACTGGTTACAGCTATCAGACGAAATATAGGCAGTTTGAAAATGGGCTTGAAATTGGAGAGATGATACGCAAATTTTCTGAATTTTGTTATATGACCTTATTGGGACATTTTTATGTCTTCAGTTTCCGTCTGCATCCGGCCGAAATGTAATGTCCAGTAGCGCCATCAGACATCAAACAAGTCTCGGTAGTAGATGTTGAATGCTTACTCGCTCTCCTCCCGTCCTCTCTATTCAATATTCATGGCGCTCCACAATACTCAGTGCGTCACATTCGAATTACGCGCCAACTTATTCGAACTATGCGCCAACTTATTCGCGCATGCGCTCACAAGGGGACCTTACGGTGACTCCGCCTCCGATTTTGATCAAATTTTCAGGGATGGTAGTTCATGACAAAATATTAGACCCATATTTTTCACTTTTTGTGAATAGGCCTTAGTTTCGTCGCAAAAAATTTTCAAAGTTTCGGAAAAATTACGACGAAATCTTCGCCGAGACAGCGCGCAGCGTTAAGTTGGGCAATTTCGGCCGCACTGATCAACTGTCGCGGTGGCGCGGTCAGTAGCGTCTCTGACTATCATACTGGTGGTCGCCGGTTCGATTCCCGCGACTATCGCTAGCATTTAACTTTTTTAAGCACACTTATATTAAAAAAACGACACCACCACCACCACCACCACCACCACCACCACCACCACCACCACCACCACTAACAACAACAACAAGATTGACGCCGAAAGTCTCAAATTATAATAATAGAACGCATGTTTGATATTTTATGAATGGAAATACAAACTCACCAAAGTAATGTAGCTTAAAGCATTCATTCTATAGAATATTCGCCGTCCAATGAAAAGCATACATTCAACCATTCATTGAAAACCACAGCTATCCCACCATCCAATGAAAGCCGTTTCACCCATTTCAGGCCACTGTTTCGTGCAAACTTCGGTTTTTTTTGTTTTTTTTTTTTTTTAGTAACACAAATTAAATTCTTGAAGTAAATTTCTTCGTTAATTTATTTTTTGGATTTAATTTGTGTTATTTAAAAAAAAAAAAAAAAAAAAAAAAAAAAACCGAAGTTTGCATGAAACAGTGGCCTGAAGTGGATGAAACGGCTTTCATTGGATGGTGGGATAGCTGTGGTTTTCAATGAAAGGTTGAATGTATGCTTTCCATTGGACGGCGAATATTCTATAGAATGAATGCTTTAAGCTACATTACTTTGGTGAGTTTGTATTTCCATTCATAAAATATCAAACATGCGTTCTATTATTATTATTTGAGACTTTCGGCGTCAATCTTGTTGTTGTTGTTGTTAGTGGTGGTGGTTGTGGTGGTGGTGTCGTTTTTTTAATATAAGTGTGCTTAAAAAAGTTAAAAGCTAGCGATAGTCGCGGGAATCGAACCGGCGACCACAAGTATGATAATCAGAGACGCTACTGACCGCGCCACCGCGGCAGTTGATCAGCGCGGCCGAAATTGCCCAACTTAACGCTGCGCGCTGTCTCGGCGACGATTTCGTCGTAATTTTTCCGAAACTTTGAAAATTTTTTGCGACGAAACTAAGGCCTATTCACAAAAAGTGAAAAATATGGGTCTAATATTTCGTCATGAACTACCATCCCTGAAAATTTGATCAAAATCGGAGGCGGAGTCACCGTAAGGTCCCCTTGTCAGCTTTACTACCCTGCTCCTCGCTTCTTCTCCAGTGTAACGTCTCCCTATCAGAGCAGAGCGCGGTCTCGGTCGTTCATTTATACGAGTTTGATTTTGATTCAGTTTTCAAAAGTGACTCGTTCATTTCGTAGATACTGTGGTTTATTCATCCGAGAATTATTGCTTCGAGAACTTTGTGTATTATTGAAATTCGCGAATTTATTCATTTGAAGGGCGTTTTTAAAAGAGCGTCTGTTACTAATGTAGCTGTCATTCTTTAATTTTGTTTTTATTTTGTTTTTTTTGTTTTTTTTTTTTTTGTTTTTTTTTTATGTCTTGTTTAAAAACTCCTGTGTTAACTTAAACGCAGACACTATAGCTGTCTTTTTTTACGTTCGCAGTCGTTCCTCACAGAATTTTATGGAGTTTTGCTGCGAAATGTAGGAATAGAGACGCTGATACTTGATTTAAGTCCTATCCCAAAGTGAGGCTGCATGAGTGATTTGACTCTGGTTTGTTTGCCTCTTATTTTTTAACCTTAAATCAAAAATTGTAATTAATCCAGGGACCAATAAATGTTTGGTACAGACGTTCCTGCTCCCAGATGATTGGTGAGCACCCAAGGTCATTTAAAACCACACGGAAACGCTCACCATCCAACGTCTTTCGGGGACCGTGTGTACCGAACATTTATTGGTCTCAGTGGAAATTGGTTTCACAGGAAAGACCAAGTGTTCCATAGTGGCTATCTGGACACACAGTGGCGGATCCAGCCCTCGCGAACGGGGGGGCGATTTTGGGATTTTCGCCCCTAAATGACCCCCTTTTCTTGCTTTCGCTCTTACTTTTCCCCTTCCTCTCTCCTATTTTCTCACTTTTTGAGCCGAACGGGGGGGGGGCGGTCGCTCCCTTCGCCCCCCCCGTATCCACCAATGTGGACACAGAATTCCAATTCAACTATTCAAGTGAGAGAATTTTGCTTTTTCTTGTGTCGGTTTCTCTATTTTGGAAATTCTTCCATAAAGTATTAGTTATTTCGATTTCTGTGTTCAGATAGCCACTCTAAAACACTTGCACTTTCGTTCAAAACCAATTTTAAATGTATTCGTCACAACTTTTTTTTTATTTAAATTTAGAGGTTAAAAAATATCAGGCAGACATGCCTCCGTGCTGCCTCAAAAGCATACGTCCCGCAAATCTTCTCTATTGGCGTCTCTCTTGCCTGTTAGTGACAGTTGATTCGTTCAAAAGAACGACTCGCCATGAACGATTCTCATCAGCACCGACTCTTCATCTTCTCTCTCTCGTTTGAAGAGCGTCAATTTGTCACTTCTTTCCAGTAACAAGCCGCATAGAGCGAGGAGCGTAGCATACTGTAGCGGAAAATCGGAAATAAATTGGATTTTTTGTTTTGTTTTGTTTTTTTTTTTTTTACTGTCCTCAACGCGTGGTCAGACGGGCGCGGCGAGGAGTTCCCTCAGGACACGCGGTGTTTTCATTTCCTTCGGGTAGGTCAAGAGCCCTTCGCTCGAAAGTGCTTCGTAAGCCCCCCCCCCCCTTCCTAATCGCTCCTCGAAGCAGTGCTTTTTTGTCACCTTTGCGATCAGTGTTATTTTTTCTCCTTCGACGTCTTCAAGTCCGCTTCGTGTCTGGAAACGTGGCCGCGCGATCCGCGGAAAACGTGTTTGTGTTGTGTGCGGTGTGTGAGGTGTGAGTGTGTTTGATGTGTGACACTCAAAACACTTGTCGGTCGGAAATTTCGTCATGACGTGACTCGGTGGATTTCAATTTTCAACCACTGAGTTTAAGAATTTGTTTATCTTGATGCATTCATGAATTTTGACTACTCGGTTTTATTCAAGTGTTTTAAACATCGTGTTTTTTAAACGTCCACAGATCGCAAATCGCTGTCAAATCGCTGTTTTTAAAAATTCTTGATGCTGACCGCTAGTTTTTCGACGGGTTTTTCTGGCGAAGTTTGAGTGGTAGTGCTTTTAATTTCGGTTAGCTTTATGGTTATCTTTGGTTACCTTGATGCATTCCCTAGTTTCACTCAGTTTTTCAAGTATTTAAAACATTGTGCGTTATTTTTTAAACATTCTTCAATCACAAATCACTGTCCATTTTTTAAAGTTTCAGTTTTTGATGCTCTGACCGCTAGTTTTTTTTTGACGAATTTGAGTGGTAGTGTTTTTAATTTTGATTACCTGTATTAGGTTACCATTTTTCGAGTTTAAGATTTTGTTTATCTTGAAGCGTTCCCGATTTTCACTCGGTTTTTCAAGTGTTTTAACGTCTTGCGATATTTTTTAAACATTCGTTATCAAATTGTTTTTCGCTGACCAAAATTCGGTTTCAAATTTTGAAATTTGATCGGATTCAAACCGCAGGCGTATCGCCATCTTCTCGGATCTTTGTTTTCCTCTATCTTCCAGTTTTCTTCTCTTGTGTTTTTACAATAAATTGATTTTATCAAGGACGCGACAGTTTTTGTGTTGAGGTTGTAAATCAGTTTTACGCCAAACTCCGTTTATCGTGCGTTACTCGTTGCTAATATGTTTGTTCCAATTCTATTTTGATTGCTTTATCTTAATCTGTGCTCGTGATAACATTCCAACCACAATCCGCCGGATTACACACTTGGCTTTTTAAATGTGTTTTATAAGTTGTGAAATTTTGGCTCGAACCTACTTTTAATTTGTTCCCCCTATTTTACTAATATTGTTACGAATAGATACTTCATTTTTGACGCGAGCAGGCTTGGAACTGCGTTTTAGTTCAGATTTGTTGTGATTTTTTTTCCAGTTTTATCTAAATTATTTCCTTCTTATAGAAGTTTTATGTAAATCCAAGGTGGGTATTAGTGAGTTCAGTTATCTCACTATCGTATGATTTCGAGGTATTTTTTTTTTTTTTTCAAAGCACTAGTAAAGTTTCAAAATCATTCCATCCTTCGTATTTAGTAACGTTTTTTAATTTTGTGATTGTGTCGTTAAAAAATTTGGATATCGAATCATCTCTATTTGTGATCTAGTGACTCAATACTCTTCACAAGAATATTCGATTGGAATGTGAATTTTCTCGAAGGATTTTCAACAGGTGAATTTAGTTTTTCCTTATAGTTTGTTCCTTTTAGTGGCGCGGCGCGGCGTCGCGTGCAATCCGGCAATGTTGCAATCTCCCCCATTTAAATCCACCCAAAATATCGATTCAAGGGAGTGCTTATTGTGCGCTTCTGATAGTTCGACCTTTTTCAAGCGTTTCAATGGACAAGATGCAGCGTTGCCAGATTTAACGCGATGCCACTGGTTCCCTTTCATATTAATCTCTACCAGTGGCGTAACAACAGTGCCCGCACTTCTTGGGGAGGGGGCCTCCATGGGGCTCCCAGAGGGCTCACGAGAAATACATTTTTTAAGTTCGAGTATCAAGCGAAATTGTGATTTTTGGGGCTGTCTCATGTTTGGCTTATTGTTTTCTATTCATTTTAAACATACCAGCACTCTCGTTCCGTCAATCTGTTTTACTTTCATTTTTCTCTTTCTTTCATTGTAAGACGTTTCTTACCCTTTTTCTTTAAGACATAGAAATCAGGGGGGGGGGGGCTCGTTTTCGCAGCAACGCCACTATTCAAATGATTACGCAAACTTAAAATTACTGTAATGTGTCATTTGTAAATAATATTGAGACTTGCGCGTTGTGCAATTTCGCAACGTTGGGTTTATTCCATTTCAACATTTGAAAAAGGTCGAAGGGACTAGATACAATGTTGCCTAATTCCCCACTTCGCCACTGTCCAACACTTTTCTTTTTTCTTTATTAAAAATAACAGTAGGTTAGTACTGTAAACACTTTTTTCTTTGAAAAACCTGCTCGTTTTACAACAACCATGAAGGAAATAGTAAAATGTGTCAGTTCCAGTGGCGGCTCGTGCATTTTGGCAACAATTTTTTGCCATTTAAACCTATACACAAGTATTTGATTTATCAGGGATTCAGTGAATTCCCTAAAGATCGATTATTTTTACACAAATTTAAATGGAGATAATCCGTTGTTGCCACATTGCACGAGCCGCCACTTGGTCAGTTCTATTACAACGAAAACCAACACTGAGAGAATTCTCTTGTTTTAATCAAGGTGTTTTTCGTTTGTGTTAAAAAAAACTGCACAGTGAAATAATGATTAAGTGGGAATTCCTTTAACCCAAAGAAAATGTCTGCTGCTGTAAGTAAAATATTCCTTGTTGTGACAGTGCAGGCCTGCAGAATCTTCCACAACCTCTGTATTCTTCCACAATCACAAAAATGTTTTGCCGCTCGTACTCTGTTTTGCCACACTTTTTGCAAAAAAGTTGCCACAAAACCTTTAATTTTTGCCACAATTTGCCTAAAAATTTTTAATTTTTGCCACGATTTGCCACAAACTTTCCTATTTTGCCACACCGATCGCGCGATCCGAGATTGCCGGATAGGGAATATTCTGCAGGCCTGTGACAGTGATTCTCCGTCTTGCAATCAGAACTTAATTCGCGCAAGGAAAACTGTCACAAGTAAACGAGTTACCTTGTTTTTAAAGAAGTGATTTCTCTTGGTGAACAGGCACAAAAAATCCACAATTTTTCCGCGCGTTTGGTTCATTCATTCATATCTCTATTCTCGTTCATGTTTCCTCAGTTGTAAATATAGCGTGCGCGTTTACGCAAAGCTCGAAAGAAAAAAAAACTACGAATTAAAAAATTGGCGATATTTCAAGAGTAAATTTAGCAGTCTGGGCGCTGATTTCCTCTTACGAACGATTATAATTTTCGATGCTAAGGGTTTTCACTCTCAGCCATGGAAAACGACACGACCTTCGGTCAATCATGAAAATCCATCGCCCGTTTTCATCTTCCACTCTTCCGCGTTCTGAAAACGTTTGTTTACAAAATACGCGAGTGTCAGTGCCGATTTTTAGCAAATAGTAGGGTATAATCGATTACCCGTTTTTGTCGGATTTCATCGGTAATTGAAACCAACGAGTAATGAAACAAATTGTCGTTTATCAAATAATACATTTGGCTTCATCGAAGAAGTGCAAGTGTTTTAGAGGGCTATCTGGGAATAGAAATCGACACAACTGTTTCTTCTGGAAGGATTTGCACGAAATTAAGAAACTGACACATGACAGAGACGAAATGGATAGACCTCACCGGGATAGTTGTATTGGAATGCTGTGTCCAGATAGCTACTCTAAAACACTTGCAATATAATTTATAAAACCAATTTCCACTAAATTAATCACAATTTTTGATTTAAGGTTAAAATATACGAGGCAAACAAACCAGAATCGGAGCGAATGCCTCACTTTAGGATAGGGCTTAAAACATGCGCATAGGCCGGAGGCCTCTCCATTGCTATACCTCGTTGACAGGAACAAATATAAAGTAAACAAATGGTGAATTTTTTCTCGTAATGTCTCCCACGCGATTCTTATTGATAGACATTCTAGGGTTAGAAACGCCCGCTAGGATCGATTAACGATTCTGTACCGCATAAGCGCATAAGCAGGGTTTATTTTTGGAACATTTTATTCGCATTCCATCTTGACTTATCTGGAGCAAATCTGTAAAGCGAAGTAATAAGAAACGGAAGACAAAAAAGTCGAAGCTATACCTGGATGTAAATAGAGCTCTCTTCATGTTTTTTTTTTATTATTATTATTATTATTATTGTTATTAAATCGTAGTCCAGACCAACCTCCAAAACCTAACATTTTCCTACCGCAATTATAAAGTTCCTCCATTAATATCCATTCAATTTCTATCAACCAGAGTTGGGCAACCGAATAATCAGAAATAATGAAATGACTCCGGCAACACTAAAAACTGGGTTTGCTACCTGAGTTGAGGAAAGGGAAACACACGGAAGGTATAGGTCAATTGTAGAATTATTCGTCGAATAATTCGATTGAATCGGCGTTATGCGAGTATTTTAGTGTATTATAGTCATGCACTGAATTGAACTGTGTAATCTTTTCTCAACCGGTGGAATCATCGGTGAATTGAAAAATAGCATTGATTATACGCAAAACGGCAGCCCTGATACCAATAGAGAGGATTTATGATGGGACGTGATTTTGAAACTTCAAAGTGGTAGCCATATTATGGACTTCTGACGGACATTTTACACGCGGACTCGGTTTGTTTGCGTCATTTTTTTCAACCTTAAAAAGAAAGTTGTGACAAATCCACTTGAAATTGGTTTTAAACGAAAGTGCAAGTGTTTTAGAGTGTCTATCTGGATGCTGAAATCGGTATAACTTTTTCTTTTGGAAGGATTTGCACGATTTGAACTGACACATAACAGAATCAAAGCTAAGTTTTCTCGCCTGATCAGCTGTATTAGAATTCTGCGACAGTACATCCACTCCAGAACACAGTTTGCATTTTCATTTAAAACCAATTTCCAGTGAATTAGTTACAATTTCAGATTTAGAGTAAAAAAAAAAAAAAAAAAAAAAAAAAAATGAGGCAAACAAACCAGAATCAAATTGTCTAAGTGCTGTCACACTTTAGGATAGAACTTATAACATGTGCTAGCCCCTCAATCGGTACATATCGTTTTGAGGTTCGAATTCGAAAAGACGGTATGAGTCTTTCGCAACTTTTGACGAAGAAAGACGCCAAATTCACGCAATAGCTCTTTTAAACGGCTCTCTGTAAATATCGAACGGAACAAATCGCAATGGAATGGGGCTCTTGCAAACTTTTGCTATTGGGGATTGTAAAAATGACGATGAGTACACTAAAAAATCACAAAATTCTTTCTCAGAATCGGGCTTAATAGCGGAGAGACACAGGTATCATGGGAGATTCCTATCTTAATTGAAGCATATTTCTGTGTGATCTGTAGAGAAAGTG
The DNA here is from genome assembly GCA_011764245.1 of Trialeurodes vaporariorum. Classification (NCBI taxonomy): domain Eukaryota; kingdom Metazoa; phylum Arthropoda; class Insecta; order Hemiptera; family Aleyrodidae; genus Trialeurodes; species Trialeurodes vaporariorum. The sequence continues at coordinate 38,212,398 of VMOF01000001.1, forward strand.
ACATAATAGACAGGAATCTCCCATGATACCTGCATTGAAACGCCATTACGAACTTATGACCGTTAATAGCAGTTATGTGAGTTTATTACTGAATTTTAGGCTTTCTTAGAGTGAGTTTTGTGATTTTAGCTGGTTTTTACTTCAGATTGGACTATTCATTTGCTCATAGCAAAAGTTTGCAAGAACCTCATTAATCATTGCACGCATTGTAATTTTCTCCTGAGTTGCCAACGACCTGGAAATTCGAGAAAACCAGAAAAATTCAGGGAATTTGGTTTGATCTGGTAATATTATAGGGAAGAGTTAGGGAATTTCAGCTGTATTTAGAGATTATTTTTCCAAGCGTGTTTACTCTGAAATTTGTTGATATTTTCTATTTACATCTTTCTCGATGTCACTTTAGTTCAAAACTTCTAGAGATGATCGTTGCGCATGTTTTCCTGTCTTTGTGGTATATCTGTCGCTATATTGTGTCGCCGGCTCTCCCTTCGCTTCTTCGCGCCGCTATTATCGTCATAAATTGATTCTTTAAATCCTTTAAAGTCAGTCCTTTGATCTACATTTTTTTTTTATTATTATCATAAGCGGCGGTAGCCGCACAGGCCCAGTAAGAAAACACCCCTGGGGGCCTGGGACCTGGGTTATTTTATATCAGAACTTATTAGTAAATTTAAAACTGGCAAATTTAGTTCACCTCAACTCAAGAAAATTGACTGCTAAATTGAGAAAAAAAAAAACTCGGAAAATTTTGCGTTCCTAAATCAGGGAAAATGATTGAAGCATCAGGGAAAATCGGGGAATTCGAAAATGAAATTTTGTTGGCAACCCTGTTTCTCGGCATTTTACATGAGAATCAACTATTTAAAGTAATCAAAGTTCAATTTACAGTTTAAAGCGAAACCAGTCCATACGCATAGGTATACGCATCGCGTTTCCATTTTGTCAGTTTTCGGTTGAGAACAGTTCATAAGTTGTGAATTTCAAGGAAGCCGCGGGAAAGGGAAAAGAGAGTGAAGATATTTAATTAAATCACCCAAGTGAAAGTAAATAAAGTATATCCTTCTTGTAATTAATGTTCATACAAATTATACTTCGGTATTCCTTTCTAAATGTTTACCTCTCCGAGATTATCTCTCTGCACTTCGTCAGAAATTTTTATTATCTTCTGAGCCGGTGTTTAAAAAAATTAACACATGTGTGGCTTGATTAAATATTTTACATCCTTGCGAACGTTATAACTCAAAACTTAAAAAAATGGAAATTATAAGAAGGAATGGTGGGAAGTAGAGTAGGAACGTTTAAAAGAAAGGAATAAAGGTAGGGAACGGTTAATTAAAGTAGGAACGGTTTTCACCATGAACCATTTTTGCCATTTGAACTTGCAACTGCAAAAGTATCGATTTCTTAGGGATTCAGTGAGTTCTTTAATTGAAGATCGATTATTTTACGTTGGTGTAAATGGAAAAATTCCGTTGTTTACATACATTACACGAACTACGTTCGTAACGTCGCACTATGATTTGAGATCGGGGGGGGGGGGGGGGGGGGAGGCCAAAAATCAGTGAAAAAATGTCATCAAAAATCATTGTTTCCGACCTTTTCAGCATAGATTAAAACTTTCCAGTGACATTAATAGCTTCAAATAACTATTTCTGTAAAAATGGATCTTTAAATTTTATGAATGATAAATTGATGAGAAATTTAATTTCCGATTTTTGGCCACTTTTTGATGATTTCAGACCATAGTGCGTCGGAACCAGATTTCGACCTCCCTCAAAATTCTAAAAAAATGAAAGTCCCTTACGATGGCTCTTTTATAGATTTTTTTTTTTTTTTACCAATCCCTCTATTTAAAATTTTAAAATGCGGGTGTTGTAAAAATTAATGCTGCGTCGACGACCCCCCCCCCCATCCTTTCCGTTGGATATAATTTTCGAATTGGGTCTCCGATGTAAATCGACTAATTTTTTTAAAAAAAATTCTCAGTTTCATTCCTTTTCTCGCAAAGTGCGAAATGATGCTGTCGTTTTCTCCGCTCGTATCAACAATAAGAGCCAAATAAATTCGTTGAAATTCCGCAGTGCAATGAACAATGGGAAAGGGGTAGGCATATTTATCAGAGAACTTAGCTTGGAGTTTTATTCATTGTTCTTTTCTAAGCTGAATCGAGATCATACTTGCGAGTGACTAAATTATCTAGGTTAAGTCTCACAATCAGTCAATCATTGATTTGAATCAATCTTAAGAATGCGCAACACAAAGCGAGTTTTTCTTTCATTCTTGCGTTAGTATGATCGAGTGTGATTATTGTTCAAAACCACTGGCGCAACCAGGATCTCTTCCATCTGTCTCATTTCCCATTTGAATGTATAAGTAGGAAAAGGACAGAAAGAGGGGGTTTTATCCCGCTATCCATCCTTGTTTAACACACGTCCTTTAATGGAGAAAAGAGAGAGATGAAGAAACTCTCGTTGCGCTACTGTTCAAAACTAAGAGACTGATTATGATTAGTGTACTACTCTTGGCTTTATCGTCTCTGAGAGAATCGGTGTTACTTTTTTTTTCTTTGTTTTTTTGTTTTTTGTTTTGTTTTTTGTTGTTGTTGTAATTTTGTTAATATAAAAATTGGGATCTTGCTAACTTTTGCGGTGTGCAATTAAATGGTTCATTCTAGCTTAGAAACCACCAGAAATTACTATAAGAACATTAAAAAGTAACGAAATTTACTCACAAACTCACAAAATGACATTGGAGTTTAAGGTGTAAAGGCGGAACTACACATGGTACCATAGGAGATTCCCATTTGATTTGTCGCTTTCCCTTTTCTTTCTATGGAAGTATCAGCCAAACAGTGGGCAACCTTTTGAGAAAAAAAGAAAAAAGAAAAAAAAAAAGGCAAGTATTTTGTACGAAAAACCCACTCCCAACTCCCTCTCTCCCTCACTCTTAAACGCTCTCGCGTATTTTCTATTATTTAATTTTCTTAATTGAAGGTAACCTCCAAAACAGGCTCACCTATGGAGGTACCGAATTTTCAGTCTTTAGTTTTTATGTTAATTTTACGTTAGTTTATTTAATGTGCCTAGTATAGTTTACATGTAACTTGAGTGATTTAACATTTTTTTATTTTTATAGGCTTTTGTCTAAAGACTGAAAATAAATCATTTATCTTTATCTATCTATTAAAACATTTACAGAAGAGGAATCTCCCATGGCACCTGCGTTGTTCCGCCATCACGCCGTAAACTTCAAAGTTATTTTGCGATTCTGCAGCGACTCTGCGAGAGAATTTCGTAATTTGTTAATGTGCTCGACGTAATTTTTCCTGGTTTCAACGCAAAAACTTTCACTTGTCGCATCTGTTACCCCGAACTGACCCCCTAAACCCTGAGAGTTTGTCCTAAGTGTTATGGGGCTCTCCTGCAGAACTTCGCGAAATTGATCATATTTCAGATGAAAAGAAATGAAAAGCTGCGTCACGTGTTTTGTTTCTTCGAGTGTTGATTAAAGAGTAAATAAAATAGTAGCTGTCCGTAATAATTACTTATTGTGAGTATTAAACTCATTAGACATTGAGCGTAAAATGAGCTGCTATACTTACCCATCGGCTTACTCATTAATTTGTGTTGAATTTTCTCGTCTCCCCTTTCACTGCATGTATGTATACTTTTGAGACCTCGTTATCTTTTATTTCTCTTTTTTATGTAATTGTCAGTCTCAACGATGATTACGTCATTTTCTATAATTCTATCGCAATTAATGAGAAGCATTTACGCTGCTTGTATGTTTTAATTGATGGTATACATATATCGTATGAAATTCAAACTTCTTTCAATAGACTGTTTTAGTAGAGCGATATGTCGTATCGATTGGCGTTCGAGGACCTTTATTGTTCCAAACAAACTCAGCTGATTCAATGTAATTTTCCCGCATAAGCGCATTTTTGAACGGAAATTTTGGATCCTCAATAATGCTTAATTATACCTGGTTCCTCCTCTAAAACTTCCAAAATCAGCAGGATATATTACAGATTAAACGATGGAGCATTTGGAGGCTGGAATCGCCCGACATTTCGCCCATTCCAAAATAGCCACAACGACAACATTTGGGTGATTCCAACCTCCGAATGCATCGTTCAATCTGTAATACCTTGTTGATTTTCGGCTGTTTTAGTCGTGTAACTGTTAGGCATACTTGAGCAAACTTGAGGACGTAGAATTCATACTCGTGAAAAGATTGCATTAATTTCTTGGATTAATAACCGAAACGTCTGCTCAAAAATGCGTTATGGGGAAATTACATTGGATCGGAGTTTGTTTGGAACTAGAGGCCCCCGCCCGAACGGCAATCGATACGATATCGCTGCGTATTAAAACACTGAGAGCATTATTTTATTTAATCCAAAGTGTATTTCGTTTGTGTTAAAGTAACTGCTCAGACTTAACAATAAGTGGAAATTCCTTTCACCCAAGGAAAATGTCTGCTGCTACAAGTAAAAGATTCCTTGTTGAGACAATAATGATTCTTCTTCATGCAACAGAACTTTACTTCGCGCAAGGAAAACTGTCGCAAGTAAACGTGTTTCCTTGGTTTAAAAGAAGTGATTTCTCTTAGTGAACAGTCTATAACACCTCGCGCTATAAACTGTCAAACTACCACCCATCGGCGTATATCTGAACGCACTTTAAATCTTGAGTTACATATCGATGGTATTGATGAGTGATAAATATGCAGTTCTTTTCTTCTATGAGTGGTGTGGCGGTGGTAGGGGGGGGGGGGGGGGGGGGGGTGTCCCCCGTGCTAGCGGACGTGCATGCCCTTAGTTAAAAGTTTGTCGAAGACACTTCATCGATAATGGCTACTAGTTTACTTAAGGCGAAGCATGGGCTTGCGAGCAAACATTTTATGGAGGTGTGAAAAGAACCAAGAAAGCATGTAAATAAAGGCATGAGGGCGCTCGCCACTCTACGGTTTGAGATCGTAAAAAGTGGCCAAAAATTAGGAAGTCAATTTCTAATCAATTCATAATTTGTATTCTTTCAATACCAACTTTTAGCCCTTTAGAAGAGAACCCTTTTAACCCCTTATGGACCAAGCCCGAGTTTACTCGTTTCTCTCCTCGAGTCTATTTCACATTGTTTTAGTCTTCCTTCCGGATAAACGCAAGTATAGAGGAAAACACTACATTAGATAAGGTCTCGTCGGGCGCCTTCAATTGATCGTATAGGCAATTCCAACTCCCTCGAGTACGAACAGTTAACTACCTACCCTATATAAACGGAGAAGTGGTGTTCTCTTGAGCTAACCTGGTCCTTAAAGGGTTAAGAGGTCATTTAAACCTTTGAGTGCCATGCAATGAATCAACCCTCTATGCATGCACCACGATCACCAAAAGATGGCCGATCGACGATGGCAATTTATATTGTTGTTTAGAATGTATTTATTGTAAACAAACGTCTCCATTCCTCACAGTAGACCCACTTTTTGTGTCATTCTGTGTGTTTTTTCCCAGTAAATTTTACTTTCTCGTTTTTGTTTGTGATTATTAGGGCGAATATATCACGTTTTGGGTCGATTTGCCCTAATTATCAAATGATCGCCGGGCCTACTTTGCCGAATACCGTCGTCGGCCATCTTTGTTGATCGTGGTGTATGCATGCATAGGGTTGATTTGTCCATTCGACCGCCATCTTACGCTTTTCTTTACAACGCCTTTCGTGGGTTTGCAAGTGGATTTTGAGACTTTTTGATGCTTTCAATGTGATTTTTAAGCGATTTTACGCTAGAATTGACCCTCCATATTATACGCCGCAACAAAAGTTTGCAACAGACCCATTAAGCTTAAAAGGTCGAAAATGCAATTATTTTTTTAATGAATCTTTTGCCACTTTTTGACAATAGCTCACCATTGTGGGACGCCCGCCGCTGTGTCGCGCATTCCGCCCACCACCATAGCCTTTGCTTGCTTCCTATGGAAGAAAACAATTAATTAGCGTGCTATATTTGTTCGTTTTGTTCGGCACGCCTAAGTGCAAACAGGCAATGAGATGTATGAGGCGCTGTGCTGACGGACGGTGAGATCAAAATTCATCTTGTCAGTGAAGTGTGTGGTCAGGGACGCATGAAGGGTCTTCTCATCCGGGTCTATGAGTTCATGGGGTCAAGAAACGCGGGAAAATCCGATATCGAATTGTAAGCCGCAAATTCTTACTCAACGAACGTACTTTCCCTGCCTCTGTCGGTGTAGACTGTAGAGGATTGGAGAGCGTGTTGCGTTCGAAGAAAAAGTCAAAATGATCTAATTAGTCAGGTGACCAACTTTTGTTGTACCCCCTCCCCCCCCCCCCCATCAAAAACCCTCTCTTTTATTAAAAAAAAAAATAATAATAATCCAGGGATAGTCCCTTCTGAAATATTGTAAAATTTTGTCAGACGAATGAGCGGATACATGAATTTGTGGTTCTCTCTCTCTCTCTCTCTCTTTCTCTATCTCTCTCTCTCTCTCTTTCTCTCTCCCTCTCCCCCCTCTCTCCTCCTTCCATCTAAACACTTGTGTTAGAAAATGATAGCAGAGGGGGCCATCGAGTGACTCTAGCCCCAATCTCAGTTCTTTTCCATCGCATGCGTTCAAATGAAAGGAGAGGGGCAAGATAGATTCCTGTATCCGTCCATGGACAGAACGAGGGGGGGAGGGGGGGCAAAGCATTCTCTCCCCCCCCCCCTTTGGATCCGTCATTGACGGAAGAGATCTCGGTTGCCCCAATATTACTGGTGTATCGTGTGTCAACTGTCGAGTCTTGTGTGTCTGGGCGACTGCAACAGCCCGTTGGTTACGGTCGGGTCGTAGAAGAAGGTGCAGCGCAGGTAGAATGGTAGATGGATGACTCATAAAGTGATCTTTGCTCTCTGGGAAATGTCAACAATAACATTGTCCTGGTGCCCCTGATTTGATGTCAACCATGACATTGTCCTATCCATCATTTACGGTTTTTTTTTTTTTTTTTTTTTAATCGCGTCTCTGTTTTTGTCGTCGGAAGATCGCGTCCGGACTCGGCAGGTTAAAAAAAATCACAACAGCTTAAATTAAAACACAGACATTAACAATCGGAGCCCTCTGCAAAATAAACCGATCCCGTCAAAACCGTTTGACGCGCGCATGGGCGGATTCTGGAATGTGTCTTTCTCTCTCTCCCCTCCAATTTGAACACGTGCGCTAAAAAAGGACAGAGTAAGGGGTGAAAGTCTCGTGATGGCCTCCTCTGCTATCCTCTTCTAACACACGTGTTCTAATGGAAATAGAGAGAGAAAGACACATTCCTGTATCCGCCCATGGTGATGCGAACCGCATGGGTTTGCGCGGTCGGTCGGTCGGGGCTCGGGGGCCCGGCCCCTTACTTTCAGTTGTCAAGTTGTTACAGCACGCAGAAGGCAGAAGTCGGTAAGGTGGGGTCTAAAAATAATTTCAGAAAAAAGAAACGGGGTCAGAGTCGTCGGGACCTTGAACAAAAGTGGGATGTATGTGGATGTATGAGTTTAAGTTAGTCATGAGTGCTGTGGTGTTCGCAGTAGTAGAAAGCCCCGTATTTACGTACAGCGCGCGTGGGGCCAACTGAACCGGCCAACCGCAAAAGAGAGCTTACCGACCCGAGCAATGGGGCCAACGCTCGCTCTTCCCGTGCCATTCCCGTGTGTCATTCATCGGACTTTAACGCGGTTTCTTCTAATGGGGCTGTTGCACACTTTTGCTATAAGCGATTTAATAGTCGATTCAGGTGTTAAAACCTTCAAAAATAACGATGGCAGCACCAAAAACTTCGAATATCCACTCCTAAACTCAATAAACGCTTTCATTTGTGCGAGCGTAATGGTGGCTCGGGGCAGTAATAATGACAGATTCCCATCTAACAATACTGTAACTCGATCTAGAAGTGACCAATATGAGACGACTTTCATTTGACAACGGTGTCACTAGCTGTCACGGTACCGTTCATCGGATGTGGATCAGTACTCTGATGACTAATTACTCTGTGAATCATCCTTGTCAGCAGAGAGAGAGTGACAGAATTAAGATAGGAATCTCCCATTATTACTGCCCTATGCCACCATTACACCCACGCAAATAAAAGCGTTTATTGAGTTTAGTATGGGATTTCGGAAGTTTTTAGTGCTGCCATCGTTATTATTGAAGGTATTTACACCAGAATAGACTATTTAATCGCTTACAGCAACAGTCTCATTGATAAATTGATGATAAATTTACTCTATAATTTTTGGCCAATTTTTGACCATCTCAGATTAGTGTGCGCCACCCATTCTTCGAGCCCTCGCACGGGTTAACCTACCTCTAGGAAACGGTATCATGCAAGTATGAACTTTGGTCCTTTTCGGCCCTCCGGCACACCAAAATACCTGCTCTGTTTAGTTGATGAGTTAGTCGATGTGTTGGTGCGGTTACCTATATAGTTGAAGTCAGTGTGGATCTTGGAGCCTCTATTCCATTCTTCCTGTGTTTGAAATCGCGGGTAAAAGACGGAAAGGCCACAAATCCTCTCACTACGAATAACCGCGTTAATAATCATTATTCATTAATTTTTGTATATGCCGTATACCTTTCTATATGGCTCAGGAGTCGGGACTCACACAATCTGTGCGGTATTGTTCGCAAAGAACGTGATCTTGTGCTAGGTTGAAGGTTGAAGGTCACTCGACCGCACGATTCCAACTCTGTCAATCTGCGCGATCATGATTTTTCCCTAGAATGATCAACTTAAACACCAATGTGAATGACCAAATGCCCTCAGCATGTAAACATGTGTATGTGCAAAATTGCATCCAACGCAACTGCGGCACCAATGACTTGACTTGTTCTTACGTCTGAACTCTATATTATGTTTTTGTAAGTACCAGTGGTGCTTCGTATGTAATTTGGCAACGCTGCATTTATTCCGTTTCAACTTCATGAAAAATGTCCAACTAGCAGGGATAATGTTCATACTACGAAAAAGAGCGATTAGGATAATTTTCAAACTTGGCAAAGATGAATCATGCAAAGAAATCTTCAAAACTATTATAATGAGTTGATCACCATAAACCATCATTAAAAATCTCACATCTTGCCGCAGTAAGTACCTATATTTCAAAAGAAAAATAATAAGAAAAAGACATAAATGAAAGTAATCATTGATACAATACTTGCAACAAACTGTGTCCCAAAACTATTGTATACCTGGGAAGAATGATAGCTTGAATGAGGATATGAAGATAGCTCAAAGATTAGGTCGCAATTGAGCTAGTTCATTTTTAAATCAGACGCGGCTCCACTGAAGGAAAAAAATTCGGGGAGAGGATGGAGGGGAAATCAAACACTCGCGCAAAACTCTGTCTTAATATGAACAGAAGTTTCAGATATCTTTCTCAATTTTCAATAATATTTTAGGTAATGACTGTTATGAGTATTGGGGTTTTATTAACATCCGAGAGAGTTTGAGCTCGTATGTACATACACGAGCAATAAATTAGAGGCATGTACATCTTTTTTGTTTTTCGTCCCCCCCCCCTCTCAGGAATTAGCGTGATTACAAACCCGATGTCCATCATGGACGGATGCAATTACTGATAACTCTCATTCATTAAATCAATAATTTACTCCGCCAAAGAGAAAGAGGAAAAAAAAATACGGATGCCGTATCCAAACACGGCTCATCTAAAAGAACCCTTTCAGCCAGTCAGAGGCTGATTCAAGAGTCTCTCTCTCTCTCTCTCTCTCTTTCTCTCTCTCTCTCTCTCCCTCCCCTCTATCTCTCTAAGGCGTATACTAGGGTCAGGTTAAATAAAATAAAAAATCAAATATCTCTCTCTCCATCTCTCTCTCTCACTCCCCGTCCATTTGAACACATGTATTCGAAAAGGAGAGACATAGGGGGCTAAAGTCACGTGACAATCTCTACCTCCATCCTTTTCAAACACATTTGATTAAATGGGTAGAGTGAGAGAGAGGAGAGAGACAATTTCCTGGATACGCCTAGGCCTAAGCCTGTGAGCTCATCACTGCCACAATAAATATTGATTAACGCACAATTTTCAGAATGCATTAAGTTGAATAGTCTGCGATGATCGCTTCGTCGAACTCACTGCACCAAGCAGCTCGACGAACGTGCTCGCTGGCTGCTGGCTGCTCGCTCATCCTATCGCATCTATGCTCGCGTGTACGACGCAATGACGCAATCGCATTTGCTAGCTCTTTGGTAACATCCAATAATTCGATCCATCCATTAATGCATTCGGAATTAACGGCTTCATATTCTAAATACATACGATTTAATGGACGAGACAGACCTTGTGCAGTAAACTACTTGGTTGCCAGGTGACTTAAGGCAAACAAAAAACGATTCACAAAAATTTACCGGAGCCCCAACGATTTTAAATCTGGATTATCAACGCTTAAAAATAACCTGCCTTTTTAAATGCTAGGCGCACGTCGCACAGCCGGATTTTTTCACCTAAATCGTTACGCCACCATCATCAACAAGGCTAGACTTGAGCTTCAATTCATATTTTCAAGATTGAAAACACATTTCTCTTGAAGATGTTTTTTTTTTCCCCCCTCTTCTTCCGCTTACTTGCAGTGGAGGGAGGGGAGCTGTCACCACCAACCCCCCCCCCCCCCAGATAAAGTACTGAATGTTAGACCCATTTAAACGCGATTTTTAGCTTCTTTAGCACATTAATGTAAAGCTAAAATTTAGCCAAAAATTAGGAAAGGTCACCTAAAATTTTAAAATTATTAAGACCCAAAAATAAGTAAATTTGAAAACTTATTACAAGTCTGTGCTAAAAAAAAAAACCAGGCTTTCCTTCAGTTGTCTCAGTAGGTATTTAAACTAGAATTTGGATGTGAAAAAAAAAAAAAAATAAAAATAAATAAATAAATATAATAAAATAAAATAAAATAAAATAAAAATAAAAAAACATGAGGGAGACCGACCCACCGGGAATCTTCCCGGTTTTCCCTCTAACGACAATTCGTCCCTGCTATCGTTGAAAATTTCGCTTGCTATACCTGATGGCTTCCTTTTCAAAGTCTGATCGACATACCCCTCTTTAATTTAAACCGACCGAGACGACTCAATCCTCAATCAACGCTCATACGGAACACGCATCGTTAAAAACAAAACTAACCTAATAACCTTGTAAGCATCGTCGCAGTGTCATGTCGTGTTTTAATGACCGCAGCTCTTTCATAAATATGGGTCGCATTCATTCTCAGAACTCCGAAGTGTTATCACAACGCGCGGTTACAAATGATGAGAGGGAGTACGTTACAGCTGAGTGCATCATGCAGGCATCACCTGATGTTCTCGATTTATGTATCGAACAGAATCCTCCGCATTCCGATACATCGAAGTGTTTTGCGGTACCTCGTCGAAAAAAAATCGATTCGATCAATGTCTTAATCGGGCCCAAAAATCGATTTTCTGGAAAATAAGTCATGATTTTACCCAGTCTTTAACGTCTGTAATAATTAACCAGCCATAGCCGTCCGAAAGAAATTGTGTTTTGAAGCCTTCAATTTTAAGAGTATGCAACCAGCAATGTATTTGTACTATGGAATAGCAAATTCATCGAATTTCGTTGTAACTGCAGACCTTAACGTAGCAAAAAAGTCAATTCGGGTTTAAAAAATCGATGAAAATGGTTTTTTTTTTTTTGGCCGAAAGAGGGGCAGAAAATGGCCCTTAATGGGACAGCTCCATTACTTTCTGATTTTTTTGCCAATTTTTGACGATCTCAGCAGGCTGATTATCGTAATGCTCTCAAGTCGATGATCGAGCACATGACATCCTTATGGGTGGTGTCATTATTAGCATTACAGTACGAGTGTTCATAATCAGCCTGCTGACCACAGCGCGCTGCAAGTAGGCCTACTTGACGACATAACTGTCCGCGAAAAGCACCAATAGTCCAGGCAATGGGGATCAATAAACGGCAAATGGCGGAACAAATTCCCAGCAAAGGTTTTTTGGGCTTAATCGCTTCGTCTTAGTGTCAGCTATGACCTCCTAAAAGTCCCCATTCCTAGGTGCTGTGCTAAACTCAGGGGAGGGGGGGAAGGGGCCCCAAAATCGATTTTTTCGATATATATCGAAAACGATGCAAGATATCGAAAAAATCGATACATGTTTTTTCTTCCTGAGGTAATTTCCAACAAGAAAGGTCCTATGTGTTTTTACGCTCTGACGACGTCTAAGCTCTCAAAAACACGATTTAAGTTTTCGGCGATTTTCAGGAAAATTGACACCGCGTGGCAACGCTCATTTAACGCAATGTTATTTTTAATGACTTCGATCGCCTTACCGTAGCATTTAGAGTGCTCCGATTTTTATGAAATTTGGTATCCGGGGGTTTTTTAGGTCGCTGATTTCATTTTTGGAGTCCAAATTTCCTTAAAACGTGATTCAGACGAGCTTTTTGAGCTTTTATCACAAAATACAGCTTTTTAGATGAAAGCTCAAAAAGCTCGTCTGAATCACGTTTTAAGGAAATTTGGACTCCAAAAATGAAATCAGCGACCTAAAAAACCCCCGGATACCAAATTTCATAAAAATCGGAGCACTCTAAATGCTACGGTAAGGCGATCGAAGTCATTAAAAATAACATTGCGTTAAATGAGCGTTGCCACGCGGTGTCAATTTTCCTGAAAATCGCCGAAAACTTAAATCGTGTTTTTGAGAGCTTAGACGTCGTCAGAGCGTAAAAACACATAGGACCTTTCTTGTTGGAAATTACCTCAGGAAGAAAAAACATGTATCGATTTTTTCGATATCTTGCATCGTTTTCGATATATATCGAAAAAATCGATTTTGGGGCCCCTTCCCCCCTCCCCTGAGTTTAGCACAGCACCTAGGAATGGGGACTTTTAGGAGGTCATAGCTGACACTAAGACGAAGCGATTAAGCCCAAAAAACCTTTGCTGGGAATTTGTTCCGCCAATAATCCCCCATTGCCTGGACTACAAGCATCAGTGTTCTTTTTCTCTAAATTTTAATGTATTTCAATGATTTTTCTCATTAATTTTATTTAAATTGTGCTCCTCAACGGCATTCGGGACGCTGATCTCAAACATGTTATCATTTTCTACTTAACTTGTCCCGATTTTCACTTATTCTACTTTTTAGAATTTTTTGCGATAAAGTGATAATTGTGGAAAAACAAGGATATTTCGATCAAAACTAAAGCCAAATTCGAACTTGGCAGGTCAGTATACGTACGATAGGGTGCTCGCAAATATGGGTATAATCAATAGAAGAAAAAAAAAAAGATTTTTGTATCTAGGGACCCTTGTTTGGTGCTTATTTGGGGGGGGGGGGGGGGGGGGGCGGCCATCTATGTCGTTAAAGCGTAAAAATCGTGCGCTGCTCGAGTTCTTCTCTATTCGCTGAAGAGAAAAGATTCGCCCAGGATTGTTCAGCGGCGAAACACGCTCCGTAAACTATGCTTTTGCTCCTCTGAGAGAATCTGGTTTTTCTACTTGTATGATTCTCATTTTATCATCACAATCCTCTGATAAATTAGTTCGACTGACAATCCTATCGCGACACAATCAGGGATAATCGCGGTCAACCGTCATCATTCCGCAAACATCATCCGTCACGTCGCACAGTGGATCAAACCATGGATTTTTTTGGACATTAAAATCTATGTTGTTTTCTTTTGCTTCAAAAACAGTTTGAGTGTTGATATTTTCTTGCAAAAAACAGTGGCGTAGCGTGCAATTTGGCAGCGTTGCGGTTTGTCCATTTAAAGCTTATGAAAAATATCGTTTTACCGGGTGTTCGGTGAACACCTCCCGCATTCGACCCTTTACATGGGTTTAAATGGACACATTTCAAAGTTGCCAAATTGCACGCTACGCTACGCCACTGGCGTAAAACAATAATTTGATAATTATAATTATCACCTAATATATGTTTATTAATGCCACCTAATAATTTGACTCATTTCAGCTATACTGAACGATTTCCCGCATTTCTAAGTTTTCTTACTATCCTTACATTGTTTAAAATCTTCATTTTTGTTCCTAAAAATATGTCCGGGAAATCCAATGTTTCTTTCCAACGTACGTTGTGTCGAGCTCACCGTATACTCTATTCATCGATCTATGATTGACGCACTATGAGCAATTTTTCCGTTGCGACATCGCGTGATTAAAACTTTGTAGCTCATGCAATATGACACATTTTACCAATGGGGCTCTTGCAAACTTTTGCTGTGAGCAAAATAATTGCAAAAAAATATGAAAACCCTTGAGAGCGATCGACTCCATTTGCCAAACTGAATCGATAGAGGGGTCACAGCCGGGTTTTGGCGACATCACCTTTTTGCCCATATGATGACTGATGAGTCATGAACTCATGAGTTTATGTGAGTGAAACCGCCCCAATCGCAAAAGATATGGAAACCCTTTAGAGCGCCAAACTGAATCGATAGAGGGATCACAAGCCGGGTTTTGGCGACTTCACCTTTTTGCAGCCCATATGATGACTGATGAGTCATGAACTCATGATTTTGTGTGAGTGAAACAGCCCCAATCGCAAAAGATATGAAAACCCTTTAGAGCGATCGACTCTATTTGCCAAACTGAATCGATAAAGGGGTCTCAAGCCGGGTTTTGACGACATCACCTTTTTGTCCATTTGAGTTATGAACTCATGAGTTGCTGTGAGTGAAACGGCCCAATCGCTAAAGATATGATTCCCATCTAATAATACACTGTCTCTCCATCAATAAGTGGCCAATATAAGACGATTTTCCTTATGCACCGGTGTCACCGGGTGTCACGGTACCATTAATTGGCCGTTAATCACACCTCCGGGGACTATAGTTATCTCTGTGAATCTTCCTTCCCAGCGTAGAAAGAGTGACCAAATTAATATGGCAAGCTTTCATTAGTAATGCCCAACACTGTCATTACGATTGAATAGCATTTTATGACGTTAGGACTGGATTCCGTTAGTTTTTAGTGCTACCATCGTTAATGTTAGAGGTGTTTACATTGGAATCCGTTAGCAACAGCAAAAGTGTGCAACAGCCCCAATGGGGCTCTTGCAAATTTTTGCTATACGGGATTGAAAATCGATTCTTGCGCAAAAACCTGTAAAAATGACGATGAGTACACTAAAAAATCGCGAAATTCACTCTTCAAATCGGGCTCAATGACGGAGAGACGCAGGTATCATGGGAGATTCCTATCTAAACTGAGACATATCTCTGTTTTTCCCTCGAGAAAGTGACAAATTAGACAGGAATCTCCCATGATACCTGCGTTGAGCCGCCATCAAAAACTTGCCGTTATAGCAGATATGTGAGTTTATTGCTGCATTTTAGACTTTCTCACTGTGATTTTCGTAATTTTCGCTGGTTTTTCATCACGTTCGACTGCACATATGCTCACAGGAAAAGTTTGCAAGAGCCCCATTGAACGAACCACCACTGCGTGCACTAAGTCATGCATCGATTGCCGTAACGAGAACTTGTTTACCAGAATTTCGCTGAAATTGCGACGGGAATTTTGGTTACATTAACGATAATTTCGACGGATTCGATCGTCCTACCCACACAGAAAGAAAAAATGCTTTACGTTTAAAAAAAAAAAAAAAAAATGCATTATATATGACAATAAGACGTACTTTTAAACTAAAATTAATTATTTTTATATTAAAAATTCGGCATTTTGATGTATTGTAAAGTTTTTTTAATCTAATCAAACTTAGTTTCAATTTTAAAATACGTATTTTTTCGTAAACTACAAAAATGTTTCTTTTTAAATCTAAAACATGTTTCTTTCTGTGCACGGAATATATATATGTGGATTTTTTTAAGGCCCAAATAGAGGAGCTGGTGCAGCTCGCCGGTTAAATGGGACTGTAACTCCCCGACCGACCTCGGCCCAAACCGGGGCCCTCCAAGCTTTGGCGGTCTCTGTCTCACCCTGAATTAAACTCGAACCATACGCTTGGAGACAGAGTTGGGCAAAAAATTATTCGGAAATTATTCGGTGTGTCCGGCAACGCCGAGTCAATCGAATTATTCGACGAATAATTCTACAATTGACCTATACCTTCCGTGTGTTTCCCTTTCCTCAACTCAGGTAGCAAACCCAGTTTTCAGTGTTGCCGGAGTCATTTCATTATTTCTGATTATTCGGTTGCCCAACTCTGCTTGGAGAGCACAATGAAATAATATTCTAGCATGTCAGGATTTTTTAAGAAAAGAAATCAACGTTTGCTCGTTTAAAGTGAGTGGGTAGTTAAATATACCTACTTCGCTGTGTTGAATTCGTCTACCCCTCCAATTGAAGGCGCTCGATGAACAACTATATCTTGCAACTGCCCACAGTGTGGTTTAAACTATCTACAACGTGCTGTAATAACGATATAGAGGATTTGTGGGATGTTATGTTGAGGCAGCACAGAGTTAGCCATGATCGAAATCTCTTATGGACGGAAAGAGTATCTTCTATCCGATTAAAAAAGTCATGGGAGGTAATCGAAGTAGTTCGATACCTTTTCTAGTCTTATCTGTTGGCTATGATAGTTCTAGTTTTTTCATTTAAAAGATCCTGGATAGAAAAAAAGTGTGCCATTGTTGCCCGCCGCACAACGTTCTAAGAACAAACAAAAAAAAAACGCTGGAATCCCAATTTTTTTTGTTTTATTTTTTTATTTATTTGCTTTCTACTTTAGAATTTGGCGTCAAATCTGTCGACGTAGACGCTCCATTCTCCATTCGCGCAGTGGACGAAACATGGATTTTCCCAGACTTATTTATAAAACTGTCTGTTTCTCCGGACTTTAAAAACTTTAGTTAGAAAAAAGGATAGAAAGAGGCGCCACCGCCACACGACTTTGACTCCTGTCTCTGCAATACGCATTTAGTACCTACAAATGGTCGGAAAGAGAGATAGGGGGAGAGAGAGAAGAGAGAGAGAGAGGAGAGAGAGAGAGAGAGAGAGAGAGAGAGAGAGAGAGAGAGAGAGAGAGAGAGAGAGAGAGAGAGAGAGAGAGAGAGAGATGGAAAAACTGGTGGTTCGCTTACCCCACAGGAATGTTTCCAGAACAATAATTTCTATCATTCAAAATCGTGTAACCATGTTTATCTCTCTCTCTCTCTCTCTCTCTCTCTCTCTCTCTCTCTCTCTCTCTCTCTCTCTCTCTCTCTCTTTCTCTCTCTCTCAATCTCTCTCTCACACACGCGTTTGACCCCTGGAAACTCTGACCATCGAGGTCCTTAATGACCCAAATGTTCATGCTCACTTACAAGTCAGGAAGATTATGTGTCAAAACTCAAAACACATTTTGTTCGCATCCTTCACTGAAATTGAAAGCTTTCTTAGCCTAAGTTAGACTCTTTTTTTTTTTTGCTGCTCGAATTTTCCTTTACTAAATTTCGAGACGTGTCAAATCCTTGCCCCCTCCCTAAAAGACGTCCCTGGTTTTCCAATTTCCTTACGGAGACTACTGCGCTGTCGGGCTGGCTGGCTTGGTTACGTGGACCTTGAATCTACTGTGAGTCGGTGTAAATTATCGGGGGGGGGGGGGGGGTCGGAATTTCTTTTTTGGCTATCTTTGACAACAACGATGCGTTCAGTTCGTAAAACACGCTCTGTGAGCAATATACCTATAACTATATATATACTCGCTTATGTCCGTGCGACCGTGCGTCAGAAAAGAATCTCGTTTTTCTGCTTATCGTTGCGTTTTTCTCGGATTCTTTTAATTAATTAATCCAATTAGAGCCAATGTCATCATAATTTTATTCGTCGAGTGAAAAGTGGCCTTACATGGCGCTCGTGTTCAATGTGCTGACACGACCCAACCGCGCTCTGTCGCTCTCGCGTTTATTTAGGTAGATTATCTTTGGAATTCGGTATTTCATTTTTTTTTTTTTTTTTTTTTTTTTTTTTTTTTTTTTTTTTTTTTTTTTTTTTTCCCCGTTTCGATATTATTAGGATGCGGTCAAAAATGCGCCATGGTTGACCCGGTCCAGGTTTGACTGCGCTTGGCTCAATAACTGATATCGACTGGTGCATCGTGTCCCACGTTTAGCCCCTTAAGGTGATCCCAGGTAAAACTTTTCCAGATTTCAATCCGATGGATCCACCAGTCACTTTACTTTTAGGGAAAATACTTTATGACAACCTCTGACATAAAACCAAAGAAAGTAAAAAAATGTGCACAATATATACTCCTAATCAATAGCGATGAGACATGTAGATTTTTTATTTTGTTTTAATTGTTTCAGGTTATCGTCGATCAGTTGGATGAAAAGGCTAAAATTATTCCTGTTCTGCAAGATTGCGGCGATGAGCTGAAAAAATATAAAAGCGATGCGGCGAAACGTAGAGTGGACGAATTAGTGAATGGAAGCATTGACAACTTCAATGGAACGGTGCAGTCGGCGGTTTCAAACACCCGAAAGTACAATCGAGCCGCAGAACTTTGGACCGGCTACATTGCTGCATTCAATGAAGTTAATGATTGGTGTGAGAGTATTTTGACTCAAGTTTACTCCGGCTCCAAAGAAACTTCGATCAAAGTAAGTTATTCCCAGTGTCGAAGTGTGCAATTTAAGAACGTTGCGTTTTGTCCTTCTTAAGAGTTTAAACCCTTGCAAAGGATCGAATTCAAGGGGATTGGCTACACACCCAATACTTCGATCTTTTTCATAGATTTAAATGAACAAAATTCAATGTTGTCAAATTGCATGCTTTACCACTGGACGCATTCCTCTGGTCAGATGGCGGGGCGGTTCGTGGGTCAAAAAGTGGGGGGCTTGAAAGTCAAAAATTGATGATTTTTTCTGTTTTTAAAGTAATTTCAATTTTCAACTGACTTATTTACTATTTGTTGCTTTTTGAAGGAATTCTTAAAACAGTTCAAAAAACTGGAGGATGAGAGAACCTACACTACTGGTTTTTTTTGTATCGTTCTTTCCTCTTATCTTCAATTACTTTTTACTCATCCTTACCTTTCCTTTCCTTTCCTTTCTGTTTCCTTTCCTTTCCTTTCTGTTTTCTTTCCGTTTTCTTTCTTTTTCTCTTTCCTATTCCTTCGTTTTTCTTGTTTTTCTGTTTCTTTTTTCTTCTTTGTACTTATTTCCTGGTTTTTTTTTTTTTTTTCCCCTCTCTTTTGCCATGCCCTCCTTCCAAAAAAAAAAGAGGGGCTTTACCCTGTAGCGAAGAATAAAGAGAGGCCCCTGTAAGGGCGTTATTTACAACTTGGAAAAAACTTAAAACAGATTTTCTTTCACGAAAAATCTTCGTTACACCCCCATCCATTCCATGGACCGCCACTGGCCACTGCCTCTTGTTTTTGTTTCATTTCTTTTATTTTTGTCCAACAATTTGTGTCTTTTTTTTTATGGTACTCTTTTTTAGTCTGGGCGTTGTTAGATGGCTTTGTGCATTAATGAACCATTGAGTGTCAAACTTCTGGAATAGAAAAAAAAAGAGGTCTATGACCTTGTTTATAACCTTCTGTCCTCCTTGCACTAAAATGAGGAACATCCGAGGGAAGCAATGTTGAATTAATCAGACTAATGTTGGGAGGGGGTTGGATGAAAAAATTGAATTTGCTGATTTTGAGTCATTAAAGTTTGCTACTATTCTAAAGCATATGTTAAGAGATTTATTTTTTAGAGCACTTAGTGTCAGAGTGTCACTACAAAAATCAGCTTAAACCAGAGGTGTCATTTCAGGTCTTGCT
Organism: Trialeurodes vaporariorum; assembly: GCA_011764245.1. Lineage (NCBI taxonomy): Eukaryota > Metazoa > Arthropoda > Insecta > Hemiptera > Aleyrodidae > Trialeurodes > Trialeurodes vaporariorum. Next base: position 38,232,161 of record VMOF01000001.1, read on the forward strand.
TTGTGGGAGGGGGGGGGCTGTTGTCTAATGACTTTCTTTTGCTTCTCATGCATTTGATATCTGAAGCTCTAACCTTGGAGGTCCTTGATGACCCTAATGCCCTATTTCACCTACAATTTTGGCAAATTTTGGGGGAAAATACATTTTCTCACAATCTTTTTGGAAATTACAAACTCTTAACGCATACTCATTAAAGATCTTTTTTTTTTTTTTTTTTTTTTTTTTTTTTTTTTTTTTGCTTGAATATTCTGTGTGAGTCAAAATTTTGGAATGTACTAAACCACAGATGGGGGTGGGCAGTTGCCTCCCTCCTTAAATGACGCTACTGGCTTGAACTAATAACAACATGCCATGCCTTGAAGGAACGTAACTCGAGTAAATCTAATAAGGCAGGGTAATGACTCTCATTGAATATTAATTACTGTTGAGCTGATTAGAATAATAATTGATTTAGTATCAAGCGCTGCTAATATACTTTTGGAGTTGTTTTATTTCATAACATTCAGTTGACAAATGCTTGAATCACAATTTATTGGGTTGACTTAAATTGGTTGTATTAAATGCCCTGAGTTTTTAGGTACCTGCTTACAGTCATGACCTCTGGGGGAGCCAGGGATTTTTTATCTGTGCTTCCTTGCCCATCTAAATGCATGTTCCTTACAGAGGCTAGCATAGGGTCAATCACAAGGCTTTCAACCCTTTCGTTCATTCCTCTATCCTTTTCTATTACATGCGTTCAAATGGGTGGAGAGAGAGAAGGAGAATTTCCCTGATCTGCCAGTTATTGTGACTCCTATTTGACTTTTCTTCTGAACTTGTAATGAATATCCATTTCTCTCTTTATTTTATTGCATCTCAATGAATTTTTTCGTTTTTGATTTTCAGGAGTACAAAAATAACCATCCCTCCTATCAAATGACTTTGGATAAGTTGACAGAAATGAGCTCGGAAATAGCTGAAGAAATTGGTTTGACTGATCCCGTTCTGTTGAAAAATGATCTCGGAAATTTGACGGAAAAATTAACTAAAGTACATAGCACCCTATCATCTTTGACTGAAGCGACCAAGAAAAAGGAGGAATTGAATGAAAAATTGAACAATACATTCTGCTCTTTGGAAAATATCAAACAGGTTTGTCCGTTGAAAACAACCTACCTATTCGTTACCTATTTATTCACTGTGTAGTCACCATAAATTACAATTTTTTTTAAAAACTAAGGTAATTTAAATTTGAAAAAAAAAAACGGAAACGCCGTCCTGAGTTTTCAGAGAAGGAATAGTGACATCCCATAATGTTTTAACCCTTGTGTTTCCCGGGGGGGGGGGGGGGGGGGGGGGGGGGGTGAATTTTTAAAGATGAAAAGCTCAATTTTCTACAGATACTTTCAGACTTCCATGTATTCTTAAATGAGAGTATTCAGAGGCTTTCCACAACAAAATCGGAAATTGTCCAATATCTACAGGCAAGAAAGTTGATGGGCAAAAATTGGACCCCCCCCCCCCCCTTGCCATCAACATGATTTTCAAACAATTTGGATGAAAGAAAATTGTTCTTCCTATGTTCATATTTATAGATTACTGTATGTAGTCCTATAATATATAATTTTTTCTTGGGACTATCTTCCATAGAACCCACAAATTTCAAAATTCAAAGAAATTAAAGGAACATTTGTTACAGTTTTTTTTTTTTTTTTTGGATTATTTGAACATTGTACTTTCTTGGAAATTTCCTTGCCAAATTTTTAAGAATCAAAAAATTTGAGAATATCAGTGAATTCTGGACCAGATGGTTTTTACACATTTGAAAATTATTGAAAAATAAGCCATCAGTTACGGTTTTAAGTTGGGATGAAAATTCACCCCTTCGGTTATCAAAAGGTGTAAAATACCTACAAGGGTACCAATACTGCAAGTGTTAAGGTATTAAGGCTACAGAAATGATGATCAGTGCTGGTTTCGTTCATTTTGATTCCATTGGAAGTTCATAGCCATGATTTCATGTTCAAAAGGCATTAAAAAGTTGTGTGTTGAAGGTTTTCATGTTAAGCAGAGTATTGTCAATTAATGTCCCGCACCCATTCCACCCCAACTTCTAATTCACCTCTTTATTTTCTCCAGAGCAAACTTTCATTGATAGCCTCGATCAGATATGCAGTTGCTCTCCACCATCATGAAACAGTCATTCGATTTTAATTAAAACACTTTATGCCTTGTTTTTCGCTTAAGGGGAGGAGCTAGTTCCTATCTAAACACTGTTAGATATGACCAACTTCATGCACCTTTTTCTCATGAACGGCTAAGAATTGATCTTCCAAATATCACAGAGTTGACTGCTAATGTTGAGAATGTGTGGTCGTAGAATTTTCAAATTTTGTCAACTTTAGGTGTGCTTTTTCGAAAAATGAACTTTAGCCAAAAAATCTCAATTTTTGTGACTTAAAATATTTGCAGAAAATGTACAAAGCAATGTCTGTCGTAGACTCTGCTATCACTTCTAACCAATAATTTTCTGGTTATTTTAAAAAAAAAAAAAAATAGAAGATAGCTCTGACAATTTCTGAGAAAAAAGTACATGAAGTAAAAAAAAACCAGTTTTCAGCCGAGCATAAAAAAAAAAAAAAAAATGTTAGAAATAAATCATGTATTTTATTATTTTAAAAGATTCATTGCGGTTTATCAGGTTGATGAATCTTGGAAGTCTCATTTTTTTGCATGATGAACTCAATGACTGCTTCCATAAAATACTCAAATTAGAGGTTGAAAATGGGGCTCCTGCAAACTTTTGCTACAAGCAATTAAATTGTTAATTCTTGAGTGATATCCAGCAAAAATTACAATGAGCACATCATAAAATTACGAAATTCTTAAAATGACTTGAGAGTTGAAGGCGTAATGGCGGAACTATGCAGGTTCAATGGGGAATTCCTATCAAATTTTAGGCTTTCCTCTGTGTGTTTCTATATAAAGAGTGACTCATCAGACAGAAATCCCGATAGACAAATAGAGACCCAGAGCAAAGCTTACAACAGGTGTTCGCTTGTCCAGCTCAATTTTGGTCCGAACTCATAGAAACAACAGCCAACAGTTGCCTACTGTTGACTGATGAGCATGCGCTTTGCATTCGCTAAGCAAAACCTGTTTCTGCTTCCAGGACTGCGGACCAATAACAGCCTTTCATTGAGCTCACCCCTCAACAGTAGGCAGACGACTATTTTTCGTTGCATCCGGTCACTCCCATACAAAATTGCTCACACTAAACTTACTTCACTTCTCTAACATGGGAAGCATACAATTTTCTGGGTCTCTATTTGTCTCTGGGTGTGTAGCCACGTCATCTAAGCCCAAATATGGCGGAGCTATGCTGGTACCATGGGAGATTCCGATCTAATTCCAAGTAATTTCTCTCTCTCTCTCTCTCTCTCTCTCTCTCTCTCTCTCTCTCTCTCTCTCTCTTTCTCTTTCTCTCTCTCTCTCTTTCTCTCTCTCTATCTCTCTCTCTCTCTCTCTATGGAAATACACAGAGAAAGCCGCAAATTAGGTAGGAATCTCCCATGGTACCTGCGTAGCTCCGCCATTATGTCTTAAACTTTAAAGTCATTATGTGAGTCCGTGAGTGAATATTGTAAGTTTCTAATGTGTTTGTTGTAACTTTTCCTGGATTTTACTCAAGAGTAAATTATTTAATCCCTTGTAGCAAAAGTTAGCAAGAGCCCATTTCTGTATTCTTTTACAAAAATGTGGAAAAAGAAAAGGCATTGGACATGTTTTTTCTTCTCATTTCCCTTTAGTTTTTCTCTCTTTTTTCCATGGTCTGTAAATAATTGATCTAATTCCTCTCCTCGCAGGATGTTGCTAAAAGCAGTGAGAAAGGTGATCTTAATGAGCTTGGAAATCATATCATAAACCTGGGCAAAGTCTCCAGTCAGATCAACATGATTGAATCAGAGCGGTCCAGGCTGTCTTCATCGAATCATGTGGAACAAGTACCGTCAACAATGGAAGCATTAGAGGTATCTCCTTAAATTTATTTGCTGTTTATTTATAAAGAGTGGAGTAATATTTCTTATGAGAGAAAAAAAAAAGGAGAAAAAAACAAAATATATTTAGAGCACTTCACCTCCTTGAGTGCTCTAAGTACTTCCTTCCCAAATTTGAGAGTCCCTGGCAGGTCGCCGTCACTCTCCTCTTTCCTATCCTTTGTTTTGAGAATACTTTGATTTTCTTTCCTACCCCTTCTTTTTTTATGCAGTCCAGTCGTTTGTTGTGAAATATCAGCATAACGAACCACGTGTTTGGGCGGTTGGACTTTACTACGACTATTACTATTTATTTATTTGTTTAATACATTTAGGCTGCAGTTAAGTGACCATGGTACAGTTGGGGACAAAAAGAATGTCAGGCTTCTCCTTGAGGTAGGCCACCTGCAATACAGTGAAACTTCCAAATAGCGGACACCCTTGGGGGAGAAAAAATTATCTGTTATTGAGAAGTGTCCGCTTTTCGGAAAAATAAGTAGTAAAGGTGAAAAAATAGTGAATTCAGTTAAATGTATGATTGAATTTATTAGAAGTGTAAATGCATATCAATGCTATCATTTATCTTTTACAAAAAAAAAAAATCCGATATTTTCGACTGAGTTTTGGAATAAACTACAGTCTTTTCCAACCGAGATCGAAGCAAGGATATGAGTAATAGCTCTTCTTCATAGCCTTTGTGAATTAGGTAATTTTTAAATGGAGGTAGGTTTGTTACACAGAGCTGTATCACACATCGTTTGGTTAATCTATTTATCTCTTCAACACAAAATCTTTCTGCATGTCTTATCAGCATTGCGGAGATCGTACGCGATGTCCTTTATTGAGAAGTTAAAATCGCCGCGTTTCAGTGTTCGCGTCCGATATTGAGAATGGCCGCTGTCTGCTATTAGGAAGTTTTTCCTCCATATAACTCAATGTATTTCTGCCGGGGAATAGCGAAGTGCCCGATATTGAGAAGTGTCCGCTAAGAAGTTTCACTGTGCTTATCTCAATGAATTTAAGCATTACATGTTGCCTACCTCAAGGAGTCGTCTGACTTTCTTTTATTCCCCGACTGTACAAGCAGAGCCATAAGTCCTGCGTTGACTATTCGACGCAACCCGCATTACATGTACAGCTAATGCTCTCTTATCTTTCTTTTCTTTTGTTCTCTCAAGACCGAGCTAGGTTCGGGCTTCGTGTAATGCGGGTTGCGTCGAATCGTCGACGCAGGACTAATGGCTCTGCTTGTAAATACATGTCAATACAAATAAAAACACATCAAGGGACGTTAATCATTACAATAATAAGACAAAGAATAATTATTCTTATAAATCAGGTTAGAAGTTTATCAAGAGAGTAGAAAGAGTTCTTTTGTAATGTTCTTCTAATCTAGAAATAAAATGTTCGATTTTGTTCTCCCTAAACAATCCTTTCACTTCTTTGGGTGGTGCATTAAAAAGTTGTATCCTTGAATGCTTAATATTGGCTTTGGAAAATATCAAGTCTTATTTTCTCATTATTGATGTTGTCATATCTACTGTAATAGCAATATCTACTGTGAAATAAAATAAAAATAAAATAGAAATGTGAAAGTATCAGATCTGCTGGCTTAGTAAGGTTGTTAGGCACAGAGAATTTAATGATTTCACAGATATATAGAGATGGTAGAGTAATATTTCCTGATAGTTCCTTGCTCTTTTAGGCTAAAAAAAGAAAAAATTTCTCGTTGATTTGCAGGGATTCAAAGATGTATTTGCAATCGCATTCCAAGAATATCAACAACTGTCTTCTCGGTTGGTTCAAAGTGGAGCTAATTCCTCTGTCCTTGAGCTGTGCACGGATTACCGAAGTAGTATCGAGCAGTTCTTGTCTTCGCCAATACCAAGTGACGAGACTGCTCTGATGGAGCATCAACATTTATGTCGAGTATGTTTTCACTTGTAAACGCTTGTTTTCTTTTTACGTTATCCTTTTTTTATTATTCCGAAACTTTAAATTAATTTCTATATTCTGTAAAGAACTGTCAAAATGTTTAATAGACTGAAGCTTGTTTCAGAAGTGGAGGAAGAGCTCTTCAACCAAGAATCTTTGGAACTTTCCAGCATTATTTATGATATTATGTGATGGAATTTAATGAGAATTATTTTGAGAGCTGTGGCTTTTCATTTAGTTGACTCCATGCAAAACTTTTCCAGATTTCAATCCGATGGATAGCGCCACTCACGTTTTTTGCATTTTATACTGCAACCAAAGAAAAATTGCTTAATCCAAGAAAGTCAGCACCTGTCAACTGGTTTTTGGCTTTTTTGAGCTCTGAACAAACCAAATTGGTTAAAAATTAACGCTGTAAATTATGAAATCCATTTTGCCATAAGCTTGGTGAGTGCAAGTGATATATGTCTGTATTTCTCGCTCGCACTCATTGAGGCCTATGAAAATTTTCTTATTCCATCATTTCCGGCTTTATTTTTGGGTATTTCTGCTTAGAACTTTCAGTATATTTTCATGAGTTATTTTTGCAGGTGCTGGCATTCTTCAAATTTGTAATCTTGCGTTAATTCATTAATTTCAATCAAAAACTGTTGACTTTTTGAGAAGCGCTGGTGGCACTATCCATTGGATTGAAATCTAAAAAGTTCCTTATGGAATCACCTATAAGTGTGCTTCAAAGTCATAACATCAAGTCTTGAGAAAGTTTGATTTGATTTGTAGAAATGAAAATTGAAAATTTATCAAAGATTATTGTTGGAGCAAAAGTCAAAATGAATTAGCGATTAGTTCAATCACTCTAGGTGTATCAAATGAAGTCTGTTGTCGTGATCATAATTTATTTCCATCTCTTTTGGCAGGTTCATTCGCATTTACTGAATTCGCAGCGTGCCCTAATTCTCCAGAACATGAACAAAGCTGAGTTGGAGCCATCGACTGTCGAAAGAATGAACAATCTGACAAACCTTCACAACGAAGTTTCAATTCGTATTCTAGAAAGGCACAATTGGGTAAGATTAGGATGATTTTCAAGAACCAGGCACTTCTGGGATTCTAGTTTTTGTTTGATCCTATGTATAGAACAGAGACAATGTATAATAGAGACCCACGCTCTAGCCGTGCGCGCAGTGGCTGACTTATTTTTTGGAACTCAACAGGAATTAACACAGGAAGCATGAGGGAGCACCATCCAACATGAACCATACGTTGACTGATGCAATTTCGGTGCTTTAGTTTCACTAGGCAGAAATCTCAGCGACTTTTCTTATTAGTCAACGTATGGTCCATGTTTGCGGTGTTCTGTTGAGACCCGGAAAAAAAAAGTTGCCACCGCGCGCAAACATGGGCAAGATAGATAGTGCGCAGTCTCTTATTATATATTGTCTCTGGTATAGAATTGAGGGAAGGGTTACTCAGTTGAAAGGAGAGTTGAGAGAGGGGGGATTAGTGGAGTTACACCAATGTTTGGAGAATTAAGGTGATTCCAGGCGAAGCTTTTCCAGATTTCAATCCAATAGATAGAACCATCAGTCGCTTTTGGGGAAAGTTGTGTTCTGGCATTTTAAATTGAAATCAAAGAAAAGATTCAAAATCCACAAACATCAGCACCTGCATAATTTTTATCAATTTTTTAAGCCCAAAATGAGCAAAATTGGTTGAGAATTTTAAACCTGTCAACTATGAAATTAATTTTGCCGTGTGCTTAGTGAGTGCGATTGAATGCGGGTGATAATATGATCTACCTCACTTGCATAATTTCCGGCTTTATTTTTGAGTTTTTCGGAGAAAAGTCTCAAATTAAACAGGAATTTCCCATGGTACCTGCTTAGCTTTGCCATTTAACTTTAACCTTTTACCTTTAACTCCAAAGTCATATTGTGAGTCTATGAGTGCATTTTGTAATTTTTAAGGTGCTAATTCTGATTTTGGCTGGATTTTACTCAAGCATTAACTGTACAATCGCTTACAGTAAAAGTTAGCTAGAGCCTCATTATTTCCCTTTCAAAGCCTCTCTCTAACATGAAATTATTTTGAACTACAGGTGAAGGATCAGCTTGATACGTGGAAGAAATATCGATTTGAATACACCAAATTTCTATCATGGTTGAAGGATATCGAAGACGATAAGCGAAAACTGAAACTTCATTTTATTCGTCGCAGGTTCTTGGAAACTACTCTGAAAGAAATGAAAGTGAGTTGAACCAACTTAATATTTCCCTGTTTTATTTGTTTGATTTTTTGCTCAGTTGTTTTGGCCTTTTTGAAAAGGTCGAGGCCTAACGAATACAATCAGTTGTGATCGCACAATTTAAAATGAACGTAAAGACTGTGGACTCTAGAAAAATGGACATGAATAAGTGGATAAAAAAATAGACATAAGTAAGTGGATATAAAGTCCGTGTACAAGCAAAGCCATTAGTCTTGGGTCGATGATTTGACTCAACCAGCACTACACACAACGCTAAGGGTCTCTTATCTTTCTTTTTTTTTCGTTCTCTCAAGACCGAGAGAGGTTCGAGCCGCGTGTAGTGCAGGTTACGTTGAATTGTCAACACAGGACTAATGACTCTGCTAGCACTATGGCTTTCAAAGGAAGTATCCTGATAAAAACTTTCATTATATTATTTCTTGATCAATTTGCAAATTTTTACGGTTTTCAGGTACTTCTGAGTCTCACACTCTTACCACTTGCGACATTATGCCTCAAAAAATTTAAAACGATGCAAAATAAAAGAAAAATTCATCAGGAACAATTTTGATGAAGTGACTTTCTTTTGAAAGTCATAGTACCTAAGATTTAAAGTGAATGATGCATGCACTTATTAAAAATAGACTTAAAAATAAAACATACCAAAGCATTTTTTGAATTCCAACGATACAAATGCATTTTGGCTCCATTCTCAGCTATAAATCTCCACCAAAGTTTAAAATTAAAACCACATCCAACCAAATAGTGCTTAACAAAACTTAAATGGCAATAAAACTGTTGTAAATAATGGGTCAAAGACATGAATAATAATAATAGATTGAGTAACTAATGAGAACATTATTTATTATTTATTGTTATGAAATAGAGACACAAGTAATGGAGACACGAGACATCCACTCACACATGAGGTAGACACGTAGAGAGAGAGAAGAGAGTAAGTTTATATGGATGGAACAACAATCAGTTGCTGCCCATCGCCACAGGAGGCGCTGTTTGTCTAAAGATTAATTTTAACAAAAACCGCTATGAAAAATAAAATATTTGTATCAAAAAAAGAAAAGCAGAAAATCGTTATAGTCTATCAAAAAAGAAATGTGTGTCACAAGAAGCAAAGATTACAAAATATTCTCATTAGTCATTACCCTCAATCAAAAGGTTCAATCAGTACATCCCTCTACATGCGAATTTGTTCAGAGTCAGCTTATCAGTCTTTTGATAGACTTTCACCAGCAATGACTGAATTGTGAATTATTATCAGTTGCTTATCTGATGTTACTCATCATTGAAAAGAGAGATTCATTTTTGCCCCCTCAGTATGTACTTTGAATACTTTGATGCTCTCTTATCATCTCCCCTGTTTTTGAATCTCAATTCCTCTCCAAATATCCTTGTCTCATTTCTGTATCAGCTCTGTTTATTCTTCATTATTTATCGCTTGAGGTCTTTCTGTGAGCATTTTTCTTTCAGTAGTGATTGTTTAGTAGAAGGTTCAGTTATCAAGCTTTACCCAAAAATTCAGTTTTTTTATTTTAAGATTCTTTGTGTGACAGACGGACGCTTGAATATTTAATTTTATGCAAAATTTACTCTGCTGACTCTGATTACTAACAGAAATTTTATGAATAGGTTTCTTGATTCAAAGTGTGCAGCGTTGATCTTCAAACTGTGTTTTTCAGCTGTTCAGTGTTTTGACTTTTTTTTTTTTTTTTTACTTCAACATTTGGTTAGCACGACTATACAAATTGTATGTACTAAAGTTGCTTTTTCTTATGGTATGTGTACGTGTAACTAAATGTATACATTTTATGTATTTTTAAACACTTTTGTTTAATTTTTATGTTTGTATGTGATTGAATTATTAAAAAAAAAAAATAGATAGATAAATGGAAAATAAATAGATAGATAAAGAAATAAGCATACAAATCAATTACTAAATAAATTAAATAAATTAAGTCGTTAAATTAATAACATTTATAAAATTTCACAATATTTACGGTCGAATATCTTACAGTTTAGCCATTTTTAACACCTACTTTACCCAAAATTTCTATTCCTCATCAGGCAAAGCAATTTGAACGGTTTGCGCAGTTTTAACCTTCTGACTATCTTTCTGTTATCCATCACTTTCATCACCTCTTCGTTAACATTACCCAAAACATTCTCTTCATATTTTTCAGCCACCTCTCAAAATCTAAATTATGGATCACGATTAATCAATTTTCTGTTTGTTACATTTTGTCTCTTCGCAGGTGCTGTTGGAAAGGATAGACGGTGATGACAAATGTAAGAGGATGAAAGTCCATCTGGACAAACTCCTGCCTTTCTGTAGTGAGTCGGTTTCATCGCCCATCCAAGCTCAGTACGGAGAGTGCTTGGATAAACTTCAGACAATCGAAGCATTCTTGAGATCCTGGCAGAGTTTTTTCGAGCGAGCTTTGAATCAAATGAAACAGTTCGATGAGGAGGTTGAGAATGCTCAGCAGTTGGCTTTGGAAATTTCGAATCAAATCAACAGTTCGGAAGATTGTCCTCCTGCAAGTGCCAAAAGAAAACTTCAAATTTTACAGGTAATCCATTTATAACATGCCAATAAATCTAACAGTGCTAATGAGACTCTTGCTAACTTGTGCTATGTTTGACAGATTAGTTCAATGTAGTGTAAAAATCAGAAAATTACAATGAGCGTCGCGTCAAAAAACTACAGAATTCACTCACAGAATCACAAAACGACTTTTTAGTTTTAGGCGTAATGGCAGAACTACGCAGGTATCATGAGAGATTCCCATCTAATTTAAGACTTTTCTCTGTGTGTTTCTATAGAGAGAGTGGCAAATTAGACAGGAGTCCCTGAGGACAGCTGCATAGCTCCATCATTTAAGTGCAATTGTGGCGGAGCTATGGAAGTATCATAAGAAATTCCTAACTACAGAAACACACAGAGGAAAGTCTCAAATTGGATATCCATGGCTCCTGCATATCTCTGCAGTTATGCCTTAAACTTTAAAGTCATTTTGTGAGTCTGTGAGTGAATTTTTTGGTTTTTTATTGTGCTCATTGTAATTTTTGCTGAATTTTACTCTAAAATTACCTATCCACTCGCTTATAGCATAAGTTAGTGAAAGCTCCACTGTGCACTAATTCCCTGCCTGCAAAATAAAGCTATAATATAGTTCGATCAATGGAGCCCAAAATTCGTATTGTCCTCCAGCATCTAGTGAAAGATGAATTACCGCCCCTCCTTTTATGGTAACTCTCTTTTTCCCTTGCCTTCTTGGGGAGCCATGCTGTTAGTCTCAAGGTTATATCCTGTTGTATTGTAAAAATAATGTTATTATATCCTCAGCTTATTTTTGATGTGTTGGTTGTAAGTTTGCAGTTTGTAGAATTAGATCACATCACAATATACCAGTTAATAAATAATGAATTTTAAAATTTGATCAATGATAATAATTATCTGTTTCAGTCCTTGAGAGAGAACCAATTAAAACGCATGAAAGAAAAAATAGGGCAGCTAGAAGGCATTTCGGATGAAGTCAAGACCAAGTTCCATCCGTCGGATTTGAAAGACTTGAATCGGAAGATTAAACATTTGCAGCAGCAACACGATAACCTCAACATGCAGATTACTCTCCAGTGTTGTAAACTTTCCGATAAGTTAGAATCTCTAGACTTGTTCAATCAAAGGTATGTTGGTTAATTACTAGTGTAGTCTTGATATTACGTTCTTAAGTGAAATCTGATTTGGCTTTAGAAGAAAGAAAATTACTAGGGCTGTGCGAATATTCGAAAAGGTCGAATATTCGATTCGAATATTTTTTTCAATATTCGGTATCGAATATTTCCGCGATATTCGAGATGATCGAATATGTTGGCTTCAAAATAAAAATATCGTTTTTTTCGAAAGAGAAACACAGGTATGGGATCGCATAGGGAAAAACGCAAAATCGGCGCGAGCGTAAGATGAGCGCGAGGGGGACCGGCACGGGTAGGCACGGTAAAGATCAGAGCAGCGCGGCCGCGGCCAACGAACACATGAGCGCGGCACTCCGTTCTTCAGTTCTTCAGGCTCAGCTTGCCGTGGTGTGAACCTCAAGGAGCTCTCACTCTTCGCTGCGAGAAGTTGCAGACTCGCGACTATGAAGCGGCGCGGCGCCAGTCCTCATTCTTATCAGCAATAGCAGCGTTGCCAATTTTTTTCTCTGAAAATTCTGTCACGCCTACCTTCGTTAAAATGATACGCGATGCACCAAGGTTTGACGAAAATATAGAGGAAATAGGGAATTCATAATCGTTTGTAACTTGCTTTGACGTCCTAATTTTAAAAATGCTATTTAACTGTTTTCATTTTTCCTTTCTTACGATTACTTCTTCGAGAAACGCGGCAACCGTGCGCGATTTTATTGTTTTTAAGCGAGTGGCAGACTGACGCAGCTCACAAAGCGGTAAAACCAAAAGCGAAAATATTTGAGATTGCGTGCGTGCGTGCGTGCGTTCGTAAATTAAATGTTCTGAGAGGAAATATGTCGGCATTTTTTTTTTATTTATTTCTAATGATAATTCCTCTAAAACAAGTGAAAATTAAATCATTGGCAGATCCCCCTCGCGAACGGGGGGGGGACTAGGGATTTTCGCCCCCCCCCGGTTTCCCCTTTTTCCTTTATACTCTCCTCCTTCCCCTCTACTTTGCCCCTTCTTTCACCTACCCTCCCCCCTCTTGTCCCCCATTTTGGGTCGAACGGGGGCGGCGGTCGCCCCCTTCGCCCCCCCTTAATCCGTCAATGAATTAAATAAACTAAAAAGCTTGGAATGGTTAATGTGATCATGATTTCAGCGGATGCATTTATTGATGGAAAAATTCAGTAATTTTATGGGAGCGCTAGGATGCAATTTGTGAGAAAAAAGCTTCGTTGAAAATATTCGATATTCGTTCGATATTCGAATTTTTTTGAAAATATTCGTTCGAATTCGTTCGGACCTCAAAAAACCATTTTCGCACAGCCCTAAAAATTACACTGGAAATTATGGTTGTGTCCTTTGTGGCAACATTCTACCGCGTAAATTGCGCTGTGATAGTTTTCTAAAATGTTCATTATAGCGTGTGTTTTCTTGAATCTTGAGGGATGCCACTAAAGATCCTGAAATTAAGGAATTCTTTGGTAAAAAGACAGATAAAACAGAGAGTGTGCTTGAGCTCTAAAGTCCTGATTTCACATTGTTATTGTGTGAAACTTTGATGAGGAAAACTGGGTTTTCTTAATTATCTAACAATTAGAGCTTGCTGTCCAATTGTCAGATTATTAAGAGAACCCATTTCAACACTTCATACTTATGTAATAACCTCTAGAAATCAGGTATTTTGAGCATGAGCACATCCACTAAATTGATCCGCTCTTTTAGCCAACTCAAAGCCACCAAAATCATTCTGTTGGAAGCAATTCGTACAGCAATCAATGATTTGCCCTCATAGTTGAAGAAGTGTGTCGAACTCAATGTTAGGCACTTTGAACACCTATTGTTAAAAAATGTTTGTGATCCATTGGTTATGTAATACCCACCTGAGAGGTTTTTGCTGCAGTTCGTCATTTTTTATCCATTTTTCATGTTTCATGTTTCATGTTTCATTTTTTCATGTTTTCATTTTTTCATGTTTTTTCATGTGCCCTAAAAATGTCAAGCCCTTTCCGCCAAATCAAGCGTAAATTGGCACTGTGACTTTGTCTCGCTATTTTTGCGTGTAAGTGCGCTGCAGCTCAAATTTTTAAATCTATTCAAAGATTAAAGTGCTTAAAGATGTGACCTTTCAGAATAAATAAATTGCGTTTACTTTTGCTCAGTCGTTTTCTCAAAACATGCGTTTTTGCATGTGACAGTATTTATGGCCAGACTATGCTTTGTTTTCTTCTTAATGTTTTCGTTGATGTTAGTACGTATTTGCATCTTCATTTCCTTATTCTTGTTTCTCTATCCAGGTATGCAAAATTCATCGATTGGAAAAGTAACTTTGAAAAGAGATTGGAAAAACTGACCTCAGGTTACATTGATGCGGACGAAGCCCTTCAACAGTTAGACTTAGAACTCTTGAAACATATTTTGATCAAGGAGCAAGAAGTCAAATGGCTCTTGAAGTACGGCTCAGATCTTGTATCGGTGGAGGAGGCAAACCTGGAGCAACAAGATCCAGACAAATTAGCAGAGTCGAAATTGAAGGATTTGAACTGGAAAATGACAAATATCGAAGACTACTGGAATCAAGTGACTAAACTCACCGATACCAAGACTAAGAGGCTGAAATCAATAATCAGGGTAAGTTCTTCAAATCACGGATCCTGATTCTATGGGTCTGATTCTAAAATTTGATTTTTCTTTCCTCTTAATTCAGCCAATTTTTTGGTTGAATGATATCCCAGGGGGCTGATTCTGCTTTTTCAGATGAGACTAGACAAGATAGCGGGAATCAATCATGCCCATTGGCTTAAATGGCATCACGGGATGGATGTGCAGTTGTTTGAGTCATTCATTTCAGAAAAATGATTCCTCCGTCGTCCTCTGTTGATCTGACTCGAAATTTGACTTGAAAACACGCAAGCAGTAAGGGTTAAATTTAGCGTTGAGAGTACCACCAACATAATTTAGAAAAATCTTCCTTTGAAGTGGCGTAAGAAAAGTATTTTTCTTTGGTTAATTTAATTCATCTCTTTGTTCCTTTACAGAATATGCAAATCCTTGAAGAAAAAATCAAACCTTTGAAAGAATGGTTTGATCAAATAGAAATCCGACTGAATATCCCGCCCGACTTTAACAATTTCAATGATCAAACATTCAATGAAATCTTAGCAGGACATGAGGTTAGTTTTCAGACGGTGCTGCCCGTTTGTTTTAATTCAAATTTTATAAGTGTTGATGCTTTTTGAGTCGGTAAAATTTAAGGAGATTTCAAGTTCGATCAGTTCCAACCAAAGGCACCACGTTGCACTGCTTTAAAATTCAGCAGTTTTCGGCTGAAATTGATAAAACTAAGCAATGGTTGAAATTGATCAAACTAAGCAATGGCTGAAATTGATAAAAATAAGCAAGAAACAAAAATTTTAGGATTTTCAGAACTTGCAAGAATACTTTAGGGAGGTTCTTCCAAAGTTTCATGTTGAAATACTCAAAAATAAAGTCAGGATATTGGAATTACAAAAATTACGAAAAAAGCCTTATGGAGTGCGAGTGAGGCAGATAGACATAGTTTGCCTTGCTCTCTTTAAGCTTGTGGCAAAATTAATATTCATTATTTCAGCTCTAATTCTCAACCAATTTGGCTCATTTTGGGCTCAAAAAATCCATTTATAAATTATGCAAGTGCCGACGTTCTTGGATTTTGCATTTTATCTTTGTATTCAATTTAAAATCTGGAAAACGCGACTTTCCCCAAAGTGACTAGTAGCGCTATCCATTGGATTGAATTCTGGACAAAGTTTACTTAGAATCACCTTAATCGCTTGTTTTTATTTATCCTATTTGCTCATTTCAATTCAAATTCTTAGTCCCAGCCTTACAAATTGGAGTCCAAATCTAAATAAGCATATTAATAGCAGGGAACGGATTTGGTCGAAGTATTGCGTTAGGAGGTACTTTTAAAATTTCCGTAAAGAATAACTTGATTTAAAACCCCTAACACCTTGATTGACTTGATTTGAATAAGGGTTTTGATTTGAATGGAAATGCTATCACATTTACCATTACAGTACTTTTCCGTGTAATTCAAGCCCCTTTTTTTGCCAAAATATTTGCTATAAATCAGGAGTTCATGTATGCAGACATAGCCTAGTTATGAAACACTTTGTAGAGAAATCCCTGTTTTGACAATCATCAAGCAATTGGTCACTTAGTGTCACCTCCATCACTGTTTGTGCCGGTAGATTCCACCAACAGCCACTTGTTTTTTTCCTGTCGCCAGTATAGTCGTCATGTAAGCAAAAGATCTCGTATAAAAATCAGAGTTTTTTTGTGTTTTATGTTAGATGTTTTCTTATAGTTTTTGCATCAAAAATTTGGGGCTCACAAATTATATGGGTAAATAAACCAATATAATACTCCTGATGTACTCCTAGTGTAGTCTCTGTAATCTAGGCAGAATACTAATTTTAAGTCTTTAATCCCTCTGTCAACTTGACAATTCAACGCTTTATCTTTGTGAAACCTGTTGCAGAAATTGGCGCAGGAAGTCGGTCGTAAAGGCTCTGAAGTCGGAGAAATCACAAATATGTGTGATCTCATCATTAATGAGTGTGATCAGTGCAACTTGTCTCTGAACGCCAGTAAAATTGCTCCGGCTCAAACTCTGGTGGATAGGAGGTTTGTATTTGCTTTTTTCCGAATGTGTCTTATCGTTTCCCTGGTTTTCATGGAGAAACCGATTACTGTTGAGTTGGTGAGTTCCGTGAACTTTACGGATCCTCATAGCAAAACAGTTTTTTTAATTCAGTGTGTGATTGGTCTAATTTATCTACAAATTTTGTGGACCAATTTTTTAATAGCCGTATTCGTTCAGTAGTGTTTCACATTGTAGACCTATTTTCCTGGACCAAAAACCTGTATAACTTTTTGTCAAGTAGACATCCTTCATTATTAGACTTCTTGTCTGTGGACTAATAAATTAGACCTTTTATCATGAGACGTAATTTATTAGACCTCGTGACTGTATACCAATTTTTAATAGATCAAACAACCTGAAACCATTTTGACGTGTCTTTTGTTTGTTTTTTTCTTTACAGATGGGAAAACATTGTTGCAAATTTGTGTAATAGAAAATCAAAATTTTTAACATTATGGACCGAAGTAAGACAATTGCTTGGAAATGCAGAAATATTCAGAGATAAGCATTTGAAGAAGCATGAAATTAGATTAGAAGAACTATCGAACCCGGTGAAATTTTCAGTTCTACAAGATCGCATCCCAGAAGTTGAGGTAGGTGATTGGGTCTCATCCAGAAATTTTCTCTCTGTAAAAGAAGCTTTGTGTTACAGGTCATTTCAAAAGCGTAGGTGCACTTAGATGGATATTCTTTGGAATTTCTGGACCTTATTTCTCATTTCGCATGATGGAAATGAATGAAGTTGACTTTGAGCTTTGGATTTACTCTAAGGAACGCTTTAAAAGCATAAAGTTGCGTGCCATTATGCCTTAAAATTAAAAGTCATTTCATGAGTGTGTGAGTGAATTTCATAATTCTCTGTTGTGCTCATTGTAACTTTTCCTTGTTTTTATGCAAGAATTAATTATTCAATCGCTTGTACCTAAAGTCAGGGAGAGCCCCATTGTTAAAATAAGGTAACAATTGTCAATATCTCACCGATTTTCTTGCCTTTTTCAGTCCTTGTTAATAGATATCGAGGGCTATTCAAATGAAGAAACCAGCATGGAAATCACTTTGAAAAGATTGGCCCGAGAAAAGTTTGTTGGCAAGCTGAAAAAAATAGTTAAACCAATCCTAGAAAGATCTGGACGTTTAAGAGAAAGCTGCCGCAGTTTGCTAGAAGAGCTCCAGAAAAGATTGAATATGATCAACAGATTCAATGAGATATATAGTCAAACGATCACGGCACTGTTTAAACTGGATGCTGAGTTGTCGCAGATTGAAATTTGGAAACAGTCAGGTCGAAATGAGCCGGATGCAGTCCGAGCATTTCATGTAAGTAAATCTCTTGACTAGCTCACTGCTTTGAAAGGTTTTGTTCGGTCCACAATTTACTCTGTGAAATTTAGAAGTATTTCGGTAAAAGGGCGTATGACAAATTTATAGTTTTGAGAAAAACGCAATTGACAATTTAGTGGCTTATATTTTCAAAAGTATGAAACTTTTTTCAATAAAACCACAAACAGTTTTAAAGGACAAGTATTTGATGACATTTGTGCCAAATTTCAGAGGTCTACCTCATCAGAGCTGTAAATGACAGATAGTTTTATGGAACACCTTATACGCCCTTTTACCGGAATATCAATTTGTCTAACATTTCTATGATCAAAAATCTGTAATTTTGAAGGCTTAGGTAAATTGAAAAAAATGATCAACTTGAATCGATTGTAACACTGTATTCTTCCGTGATAAAGCGTAAAAATTTAAAAAAATCCTCCTATGGTCAACAAAAAAAAACTAAATTTAAAAAAAAAAAAAAAAAAAAAAAAAAAAAAAAAAAAATCACGTAGAAAAAATCAGTGACAGGCAAAGAATTGAGTGGTGGTATGACAACTGTCTAGCACTTTTCCAGCTTATTTCATCATATGTTTTTAGAAAAACCTGTCTATAGCAACCTCTATGTAAATAAAATCGATCTGTTTTATCAGAACAAAAAGGAACCCAAAAAGAGCTCTTCTGTGTCGATAGCTAGAATTAATACAACAATTAAAGCTTACTTGTATAAGTTATTATTATCAAATATATTGGTCAAATAAATTATGAATCATTACTTTAGCTATTGTCACTAATTATTTACGCAACAACAACTATGAGAAAAGTCTTCTGATTGACAAAGTTTTTGCTCGAATAACCAGATAACATGGCTTTACCAAATGCATCGGACGCTACCCTCAATGTTGCCGAACTAATTAATATATTATTTTTCACCCAATATGGTACCAACTATTTATATTTGGATTGTACTCGATGCCAGGGTCTCAAATGACGCTATCTCTGCATACTACTCAATTGTTTACAAAAGAGTCTCAAACTTCTTCCTTCTGTTCTTCTATGCTCTACTAATGTTTCTTTCTGTTTTTCTCTTTCCCCTGTAGCTTCTAAATTTGGATTTATGTAAATCCCTTCTCCAAGAGTCTGACATAGTTGCTGAAGAGTTACTGCAAGGCGAGAAGTTTGAAGAAAATAAAAAGGCGATACAATCTTTTGTCTCCGAGTATCAGTCCTTGTGGCAAAAAATTTTAGAACGCCACTCAAAGTTGAGGAAAGAGCTAGCTTCAAGTTATTCACAGAAACAAGTCGTCGACGAATATGTGCAGGTGGAAACCTTGCGCATGGAGACAGATTCTCAAGTCCAGGTCAACACGCTACCTTTAAGTTTGTTAAAACATCAAAACTACCTCAAAGAATTGAAGTCTGCTCTCGTTGAATTTGAAAACAATATTGCTGTGCTGGAAGACACCGTGAAAAGAAATTCCATTGGTAACATGGTAAGTTTGTTCTAAGGTAACTTTACATTGTTGAAAACAATGTTTTGTTTTTATCGTCAAATGCATGCTAATCCTATGGAGCAAAAAAAGAGAGGCACTCACACCGAAAACCTGTCAAGGACTAATTCCCATAAGCTCCTATGAGTGTAAGCGAGGTAGATAAGAATATTATCACTCGTTCTCACTCGGATTTTATTTTTATTGCCCTATTATTTTTTCTCTCCGAGTCACATATGTTTTTATCCCTTTTTTTGGATTTCAACACCTGCAACGTACAGTGCTGGACGCATTTAAAGCTTGTTAGCTTTAGAATGAGCTAAAGTAAACCTCAATACAACTATTCTTTAAGTCATCATTACGCTCAATCTGAATTTTTTCAGATCATAAAAAACAGCATCATAATAAAAGGCATGCTCTTTACGGAGACAAAACGCAAGCCGATTGCTATTTGCCTGCAACAAATGTACCAACTGGAAAATAAAAGTCAAAACGACACTATCTCATTCAAGATCTATTCAGCTTCTAAAGGAAGATAAATAAAAGATGATTTTTTTCCTCTTCTGAGTTAAACTGATATAAGTTGTTTTTGCTCTGTTTTTATGTCTAGCCTCATCTAACGTGCGAAAGCAGAATGACAATTTCAAAAAGAGTTGCTAGCTGCGAATCCTCGTCCGAGTTGGTGAAGCATCTAAATTGTTTAGTTTCGATGAGCGATTCGTCTTTTGGTCCTCATGTGCAAAGTCTGACTGATAGATTCCATCACTTAAAGGCGAGCTCTCAAATAAAAAAATTAAACGATTTCAGGTAAGTCTGTCTCTCCTATGCTTTCTCTGATTGTGAGATGAGACATATTGTCATTTCATTATTTGATTATTTCATCCTTTCATTATTTCTTCATTTCATTATTTTTATATCATTATTTTTATATCATTATTTTCATTTTTTTTTTTTTTTTTTTTTTTTTGTTAATTCATATTTTCATTTTTTTTTTGTATTTATTGAGAGGGTTTTCATCTTTTCAGTGACGGCTCTTGCAATATGGTTACCAACCTTTTTTGTCATTTAAACCTATACAAAATATTGATTTATTAAAGTTCAATGAACCTACTGAAAATTGAATATTTGACAAAGATTTAAATGGAGAGAACCCACTGTTGTCAAAAGGCCTTTTTTTCTACCTCCATTTTCTTTGTTTTTATTCTGTCCAACTACCAATGTTTCAGATGGGATCTTCATGTGAAATGTTCTGGGTATAATGATATATCTAGGTATTAGGAAGCATGAAGTTTGCCATTATTGATCGTCTTTTAACACCTAAAGATATGCATCCCACTCACGGGTACAGAAGCAAACATGAATTCATAAATCATGACTTTTATTATCTTAGCATCTCCAAAAATAATTTCAGAACCGTAAAACGGGGTTAATAGGAACAGCAGGGTGAATGGGAACATACTCAGGGAATTTTTATTTTTCTCTCACAAAAATTTCCTGAGTATGTTCTCATTCACCCTGCTGTTCCTATTCACCCCGTTTTATGGAATTGCTTCCCTGCAAATCTTCAACGCCCTACCAAAGGGACTAAAAACCATTTTTAAAGATGGAGATTTGAATTTGTTTCTCTCGAAACTCGAGACTTTTGTCCTGGAGGGTGCCCTCTACTGCATCGATGAGCTTTTGAATTTTAAAAGTTAATCTTTCAATTTATTTTTTGGTTTTTCTAGGTTTTGTCAGTCATGAATTTCTCAATACTTTAACTTGTACCAACCCTAACGAAGGGCTAAATGTACTAAAGAATTAAATTAATAAATAAATGTTAAATGTTTTGTAAATAAGTCTTCAATAACAGATTTCCTTTCCCTCTAGCGAAATTCATAAGTTCAACTGTCCGGTTTGTTCTGCCTGCACGTGGCAACAATTAGAAAATGATTTCTGGAGACTTGAGAAATGGTTAGAACACGCAGAAAATGTGCAAAAATCCCTCCAAAGAATCCCGTCCAATCTTGAAGATTTAGAAGACATAATTATGGAGAATAAGGTGAGTCTTAACAGTCAAAGAAGTGTGTTTTAGTGTTAAGTTCGTGTTAATTTTCCATTATAACTTTTTACTAGTCTTAGTAGTTGTGTAATTTGTTTCCATTTCTGTGTTTGGACATAAACTGGTCATTAAACCACATTGGACCACTTATTGAGTGAGGCCAAACCTTTTTCTGAAAAAGTATGGAATTGGGTTCAACGATTTGGTTTAAAATGTGCTAGATGTTAACTACGGGACGTAATATTTCGGACTGATCCTAATTTGGACGAAAATCATTGGACATATGTTCCTATAACTGCCAGCCCATTCCATACCAATACATTTATTCCATTGACAACAACTGGCGTGGTTGTGATTTTAGTAACCTTCATCTTTATTTTTAAACTTGGCGCTTTAACAATACAGCACTTGTTAAGAATGTGGTCTATCAATCAGATTATTAGAATCGAGTGTCATCTCGAAGTGATATCATTGTCATTGTTATATTATTATGATGTACATGTTTGTAATCTTTTGTTTTGTTAGGAGTTTTTCCTGAATCTCGAGAGTCATAAGAACTTGCTGCGGAGTTTGAACTCTGTTGGATCTCATTTGGAATCCCATTCGGATTTTGAGGACAAAGCTCAAGAAGTCAAAGGGAAACTTGTTGACATGAATGCCCGTTGGGATTTAATCCAAGATGCAGCAACTGGCTGGAAGTCTGAGTTGCAGTCTGCGCTCACAGGGGTAAGTGAATTCTATTCTCAAAGCTGGGCCTCAGAACTCGGAGCAGATCTACCTGCATTCTTGTAATTTAATTTTGGTTTTTTTTTTTTTAAATTTATTTGTGAAACAAATAAAAATATACTATACTTACTTAGAGTTGAAGTATTACTAATTTTTTTCTAAACTATACTTAACTTACTTTGGGGTAACATCTATTATTATTGCTACCTACTTTTTTTTAAGTAATTTACATTGCGCACTGTAAATAAAATAGTGTGAATTATAAGTTTTCCTCTGTTCATTCTACGGTGGAGGAAGCAGTAAAGTTTCAAGGAGTCATTAACTTTACAGGGCTGTGCGAATCTTAGCACTGGTTTGGGTACCGTTTGTACCTGACAAAAGTTCAAACCCACTTTTTTTCTTTTTTTTTTAAAAAAATGTGAATTTTGGTTTTCAAAATTGTTTGATTTTACTGTAACGCAGCAAAAATGTTTCAATTGGTACCTTGTTGTACCTAGAGTCCCTATATGTAGAGAGTTAAGACAAGAGAAATCATGGGCGCCGCCATTGGATGCGATTTTGCACATTTGTTTACATTCCGAGGCCGTTGTTGTGTTTTGCTACACAGCAAAGATTACAGTTCCGCTAAGTTTTAAACGATGTAATCTTTCCCTGCTTTTGTTGATCGATATGTATAAACGCTTTTTAATGATTCTTTTGAGATTTATGGACATTCTTGTGGTGCATTATGATTAAAATTAACAGATTCGTCGCAAATTAACTCTTTTATCTGTAAAAGATCGTTGGTATACAAAACAAAAGTGCAAAATCGCATCCAATGGCGGCGTCCGTAGAGCCTAAAATTCATCGACCAATCAGAAGTTGACTACCCTCTTGTCTTAACTCTCTACATATAGGGACTCTAGTTGTACCTACCATCATTTCAAACCAATACCTTGAAACTTTCCCAAATCATGGCAAAGTTTCAATTTATCAATATTTCCTGTTTTTTTTTGTTTTGTTTTTTTTTACATGAAAGTCAATGAATGAATAGGATATCGAATGAACTCCTCAAATGTTATTAAAAGTTTGCATACTTGATTATCTAGGCTAGCCTAATGGCTGCAATATTTGAACTTTGTACCCTTAAAACTTTTTAAATGGCGGCAATTTTAGAGCTAAAAGGGAGGTATCAAAGTTTTGATTATTCAATAGTTTTGAAGGTTTCAGCGAGAGATAATTTTTACTGAACTACGGGTAAAACTTTTGTCCTTTTTTTAAAGCCAAAGGTTCGGGTCTTGTTTGAGATGGAGAGCCTTTTTTCAAGGTTTGGTTTAAGTTCGGTTTGGATTCAAAAATTGAGTGTAGCCGATTGATGTATGATCTGTGTGGGATAAAAATTGCAGAACTGTCTTAGACGAAAATATTTATATTTACTTGACTTGAAAAGTCTCAATGATTCCACTTTTGGGTCGTACCACGATAAATGTAACGCCCATTATGTTTTGAAGTTGTCATTTTTTCACCTTAACTTCAAGCAAAATTTAGGTTAGAACTGAAGACTGCCAAGTGTTGAAGAGAACAAAAGTCTGATGAATCACAGTTTGTATTTGAAATAAATTTAATGAGCAGCGTAAATTACACTTTTTAAATGGAATGACCCTTCTGTGAAATTTTCTGACCACCGCAAAAAGTCCTGTTACTACAAAATCACCCCCATTACTTTAATTTCTTCCGCATGATGAAAACGCTTCCATCCCCTTCCACCCCTTAACTGTACTTTCATTTCTTGTAAATCTTACATTTTTTCTTTCCTTCTTTTTATTCGGCAGAATGAAGAGTTGTATTCAAGTCTTCAAGATTTTGAACGCTGGATCGAAAAAATGGAAAATAAAGTCAAGTCAATGACTCCTGTTGATCTTTCCGAGGGAACGGGTCTTTTGGTAGCGAAGTACAATAAATTTATGGTAAGCAGACATGGTTCTCTTTGTAGTTTGTTTGTTTTAAAATGGTTTTGGAATGTCAGTTGTAAAAGGTGTCAGATGGTTCTTGGCAGAAGGAAAAGCCCACTTGAGGTTTTGGCGTGAAACTTTCAGGATACAATCTTAAGGGTATGAGGAATCTGTTTCGCAGATTGCCGAGCAAACTGCATTTACGCGCATTTGCTGTTTGCTTGAAACGCTACGTGAGCTTTATCACAACCGATTGCGACCGATTGCTACCGATGAGTGCATTGTTGTGGTTGTTAGCTAACCGTTGACTTTGCACTAAAACTGTCTTAGACAATGAGCGCATTGAAAAATTACTAAATCATTCACACTCACAAGATGACCTTAATGTTTAAGGTGCAGGTACCATGGGAGAATGGGAGATTCCTGTCTAATTGGAGGCTTTCCATTGTGTTTTTCTACAGAGGGAGACAATTTAGATAAGAATCTCCTATGATACCTGCGTAGCTCTGCCATTTAAGAGCAAAGATTTCGTACGGAATTCCTGTCTAATTTTTCTTTCTCTTATAGAAATAGTCAGAGGAAAGTCTCAAATTAAATAGGAATCTCCCATGGCTCTTGCGTAGCTCCAAGCCATTACGCCTGAAAATTAAAAGTAATTTTGTGAGCCTGTGAGTGAACTTCGTAATTTTGTAATGTGCTCATCCTCTTTTTTGTTGGATTTTACTCAGGATTTCTCTGTTAAATTGCCTGTGTAGCAAAAGATAGCAAGGGCCTCATTTCTCCTGGTTCAGAACGTGGCCTTTGGGTAGCTCAAAATTTTGGTTTGAAAAGATTGTTACTCTTTTTTTTGTCTCTTTTTACTCTTTTCAAATTGACTACAGTAGGCACTCTGTGGAATTAATTATAAAATCCTTTATAATTTTGGTAACATTCGATAGTTTTAAAAAAAAAAATCTCTAATTTTCACGCTTCTGTATTCATGTTTAGAATCTCCACCACGATCTTGAGGTATTTGAACCCCGTGTTGCATCCCTTCAAAGTGTCGTTCAAGAGTTGCTCCGAGAATCCGACGATCAAGCACTGTACTCGCGACTGAACGAGCAGCGGTCTCGTTTGAAAGTCCTGATACGCACGGCACGAACCAACATTCTTAAATTAGGATCTACTCTGGGAAAAGATCCTTTGGAAATCAGAAGTATCTTCTCATCCTCTACTTCCAACAACTCATTACTATCGCTCTCACATGAGGTAAATGTTCTAAAAATTCTTGTTCATCCCTTTGTTGGAACTACGGCAAGCTAAGTTTGTTTGTGGTAAACAGGAAGTTGGTAGTCCCAGCAAAAATATTTAATGGGAGGTTGTAAGCCCTTTCTTCATCATGGAAACTAAGGGCCGCTTTTAAGACTGTCTGTTAAACGTTTAGAAGGTGGATGTTCTCGTTTAGCGGGCGAATTGCAAAATTAAGACTGTCAGTTCATTGTTTAACTGCTAATTAAAATAGAGGGTAGATTTTGTACCTGTTAAAATTTAGCAAGTGGATGTTCAGCCATTCGGACCAATCAGAGCGGGCATCGAGTGCCGATAAAAGCCGATATGAGCCGAGAGCTCCCGAAGTGCCGAGGCACCATTGCTACTTTTAGGTTATGTCCAAGGCACTACCATCTCCAGTCGGTAGAGCGCGCTCCGAAGGTCATTCAATAGTCGGCTCTGATTGGCTGAATCCTGTTGAATCACTGAAATTATGTATAACGGCTAGTGCAATGCTGACTGACAGTTAATTAGCGGTCGTAAAAGAGAACTGCTCATTAAACTGTCTGTAATGTATGACTGTCAGTCAGTTTAACATTCATATTTCACGAATATCTTAAAAGCGGCCGTAACCAAACTTTCGGTACACATATCTCAAGACCACTTGAACCTAAGGAGCTATTTTTTTTAAATATGTGCACCTTGACGTTTTGAACAAAGTTAACTAACTGGATTTTTTTTAAAATCTGTAATTTTTTTTTGAAGTAAATGTCTTGATAAACCAATTTTTTTGACTAATTTCATCTAGACTTCAAATCAAATCCACGTATTAATGCATTTTAAGTTAGTTAACTTTGTTTATCCGTTCAAGATGAACATTTAAAAATGTACAAAGTACAAGTACTGCTCAAAGTACAAGACCCCAAGTTGTGTGTACCGAAAATTGCAAAAACATAAATTTGTGCATTATTAATTTTGGTATTTTTTGGTATTTATCAATATTATCGTGACTACAGCCGCTAAACAAGTGAGACTGATAAAGCTAGCATAGATAACAGAAGCCAACTGAATACTATGAAACTGTCGAAGTATTAATACATAGCATTCCCGTATCATAATACCTTCGAGTTCCGTTAAAGGTATGTAAAATGCCAAACTGGCTTATTTTTTCGGTATTTTACATAACTTTAAGGGAACCTGAATGTATTATGATACGGGAATGCTGTATATTAATACTTTGACAGTTTCATAGTATTGAGTTGGCTTTTGGCTTTAGTTATCAAAGGCAGTTTTATCAGTCTCACTCATTTAGAGGCCGTAGTCATGGTAGTAATGCTAAATGCCAAAAAATACCAAAATCAATATCGCACAACCTTACCAATAAGCTTGTTACATGTGATCCACACCATTTTTGTTGCATTAAGGTGAATCCTCAGCGACCTGTTGTGACATTCAAATCCGCTAGATTGCGCCAGTTTCGTGGGCTCTCTGAAAGCATAGGTTTGCCACCTTTGACCTTCATTTGCGGGAGCCAGAGTCAACTTTTTGAAAAATGTTGGATAGTTGCATTCAAGATCAGATCCTAAGGAACATTTTGATACCGTTCCGAGTTTTCTACGACTAATTTTTTGGGTTGAAAGTACTGGCAAGAAATTGCGAGTATGAAGGTGTTGATTGAATTTGCACGGAACCTTCAAACTCGCAATATCCAATATTTTCGACTCGAAAAATTGGTCGCAGAAAGCTCGGATTGGTATCAAAATGTTCCTTAGGATCTGATCTTAAGCGAAATGTTTCAACATGTTGCTGAGGATTCACCAAAACCAAAGATTCTGCTTTTACAAACAAGAGTTTTGTTGATTCAAGCAGAGCTTCAGTCAGTTTAACCAGAACTTCTGGATAGTTAAACAGGAATTGACCCGGATCAAATGGGACAAGTGTTTTGGTCAATTTAACTATTTATTTTTTCTCCTTGTATGATACTCATTGCTTTATATTGACATTTAATTCTCAAGGAGCCTCACTTTTCTCTTTGTAATCAGATACATTTTAATGATAGAAATTGAGAAGAAACGTTGCCTCACTGTAGACACTTGTTGACTAATAGTCGAATATCTGCTTTTTGAACCACAAATCTGAATACGAGAAAATCAAAAACTCTTGCCGCTAAAAGTGGTCATAAGGTGATGTACCTATTCAATTCCATCAGTGTATCTCATTTCAGCTGGATACAATTTTGCTTTTAGTTTCACTTTAGTTCATGCTTCATAGATATTTTTCAGCACTGAATTACTGCATTCACCCTTGTACCTATCTTTGTAATCCTTGCAAAATTTGTGACTCATCATTTTAGTCAAATTTTGATTTTAAATTAAATCCGCAGTATTTTACCAAGATGCCTTTGAACTAAAATTAAAATCCTACCAATTTATATACTATGGTTCTCTCGCTAACTGCTACTTGCGATTGAATACTTAGTTAATCATTGCGTAAAAACTAGCAAAAATTACGATGAGCTCATAAAAAACTTACTAAATTCACTCATAGACTCACAAAATGACTTTAATGGTTAAGTCGTAATGGTAAAACTACGGAGGTACCATGGGAGGTTCCTATCTAATTTGAGGCTTTCTTTTGAGTGTTTTTATAGAGAAAGTTTCAAATTAGACAGGAATCCACCATGACACCTGCGTAGCTATACCATTTAAGAGCAAAGGTGACGGAGCTATGCAGGTACATATCATAGTAGATTCCTATCAAATTTGGCTCTCTCTCTAAAGAAACTCACAGAGGAACGTCTCAAATGTTCGATAGGAATTTCCCACGGTACATCCGTAGCTTCGCCTCTGTGTACGTCTTAAACTCCAAAGTTATTTTGTGAATCTGAGAGTGAATTTTGTAAAAAAAATTTAATGTGCTCATCGTAATTTTTGTTGGTTTTATACAAAAATTAATCATTCAATCGCATGTAGCAAAAAGTAGCAAGATCCCCATCTTGTAAGGCTTTTTAGCTTTCAATTTTTGCGATAGTTTTGTATTTTCATGCTCCAATTTTGCTTTGTCCATGTCGCTCACTGAATCGCGAAAACAATTCTGAATCATCAAACTCTCTAGCTGCACAGTCGGTTCACTCAAATGGTACACGTGTAAGTGCAGTAATTTCATCACAGTCACCAGCGGATCCAAGTTATTGTTCTTCTCTCTCTTCTCCTATTAGAATGCATGTGTTAGCAAAGGATAGAAGAGGGGGCGAGGATCACGTGACTGCCCCTAATCTGTCCTTTTCTATCATACGCGTTCTAATGGGAGAAGAGAAAGAAGGACAGATTCCTGGATTCGCCAGTGATCACAGTTAGATTTTTCTTTTGGTTTTTATTCTTTTCTCTTATATTTTTGTAGCTTTTGGATGAGACTTCTGATGTGACTCATGCTTCTTATTCAGGCAGGAATGACCAGACTGACCAAAAGTAAATATTTTTAAGTATTTTTTTTCTCTCTTTTACACTGTTTGACCTTTTTTATTTTTTGTTTATATTCTCTGAGCCATGATTGTCGGGCTCTTGTTTTTGATTTTGATTGGCTGCACAAGTGCTACTCCAGCATCTGGAGTGGCAGACTCAGGCCTTCTACTAATCTATCCATCTCATCAGTGGATTTATCTGAAAAACATGAAATTGAAAATTAAATTACACGGGATTATTTCTGCCGTAACGTCCAATAGTGAGCCGATTAGGTGATTCTTCAGTGTTTAGAGCCAATTTTTGCCAACAGAGTGCTACCGTTTGATTCGAGTCAAATTGGAGAAAGTTATTTATATCTAAGAAAATGGAGTATCAGTTACTAAATAATCATCTGAAGAGCGTCTCTGCAAATTATCTCGTCAAAAACTTCAGAAATAAGGCTGAAAGTACTAAGAATGAAATATTACATTTCGATACAAGAATCGATTTGCAATATTTCACTTTTTAGTAGTTTCAGCCTTATTTTTGAAGTTATTGACGCAATATTTTGCAGACGGTCTTCAGATGATTATCTAGTAACTGACATTCTGTTTTCTTAAATATACATTACTTTCGGCTTGTAATTTGATATTAATCAAACGGTAGCGCTCTGGTGGCAGAAATCAGCTTTAAACGCTGAATCACCTTAAACCTTGCATTGTTTTGTGTATTTGTGGTTAAACCTGTGGTTTTCTTCATGAAATCGGCGTATTTCACACACTCAGAACGACCTTTGCAAAGAGTGGAAAATACGGCAAAAAATTATGTGTAATTTTACTTTCAAATTCATATTCTTCTGTTAATATTTCAATAGAGAGCTATGTATGACCCATCAATCTCTTTGTCATAGCCTCAAAAAAATATAATTTAAACTTTACGAAGGTAAGGAGGAATATTTTTTTTTGAAATCTAACTTTAAATGAAGCAAAGTCGAAAATCCCATGTTGAATCTCCACCAGAGCAATTTCACTGAGCTCAGGCTTTTGTCAGCCAATCAGAGGCCGTCGAATCGATAGCAACATTCGATACTAATTCGACTGTGCCACATTTTCCTAATTTCTTGTTGGAACTCTAGTTTACTCTTTGGAATCCACGAATGGGTTGAAGGGTTGAGTCATTTTGTTTCCGTAAAAGCACGTCCCCGACCGGATGGCTTTCACACTCATAGGCACAAACTTTGTTGCTTTTAACTTATTTTCTTGTTTGTAGTTTAGCCTTTTATCTTAGGAAAGTACTTTATAAGAATATTTTATTTTTGAAGCATTCAATGGAGAAGGATTCTACCCACCTGGAGTCTTGCCTTTCATGTAACTTCTTTTCATTGTCCTTTCATTTGTTCCAGTGAAATGGACGGCTCTGACAAGCCGTGGTTTCTACGTCGGCGAGTCTGGTGCACAACGCTTCCGGTTCAAGCTGCCATGCTCATGATGTTAGCTGCAGCAGTATTCATACCTGGAATTGAAGACGATTATCTCTGCCAGTTCTCTGGTTCGATGGCTCGCAGTTTCAGTTTCAATTTGCAGTATCCCGACGGAGCCCCTCCTGTATAGTCATCAATATTCTTATTGAAACATTCACTCTCAGGTTAATCAGTGACTTAAATTTCTGCCCCCCCCCATCCTATACTCTCCCCTTTTGTTAAATTTGAAGAAACTTTTTCATGTGGAATGTATTGGATCGTAAAAATCAAGAACTATTAATACCAGATCAATCTAGTAGGCGGTCCATACCAACACTTCCCCGCTACAGGGAAATAGTGTAATGTTGTTGGAAATTTTAAATTGGTCAAAGCTCTCCCACTCTCTTACAGAAATTATGTTAGCACTGTTGACAACCAAAACACTCAAAATCAATCCTCTTGTTTCTCTCGCCCCCCCCCCCTCTTTTCGTGTTAAAATGTTATTATTCCATTCTCTTCCACATGAAAAAGTTTTCTCAACCTTATTTTAAGTACTAAGAATCCTTTAAGATGTGATATTAAATCGAAAACTATTTTTATGTTACCGTATCTGTCTAAGTCAAGTGGCCTTAAGTTCACGCATTTCTTTTGAATCTTTGAATCCTATCTTGTTTGTTTACTTATAATTTCTAAGGGCCAAAGAAATTTATTTTATCAATCAAGTCTATTGTTTGGAAATATTTATGCTTGACTTTCAGTATTCAGTGGTTGTGATAAGTCGATGTTATCCTTCACCGTGTTCAGTGTATCTATCATGTCATGACTAAAGTTTGCTAAATTATAAATCGTTTTGGAAAGATTGAGGTTTCAAGTGCTTTGGATTTGTACAGGAAATATTCTTGTACAACAGCGAGGAAGTCATTTTAAATTCAAGCTCAACCCTTACTGCTTGAATTGTTTTCACGCTCATTTTGCTTAGCTTGCTTATAAATGAGTCAAAACCAGTGCTGCAGCGTGAATTTGGCGCTCTTCCGACGAACATTATGAACTCGTCATGCGCTAACAGTTCAACATACTGCTGCAACGAACAAAAGTGCTGTATGCATTTGTCAACCAATAATCCATGTTTACTTTACAAGAAAATTTAATGCTTCAGTTTTTGATTTTAGTTTTCCCTCTGGCTTGTTTCTCTTGAATCTTTCTCAAACTACATACTGCCCAATTGTTGGCTTTCATAATTTTTTTTTTTTTTTATTTTGAAATATCCTCAACTCTGTAGTGATTTTTTTGATATTTTTTAAGTCTCCAACGACAAATATGGCATTGTGTTCATGCAAAGAAAATAAGGTGATTAAGTTTAAATAGTCTCGGGATTTGAAAATGTCAGCGTAATCGTAAATTTTTGGAGGTCTTTGTACCTCGCCTCTAAATGCCTCAACTGTTCCTACGAACGGTTTTAAAGATGATGTCAGACGATTGTATTAGTTAGTTGCGGGTTTTTTAAAAACTATGATGACTGCTGAAGACCTCTGATAAATGGGTTGTCAGCTAATGCTTGACTTCTAAGATGTCACAATGAAACTGTCTTATGGAGCTAATTTTGTCATGAAGCTTTCGGATGAGCTTTTAAGAATTTTCCTACTTGTTAATCTAATTCACTACTTAACAGATAAAAAAATGGGAATCTTCACTCAACTTTGTATTAAGTGATTCAGTCATAAGAATTCTTTTGTTAAGCATGTTAAGTTATTCATTGTTGAGTAGTTTTAAGGAAGTCAAACTTTTCTTTGTGTCTGTATATTTTTGTTTCCAAAAAAATATCTCTCTAGGTATCCCTGTACATTATTACTTTTTAAGTCCTCTTTAGTTTTTTTTTATTATTTTTTTTTCCTTGCATTTTATCGTTAATTCTAAGCTTTTACCACCAGGACAACTCAAACTTCAAAGCGGCACCATACTTTCAGCCTAAGTTTTAACTTGTTATAAACATTTAGACAATTACTTTGGCAGCAAAGCAAGTCTTCAAGTCTAACTCTCAATTCTCTTGTCTCGGAGCCATTTGTGCGCTGAACTTTTGTGTTGTGAAAAAGTGCTTGCAAAGGATATCAAACTTGCAGAAGCAAAACTCTGTCTTTGAAGGATTGGAGAATGTTGCGGAAGTATATTTTCACATTCTTTTGCTTGTTTCAGAATTTTTTTTGTTTTTTTTAAACAAAAAATTACTGCTCAATCAAGTATAGCCACTTTACCTTTGTAAGGCCACTGTACTTAAATACACCCAACAGGAAGTAGGTGTAAATATCTGTTGTATAAGGAAAGAAGGAATCATAGGGATTGTAAAGGGGATAAAGGCATTTTTATTTATTTTAATTTATTCAAGTATTTTTAAATTTATTCCCCCTCCCTTCTCCAAAATAAAAGAAAAAATATATCATCCACCCCACTGAATGTGGAATTTCGATTTCTCCCTTCTACCTTGATACTAAATTGTCTAAGGATGCAATGCAGCAATGTTTTCAATACTCAAGACATCCCATGTTATTGCTCACCAGTTTAAGGCTTCTAAATGGAAAATTTGAAATGAGCACAAAGGTTTTGAAGAAATTTGAGCTCGAAAAATATCTCTAAATTGCACCTTTTTAGGTTGTGCCTTTAAATTTGTGCATTTCACAAGGGTAGTGTCTTTTGAAATTTTCCCTCTTTTCTTTACTTTTCTTGTTTTGTTACCCAAAAATCATATTGTTACCATCAATTTGACTCAAAGTCTTGTTATTTAACTGAGCATTGTTGAAAAAACCAGTATAAATTTTGTACATTTCAATTCTATTTTTGTTTTTGATATTTCTTGTTTTAAGTTTTTAAGTGATTAAAAAACGTATGATACAATTTGAAAATTTGTTTGCTGGAGTAAATTTTTTAGAGTCTGAAACCTTAAACTTCCTGCTGATCACTTTTTTTTGTTTTTTTTTTATATCAGTCTATAGACTGGTTTAACGCACCGCTAAATTATTTTCGATCTTGCAATAATGGGACTCATGCTAATGTTGCGGCATGTGTTTGCTTTAAAACCAGCGAAAATAACGATGAGTAGTTTACAAAAAAATCACGAAATTTACTCGTTGACTCTCAAAAATGACTTTGAAGTTTAAAGTGTAATGGCGGAGTTATGCAGGTACTATTGAAGATTCCTATCCAATTTGAGGCTTTTCTCTTTGTGTTCCTATAGAGAGAAATGCAAATTAGATTCGATACCTCCTATGATACCTGCATAGCCGCACCATCCTTTGCTTGTGGCAAAGCTAAGCAGAAGTTATGGGGGATTCCTGTCTACATAATTTGTTTCTCTCTTTCTATAGAAAGACACAGAGGAAAGCCTCAAATCAGAAAGGAGTCTCCCATGATACCTGCGTAGCTGTGCCATTATGTCTTAAACCTTAAAGTAATTTTGTGAGTCGGTCAGTGAATTTCGTAATTTGATAATGTATTCATCATAATTTTTGCTGGATTTTACTTGAGAATCTACTCTTGAATCGCTTATAGCAAAAGTTGGCATGAGCCTCATTCTTTCATCTCTCAATACACACTTTTCACAGCTGAAATCTTGAATTTTTGTTTTGTACAGGATGTTTCAGACCACTGATACACTAGCTTTGTGGCGAAACTGGCCTGAGATGTGAAAATTCTGACCAAACTTTTGTCTGAGTTGATTCCAAGGGATGCAGGGCAACTGTTTGCAACCCATAATAACCCCCTTTTTTGTGTTTCTTTTTCTCAACAAAGTCATGTAGAATTAGTATGTCTTAACTCCCAAACACAAAAGTGCAGAAAAAAATAAGATCTTATTTGTTTAACTTTCTCCACCTCCTTCCCTCTGTGAGTTTTTTGACTGTGGAAAATTTAGGGGTAATTTACATTTTAATTGATTGCTGTGACCTTTAAAATGGCTTTCTGCGAATCCAAACTACCCCTAAATTTTAATCTTTAGTATCCAAAATGAGCTATTTACTCCAAAAGAAGTGGGGGGGGGGAGGAACAAAATAACAAACAAAATAACAATTAAAAATAATTTGTTGATCTATATTTACATATATTTTTTTATTAGAAAACTTCAGTCTTCTTTAGCCACTATTCGGCAGTATAGCACTAATCGTGACAAATTAATTTACTGTGGTATAACAATCAATAGGTATGCTCATGAAACAAACTGAGGAGCCAAGACAAAACATCTCATACAGTTTTTGTCACAGATATAATCAATGAAAACATTAGTCAGATAAAATGATAGTGTGGTGATTTAAGCGTTGGCCAAAACCTGATTCATATGAGTAACCAGTAAATTTTGATCGCAGCGACCAACTCTCGTAAACCTTCTATGCCATGGCCGGGGGGGGGGGGGGGGGGGTGTTGAAATTTTCCCCCAAGGCCAGTTTTTTTAGATAAAATGCTAAAATTCCAACAAATTACTGGATGTATTCCTTGATGAGGGTATCTAGACGCTTTCTACCTCAACTCAGAAATTTTTATAAAATTTTCCCGCATTTATAGGCAGGAAAGGAGGTGGGGTGAAAATTCACCCCTGCCCCTTGGGCATCAACATATTTTCCTGCAGTTTAGGGGGAGAAAATTTTTTCTTCAAGTGATCATATAGCTAACTATTTGTAGTTTCAGAATATGTAATTTTTTTGGGAGTATCCTACGCATTACTTTCAAAATTCAAACAAATCAAACATTTGTTACAGTTTTTTGGAAAATTTGAATTTAGTACTTTCTTGGAAATTGCCTAGCCAAATATTTTAAATTAAAGTTTTTTGAAAGAAATAGACTTGCTTGTATTTCTCAGAGAATATGTACTGGGTAAAATGGGTTTTACAAATTTGAAAAATTGTAAAAGATAAGCCATCTTAGCCATCAGTGGTAATTTTAGGTTCCGGTGAAAATTCAACCCCCCCCCCCTCCTGAACCACTTGGTTATCAGTAGGTGTAAAAAACCTTCAGCCCACAAGATTTGATAAATTTTCTGCCCTCAGCAACTATCCTATTGGAGGCTAGATGCATTTTTAAGAAGGGTCATCAGGTAATTTAGAGCGTTATCATCAGTGAGTATGTACGTATGAAAAGGACCATCAAATCTTTTATAGTCGATGTTTGACGATTTGAAGATTGTACAATACTCCAAACTCTTCATTGGCACTGCTGAATCACCATCATCGTACACGATTGTTGAATGTTTCATAGAATCCAACGTTTTACCTCTCATAATGTATCTGAAAATATTTATAAGAGAAATGAATACAAACCATAAAAAATAATCATGACGGTTTTCTCAAGATCAGGAAATAAACCACTAAATCATAAAAAATGCGATATCTCGAGAACGGCTGCTCCGATCCAAGTGGGAGTTGTCTCAATCGTTTCGCCGGACGATTTTACGTCGGAGGAGACACCTCTGAACTAAATCTGAGACAAAAAGTTTCGAAAAATATTTTTCGTCTAAAATTTTGACGATATTACATTACTCATATTTTTCGATTTTTTCAGTTTTGAGTGGGAAAAAAATTTCTAGTTAGCAGTACATCCCGACGCGAATCGACCTAAGGAATCGATTGAGACCGCTCCCGGAACGATCAGACTCGCCGCTCGCGGCGGCCCAACTATCGAGGTTTTTCGATACATTTCGGAAGAATGTTACAATCTCTACAGATCGTGAAAAATGCGATATCTCGAGAACGGCTGCTTTGATCCAACCGATAGTTGTCTCAATCGTTTCACCGGACGATTTTACGTTGGAGGAGACACCTCTGAACTAAATCTGAGACAAAAAGTTTCGAAAAATATTTTTCGTCTAAAATTTCGACGACGTAGCACCTTTCGATTTTTTCAGTTTTGAGTGAGGAAAAAATTTCGAGTTATTGGTGCTTTCCGACGCGAATCGGCCCAAGGAATCGATTGACACCGGTCCTGGAAATATCAGACTCGCGGCGGCCCAACTATCGAGGTTTTTCGATACATTTCGGTTGCCTTCATTTTGGAAGAATGCGACAATCTCAACAGATCGTAAAAATTTGATAACTCGAGAACGGCTTCTCCGATCCAGCCGGGAGGCGTCTCTCTCTCGGGAAAAAATTGACGTCTCAAATTCGGCCAGAGTTGGGCAACCGAATAATCAGAAATAATAAAATGACTCCGGCAACACTGAAAACTGGGTTTGCTACCTGAGTTGAGGAAAGGGAAACACACGGAAAGTATAGGTCAATTGTAGAATTATTCGTCGAATAATTCGATTGACTCGGCGTTGCCGGACACACCGAATAATTTCCGAATAATTTTTTGCCCAACTCTGAATTCGGCGATGTAACCCCTTACTATTTTTTAAATTTTGATTCATTCCAAGGCAAACTTTTTCAAATGATTTCTTCGATACGTTTTCTTACAGTGTCCTTATGTGTACAGTCGGGGACAAAAATAATGTCAGACGACTCCTTGAGGTAGGCAATCTGCAATGTTTAAATTCATTGAGATCAGTATTGCGAGTGGCCTACTTCAAGGAGACGTCTGACATTCTTTTTGTCCTCGACTGTACATATTTTCCCTTTCCCTCCATCAATTTCGGTTGTCCTTGCATCGCATGTTTATGGTACTGTCAGAAGATGGGAACGGTCCAAAATATGCGT
The DNA here is from genome assembly GCA_011764245.1 of Trialeurodes vaporariorum. Classification (NCBI taxonomy): domain Eukaryota; kingdom Metazoa; phylum Arthropoda; class Insecta; order Hemiptera; family Aleyrodidae; genus Trialeurodes; species Trialeurodes vaporariorum. The sequence goes on from VMOF01000001.1 coordinate 38,269,060, forward strand.
CTCTAGGTATAGTCCGTCTTAGATATAAACTTAGACACCAAACCTTTTTATTATACGTCAAGTGACCGTAACTTACTTTTTAACCGTTAAATTTTCTTTTGGTACTCCTTTTGAATAAATGCAGTGGATTTTGACTCCGATTTTATCAAGTGGTACGGGGAAAAGTGAGCGCAAGTCTTCTCTCATCAAATAAACATCCTCAAGGTTAGCATCCCTAAAACACATGAGTTTGCAATTTAGATGTTTCATTTCTTGAGTCCGTCGGAAGGAAATATATACATACCCCCCTCCACCCCCATGATGGTTTCCAGTCATTAGGGCTACAGTTACATGGACTACGGACAACATTTTTACTTTTTTGGGTCCACCGACAAAATATTTACGTAAGAGTGTCTATACGAATAAAATATATACCTTAAAAATGACCTCGTTTTAAAGACGTGTAAGTACATATTCGACGTCCACAAAATGAGAACAAAACGGTCCAAGTTAAATGATTCTTGTAATAGGTAGAGGCTGTTTCAGATAGCTTCGGTTCTGACAGTGCTTCCTTTTCATGCGACGAAGGACGACATCAAGTCTTCAATTACGCTTTAATTTTAATATTCGCACTAATTACGATAGTTATCCTAGTCTATTTCGTGGTAAAAAGTGCTAATGATTCACGCAGTGAGCGGCGTCAACGTTTTTACTCATGAAAACGGAGAGCTGTCAGAACCGAAGTTATCTGTAACGGCCTCTAATAGTGTTTGGTCTCAGTCCGTGCATTTGGTACTTTTAGTTTTCAGTTTGACCAAACGCTAATAAATATACCCATTATACGAGGACGAGGGGAGTTCGGAAAGTAAAGATACACGGCCTCTGTAAAAATAATGGCGACAGGTATCATCCAACCGACAATGAAGTCTTATCTGATATACCCTAGAGATGAGCTGTGCACAGTTGGAGGTCTTTTGGTTCATCGCACACTCTGAGAAATCAGCATTTTAGTGCAGCGTGTATGAATTTTCTCCCGCCGGAAAATGCAAAGCTCCGCATGCAGTACTCCACGCGTTTACCAATTTTCAAAGTGTGGAGTTCGATCCGTAACCCATATTTTGGTTTCCTGAAGCAAAGATTTGGCGGAAATTCATCGGAAATAGCTCACGTGTATAGTGACAACACGACGAACCAGTAAAACGTTGCATAATGGTACCGGCAAGTCGAAATGGGCCGGATTGAAATTTTCATGAAGTTTCCGACAGTTCAACTTTTCTGAGATGATTTTTTAAAGAACTATTCTCGACACACAAGAGAAGAACTCTTGAAGCTCGTACAGCTTAAATCGTGTATTGCTTTGAATATTTTTATCAACATGTTTGATAAATTCGTTCATTACGATGGACGGTCACCTGCTCCGTGCTTTCATCATTAATTTCATAAGTTCATCCGCCGGGCGGCCCGATTTGAGTTCTCGGCACCATTTGGCAACGTATAACCTGTTTGGCGCTGTCACCGTACTTTTGCTATTTTCCGGAAAATGTCCGCCGAATCCTCACTTCTGGTAACAAAAAAACAGATCGCAAAGTGAGGCAGTGTGGGCGATCTGATTCTGGTTTGTTTGCCTCTCTTTTTTTATTCTTAAATCAAAAATTGTAATTAACCCAGTGGAAATTGGTTTTAAACGAAAGTGCAAGTGTTTTGAGAGTGTCTACTTGGACACAGAACTAGCTGTGTCCAAGTAGCTGTAGCTCCGAGGGGGGGCATTTTCGGACACGTGTTCATAGGGGGGGAAAAAAGTCCCATTTTGGCCCCAAAAATACGCGGTAAAAATATTTACCATGAATTTTGGGACACCCTGTATAATACAACAATCCAGGTGAGAAAATGTTGCATATTTCTGTTTTGTGTCAGTTTCTTCAATGTTCAAATCCTTCCAGAAGAAACAGGACCGATAACCACTCTAAAACACCTGCACTTTCGTTTATAACTAATTTCTAATGTATTTTTCACAACATTTTTTTAAATTTAAAGGTTAAAAAAAGTGAGGCAAACAAACCGGAGCCTGTATGAAAAACGTCGATAAGAGATCTCGATCATTACTGCCTCCGTGAAGTTTCAATATCACGCCTCACAAATCCTCTCTCTATCGCTGTAGCTCGTTGACCACTGGTCCTCTGTCGAACTTAACCTCCGAATGCGTTCACGCGGTCGGCACCTCTCAAATGCATAAAGCGTCATGTCGGTACTCCCTACACAATATTTCCATCAAGGTACGTACTCTAGTCTAGTTACTAGATAACACTTGTAAAATAATGTTATGTAAGTACTTACAATAAGTACATACATCTAGTGCCTTCAATTACTGGTATAGGCAAATTCAACACCGTGGAGTACGAATAGTTAACTACCGACTGAATTTGAGAGAGAGCTGCCGCGCCGTTTTCCGTATAATTAATGCTATTTTTCTATTCACCAATGATTCCACCGGTTGAGAAAAGATTACACAATTCAGTTCAGTGTATGACTGTAATGCACAAAAATACTCTAATCTGCAATCTTCCCTTAATCGGTGGAAACTCCGTTAATTAATTAAAATATCCGCATGTTTTTTTTAAAGTCATCGACGACTCCACCGGTTGAGAAAAGATTACAGATGCGAGTGTTTTAGTTCATCATAGAATACACTGAACAGAAATGTGTAATCTTTTCTCAACCGGTGAAATCATCGGTGAATTGAAAAATACCATTAATTATACGCAAAACGGCAGCCCTGATTTGAGTGAGTCATAACTTTGATTTCTTCTAGTAGCCTGAATCTGGCAGTAAACGAGTTAACAGCTTAAGCCCCACCTGCTACGTTATTTGTAACCTTATAAACATAGACACCCTACATTATCCCTGCCTCTTATTTCTAAATCGGTGGAGAAAACATGCGTGAATTCAAAATGCATTTTCTTCACCGCAGGGATGAAAATAAACTGTAGGGAATACCCTACGAACACTTTCGCACACCATTTTTTCTGGGGGAGCCTCCCAGGCCCCCTTTAAAATGCTGGGGAAGGCTCTCATAACCCCTTTAAAATGCTGGGTGAGACCCCAGACCCAAGATTATCGATTAAAGAGGTATGCTCATCTGACTTATTCTCCCTATAGGGCTCCCTCTCTAGAAAAGCAGAAAATAGCCCGATGTTTTCTGGAAAGAGTATACAATGTTTTCTACTTTTGTCGGCCATCTTGGATCTGGATTTTGAACTGCGCGCTACTGACTTCGTGGCGCGAAGTCAGATGAGCATACCTCTTTAATCTATAACCTTGCCCCAGACCCCCCTTAGAGTTCTTGGGAGACCCCCGAATCCCCTTTAGAATTCTAGGAGAGACCCCCAGATCACCCTTTAGAATTCCGGGGGTGACATGACCCCGGAACCGGACCCCCAGACCCCCTATTTTTACCCATTTCTGATTTTAATGAAAACCGTTTTTCCTCCATAACTAACTTAAAAGTTGAAACTAAAAAAAAAAAAAAAAAAAAAAAAAAAAAAAAAAAAAAAAAAAAAAAACGCCTCTGGGGAATCTAGAAAGCAACATCTGTGCAACATTTGAATGCATGTGGATCAATGGTTCAAAAGTTATGTCGGTGTACAGAATGACAGACGGCGACAGACGCCACAGAATGTTTTTTGCATGAAACCAAAGAAAGGGTTAAAAAATATGTAAATATATGATGCAAGGATGTTCTTTTGGATAGTATGAGGCACAATGAAAGGCCATTACTTTGTAGAATAAAAATTTGATTGATTTAGTCGTGAGGGGCCCAGTATCGAAACAAAACACCTGAAAAATCTCTGCGCCATCGCAATACTTTCTCCATTTTTTCAACATATTTTTAGAGTGAGATAGGATAAATAGTGCCCCGGTATTAGAAAGGCTTTGGGAAAGAAGTATACGAGAAATTGAAACCCCATTTTAAAGCGGTAGATGTCAATTGTGGTATTGAAGGCTGCGTTTTTACTCACTGAAATAATTCCTTATAATCTGCGCTAGTATAATTTTTATTCTTGGTTGTCCATTCAAGCAAAACCGTGTCTTTGTACGCATCCTCAGCCGGTAAAAGGAATGCTCCAGATTGGAAAGTCCTTCCGAGCTTCTTCATTAGCTTTCTGCTGACGGTTGATATACCAAAATTATTGCCTGTTGTGTGACATTCAGGGAGAAAACTTTTATTAATTTTGAATGAAGTACTATGAGTCTCAAAATGAAGTTATTCTGTTGGAAAATCTGATGTTGAAAAAAAAAAAAAAAAAAGTACCAACATTTGAAAGAAGAAGAAAAATTGTAAAACGTAAAACGGAATAAAAAAAAACTGTTAACAGGTGTATGAAGTATTTTTACTTTTGGTGATTAAACGGAAAACATCGAGGGGGGAATCCGTTCAGAAGAGCCTTCTTTTCCTTTTTTCCATTACTTTGTGTTCTACGATGTTTTATTATTATTTGAATTCACGAGTACCAAAAAAATAAAATTGTAAGGTTAGCTTTTTTTAATTAGATCGGTTTTTTTTTATGGCAGCGGCGGTTCCAGCCCTCGTGAACGGGGGGGGGGGGCTTGAGTTTTTTGCCCCTAATAGTGACCTCCTTCTCTTATTTTCGCTCTTGCTTTTCCCCTTCCTCTCCCCTCTTTTCCCACTTTTTGGGCCGAACGCGGGAGGGGCAATCGCCCCCTTCGCCACCCCCTGTATCCGCCAATGATTTATTGCAAAGAAGCATGAAATTACTTTTTGCGCGCGTGTTCATCTTCTTATCATTTGCGAGGTAAAGATAGCCTAAAATCAAGTCTTAGGGCGGCAAAATTGGCAACATTTTCCGGGGGAGCAGATCCGCAAGGTGGGAGGTGTTTATCTCAACTCCCCCCCCCCCCATCTCAGAAAAAGTGTCTCGTTGCGCCCATGGGGATTGAATTAAATGAAAAGGTACTAGGCCAATTTTATACATTGTGTAAATGGGACGGAGCGCAAATAATTACACAAGCTCCACACGCTGGATCTAAACACAGCTTTTTCAGAACATAAAAAGCTGTGTTGCTATTTGTGCTGAACAACAGTGGCGTAGCGTGCAATTTGGCAACGTTGCCTTGTATCAATTTAAACACATGTAAACGGTCGAATGCGAAGGTGCTCACCGAACGGCGAACACCCAATAGTTCGACTTTTTTCATGGGTTTAAAAATGGACAAACTGCAACGTTGCCAGATCGTATGCCACGCCACTGCTTAACAAACATGTTAGTGTTCACAATTTCTTGCAAAAAACAAGTTATTCGACTTATCTTACTCTCTAAAATGAATGATTTTACACTCTCTTTAGTTATTTTGTTATTGATTTGTTCAAAATCTTGATCCCCCCCATAAAAATTAGGTCCGGGAAATTCCATGTTTGCATCCACAGTGCGCCGCGCCGCGCCACCCGACTGACATGACGCGTCGACGTAATTAACGGATCTTGAGACGATACTCTGTTAAGGTGATTCCAGGCGAAACTTTTCCAGATTTCAATCCGATGGATAGCGCCACTAGTCACTTTTGGGAAAAGTCGTGTTTTTGACATTTTAAATAGACACCATAGATAAAACGCAAAATCCAATAACGTCAGCACCTGCAAATTTTTTTTATGGATTTTTTGCGCCCAAAACGAGCAAAATTGGTTTAGAATTAAATCCGTAAATTATGAAATTCATTTCGCCGTGAGCTTAGTGAGTGAGAGTGAGTGCGAGTGATAATATGTCTATCTGCCTCACTCGTACTCATTAAGGATTATAGGAATTTTCGTATTTAATAATTTCAGGCTTTATTTTTGAGTGTTTCAGCCTGAAACTTTCAGAGTATCTTCCTGAAGTATACTCGCAGGTGCTGACGTTCCTCAAATTAGTATTTTTAGCGTGCATTCGTCAATTTTAGCCAAAAACTGTTGACTCTCTGAGCAGCGTGACGTGGTGTCTACGGTTGGAACTAATCGACCCTGCGGGCCGATCATTTACTTCATCGTTAAATCGATCGTTAAGACTGTGTATGAGTGATTCTATTGGTCGAATATTTTGAAACTTAGCCGTTGCTATGGTAACCATCGCTATAGTGTCCGTTTTTTAAAGGTTACTCATGAACAGCCTTTATAAAACGAGACTCTTAACGATGGTTACCATAGCAACAGCCAAGTTTTAAAATTTTCGACCAATAGCATCACTCGTAGACAGTTTTAACGATCGGTTTAACGATGAAGTAAATGATCGGCCCGCTGGAATCATCTTAAAGGCCGTGATGCTTGAAAGTGGTAATTTGTCTAAAAGTCAGGAAATGCTCTCTTAACTTACCGCGAAATTCGACTTCGAGAGTGTTGGGGCTACCAAGCCATGGAGTGGATATTGGTATCCAAGAATTAATGTACTTGTCCTTCCACGCTTGAGGCCTTTTCCGGAGGAAATAGGCCATCATCAGACCACCCATACTATGAGATATGATCGTCACTTTTCTTTTATTGCTATTAGCGATTCTTTCAACCAGTGCTGCCAGTTGATCGAAGAGACCCCACTCCTCTATTTGTGCTGCAAAAGGAGAAGAGAATAAATAACTATATACCTACTGTTTTAGTGACGAGCGGGAAATTAAAAATCCAGGAATCTAATTGGCTCATATGCTTTTTTAAATGAAGAAAACCAGCAACCGATTGGTCAATCTTGAATTTTCCGCTTCTCACTAAAACAATCTACTTATACTCACCCATAACATCCTGAATTATTTAATTTTTTTTTTCAACCATTTTCAAAACAACCCTTAATAAAGCAACCCCCACCCAAACCTTTAAAAAAAAAATAATAATTTTAGAATGCCCAAAAAAGGCTGATGCCAAATGACATTTAATCTTTAATATCTGATTGCCAATCTATTACTCCCTAATTTAAAAACCCCCAAAAAATTAAACTACCCTCTAGTTGTAGCCATATGGCTACAGGCCCTATTCCACCTGAGCCTTTTGTCGCCGGATCTAGCGTCAAGAAGCTGAAAACTCCCCTCCACCTAGGCGACTTGACGCGCGTCACCGATGCAAACGGTGCCTCTCACCACTCATTTGTTTACCGAAATCGTCGGTCATTTTTCACGTAATAATAATAATAACAAGAAAATAATAATAACAAAGTAATAATAATAATGACAAGAACCGCGGATGATGGTTGTCTTGGTTGTTTTCAGCCGAATTAAAGATGACACAGGGATATTGATGAAACTCGGGAGCTCAACGTTGCACTAGAAGCCAAAAAAGTAGGATTCGATCCTACTTCTAGCGACTTGACGCTAGATCCCGGATCTTCGCTCCTCCACCAGATCTTCCTGACGCTGACACTAGATCCGGCGACTAAAGTCTCAGGTGGAATAGGGCCTGTTACGCTAGGATGTTTTGGGTTTTAAGAGTTGCCCTGACAATGAATTTCCGGCAACTCTCTGCCAGACCACTAGACCAGTGATGGGCAAATAGACCTGTTTAGTGATGACGGCACGATCAAAATTAGATCCAAACAAATGCTCTTTCTCCTTCACTCTCGTGGTTTTTACTCATATAAAATTGGATCCAAATTTTTTACTGTGATTGGGGCTGTTGCACACTTTTGCTATAAGCGATTTAACAGTCAATTCTGATGTAAAAACCTTCAAAAGTAACGATGGTGCCACTTAAAACTTCCGAAATCCACTCCTAAACTCAATAAACGCTTTTGTTTGCGAGGGCGTAATGGTGGCTGATGAGGGCAGTAATAATGGGAGATTCCCATCTAATAATACTGTAACTCCATCAAGACGTGACCAATTATATAGAGACGGCTTTCATGTGACACCGGTGTCACTTGGTGTCACAGTACCATTCATCGGATGTGGATCATTGCTCTGATGACTAATTACTCTGTGAATCATCCTTGTCAGCATAGAGAGAGTGACGAAATTAAGATAGGAATCTCCCATTATTACTGCCCTCAGCCACCATTACGCCCTCCCAAACAAAAGCGTTTATTGAGTTTAGAAGAGTGGATTTCGGAAGTTTTTAGTGCTGCCATCGCTAGTTTTGGGGGTTTTGACGCCAGAATTGACTACTATACCGCTTACAGCAAAAACGTGCAACAGCCCCATTCATGCTAGTAAACAACCAGTTTTCTTACATTTCAATGCACCATTAGCTTCCACGTGCCTACCTCAAAGTATCTTTTCACACTAACATAGTTCATGAAAGATAGCAAGTGAATTTACAATCACAATTATACAGGGTGTTGAAAACCTGTTCCCGAATATTTCAGGGAAACATGGGTTATAAACATGGGTCCGAAATTGCAGTCTTTTCGAGTTACAGTGTTGCAAAGTTTCCGAAAAACAAATTGAAAAATTGTCATAACTCCTTCGGGAATTTGTCTTAATGCTCGTAAATAGGTATTCTGGTGTAGTTTTAGGCGTTCTTGCCGATTTTGGCCGTGAAAATGCTGAATGCAAAAATTTGAGGGGGGTTGTGGGAGTTTTTCTTGATTTTTCTCACTTTTTTTGGCCAAATTAAGTGAAAACATGCTTTTGGATTCATTGAACCCTAAAACAATTAGCATTACTCAAAAGTTCGTAAAAAAGTATGCATTTTTAGTCCTTTCAAGTTTTTCCAATTCGTAAACCATTTCCGAGAAAATCGTCCCTGAAGTTGCAGTGGTCGGCCAATAATCGCCTTTTCTTTGATTCTGTCAATTCTTGGCCGACTTCTCCAACTTCAGGGACGATTTTCTCGGAAATTGTTTATGATTTGGAAAAACTTGTAAGGACTAAAAATGCATATTTTTTTACGACCTTTTGAGTAATGCTAATCGTTTTTGGGTTCAATGAATCCAAAAGCAAGTTTTCACTTAATTTGGCCAAAAAAAGTGAGAAAAATCAAGAAAAACCCCCATAACCCCCCTCAAATTTTTGCATACAGCATTTTCACGGCCAAAATCGGCAAGAACGTCTAAAACTACACCAGAGTATCTACTTACGAGCATTAAGAAAAATTCACGAGGGAGTTATGACAATTTTTCAATTTGTTTTTCGGAAACTTTGCAACACTGTAACTCGAAAAGACGGCAATTTCTGACCCATATTCATAGGGGGAAAAATTCTTATTTTGACCTGTAGAATCCGCTCCTGAAATATTCGGGAACAGTTTTTCAACACCCTGTACATCGAAAGATGTCCTATGTTTTATCCTTGTCTTACTCACGGTATGGTATCTTATAGACGTATCACCGCCATTAAATCGTCCTAACTTAGCTTCATATCGAAGCTTACTCGAGATAGATATAACACGTGGTGTGATGGTGCCGATAAGTCCAATTTTTGCCCGTATCCTAGAATTTTGTGCCCATAAGAAACTATGAGTGAGACAAGGACCAGGGGCGTCATTTGCGGGGGGGCAGGGTGGGCAATCCCCCCCTCTCAAGGATTTGAAGCCAGGTTCAAAAACGGGAAGGATATATTGATGAGCAAATAAAAAAAAAAAACAGGTCATCAGATTTTTGCCCCCCCTCCCCCCAAGACGAACTCGAAATGACGCCCCTGACAAGGACAAAACACATGACTTTCTTTGATATAACTGTGATTGATTGTAAATTAATGCATGGCGTTTCGAATATGTTGTTAAAAAGTGATTACTCACTTTCAGGTACGTGGAATGCAAAAGTGATTAAATGGGTAATTCTGGAGTAAAATCCAGCTAAAAATACGAAACCCGTGTATGCCGCAGGCACAGTGACAGTGAGTCATTAACGGACCACTTCTTGTGTTACTTTTTGGACAACATGTCAGTCAATTGAGACCAATAGTACTCAAAAACCAATTATGGGAGTTTTTAGCTCGTATCATTTAGCTGGACCAACAAATTTTGGTTTTTTCATTTGTTCGTGTTTTTAGGTCTCACAATCAGATTGTGTTTCTTGAGAAAAGCACCTAAAAATTTCACATAATTCTGGACACATATACGTGAAAAAATTACGCTTACTCACAGACCCTCTAACTGGCTTTGAGTTTAAGTCGTAATGATGGCGGAGCTACGCTACGCAGGTACTATGGGAGCCATGGGTACCATTCTGTTATACTCTGTTCAAGATAAGAAGAAACTTGACGACTCAGGTAGAAACGCACAACTTTGCAACGCCGAACCTTTGAATGCAAGCATTTGAGCTCACGAGGGCTTTGTCTGACTCAAACCTTCACCGGAACGAGGCAATACCGAGAATCGGCTGACTATGAATGTTATCTGTGCAAAATTCAAATTAGAAACGGTTACAGATTCGACAATATGGATGAAGTTTCGGCCCAAAGGGCTGTTAGTCGACAAAATTAGTCGAAATTGACTCCTCGCCACCCTCAGAGATTCATTTTCTCGGGAGTCCAATCAAAGTACACCCATAAATAAATTCTTTAAAAAATGAATCTCCGAGGGTGGCGAGGAGTTACTTAAATTAAATTAGAAAGGCTGCTCTTTAGTGTTGCATGTGGAACTGACAATGAGTGCTAAAAGATTACAGTAGTGCTACAAAACCGGCTTAGTGATTCTAGATCTTTACGCGATGGCCATCAGCCTTCGCCGATAACAAAGCAAAATAAAATATTTTCATCCAGAGACTCTAGCTGGCGCTGGTTGCAACTTGAATAAATCATCAAAGCTATGACAAACTGACAACTAACTCAAACGTGCAATGGGTAGATAAATATTCCTACTTTGCGGTGTTCGTTTTGCCTATCCATGTAATTGAAGGCGCCCGATGAATTAGCTTTTACTTCAATGAGAGATCGAGCCACGTGAAAACGAATAACTCGGGCGTGATATTGAATGGGTTGAACCTGAGCTCAGGAATGAAAGCTTTATCTACGGGGTGCTAGAAAAGGAGGTTTCCTCGGCGATTTTTTTAAGAACGGCTCTAGCCAGCCTAATTTTGAAAATCAGTCCGACCCTCCGTTTCGAATTCTATAAAAAATGGCTCGTTTTTGGGGGTCATTATTTTTTTCTGGTCTTCAATCGGGGACGAGGGACGGGGAAAAGGTTTGTTCGTTCCCCCAAAAAATCAAACTTATTTTACTTATTTTAGCAGCCCTATTTTTTTCATTTCCGTATCTGCAGATAAAGATACTTAAAAACTACTATTTTTCGCGCGAAGTAAAGGTCAATCTATCGTCAAAATTCACGCTCGAGGTGATAAAGATCAAAGTGCGATATTATCCTCTTAAAAAGTCATAACTCTCTTTGTTTTTTTTTTCACCTGTGATGGGAAACCGGGAAACCCGTCTTCCATTCAGAGGTTACAACTTTTTCCTCTCCCAAAAGAATCAGAATGAAATTGGCAATGAATCGATAGATCGGTTATTTCTGGAAGGGGAGCTACTGGAATCCCAATGTTACCTATTTACTTACATCAGTAGCGTAGCCAGAGGAGGTGGGTTTTCCCCCAAGGAGTCCGGACTCCAACCCCTCCCTCTCGGCATCGACATCTTTTCTTAATTTCGACTAATTTTGTCGACTAACGGCTCTTGGGGCCGAAATTTCATCCATTTTGTCGTATCTGTAACCGTTTCTAATTTGACTTTTGCACAGCTAATATTCATAGTCAGCCGATTCTCGGTATTGCCTCGTCCCGGTGGTGGTGGTTCAAGTCAGACAAAGCCCTCGTGAGCTCAAATGCTTGTATTCAAAGGTTCGGCGTTGCAAAATAGTGCGTTTCTACCTCAGTCGTCAAGTTTCTTCTTATCTTATGAACGAAGTATAATTGGAGGCTTTTTTCTGTGTGTTTCTATATAGAGTGACAAATTAGACAGGAATCTCCCATCTCCATGACACCTGCTTAGCTCCTCCATTTAAGAGTAAAGGTGGTGGAGCTACATTTCGACTCACTTGGTCCATAACGCCAGTCGTATCCAAATCCATAAATGCTTGTATCCTTGGAGTATCCCAACTTCTGGAGCCTCTTCACGACGACGTGGTAATACCCAGTGGCTTTATGAGTGAGCGGATCATTTGTTAAGTAAATAACCGGCTTGACGTTACCGAATTTGCCAGGAACCCGCGTCCTCACGCCCTCCTGATTGGAGCAACGGTGAGTTGTTCTATTGTAGAGTAGCGAGAGTCTGTAAACCTGTAATCCAGAGAAATGATATTATACGGTCATAATACCTGAAACCTGGTATTGTTACCGTCAGTGGCGTCAAGACTTTTGCATTTGAGGGGGCAGGGGACAAAACGTGAGATCTCCTGTGGAATGTCTTGAGGGGCATCTCCCCAAGTTGAGGGCGGGGGTCCGGGGGTCCACCCCAAAAAGTTTTGACAAATTGAGGTTTATTAGGCAAAATTTCACGATATTCGGAGTGAAATTTCACCCTAAATCACTGACAAAAATGTCCAAACTATCTCATTGTTACCACTTAGAACAATATAAAAAAGAAGTATTCATCAGAATTTAGGTCGATTCAAAAGCAAGGATTTTCATTTTTTGGTCTATTTAGATACAAGGTCAAGATTCAACTTTAATCGGATCTAAAATCCTATAATCTGAGATCGAAAAAAAAAAAAAAAAAAAAAAAAAAAAAAAAATTAGAGAGAGAGAATGAGAAAGTATAGGGGAAGAATTGAGAAAATATAGTGCAAAGTTGAAAATCATAAAGTGCTGTTGGCATAAAGCTCTCTTACATAGCAATCCACCTTAAAAGGATTCGCGCCCATCCTCCAGTCAAGCCACAGAAGATCCCATCCGAACGATCTAGAGAAACAACTTTCTGGCTCGTGATGCGTGTGCCATTTCCCGTCAAGCTGAGTCCCGCCAACTCCTGGAACTGGAACAGATCTCGAAATTGAATCCATCCAAACCATTATATGACGCGGCAGCCAATCAAAGTCAATAAATGATCTTTTTGTTATTTCGAAGGGATTGTAGGAAAAAAAGGAGAAGTACTATTTAAAATAATTCCAACTAGCAGGCTGAACTTACTATTAGTTGATTCCGATGAAATAAACTGCAAAAATTACGATGTTCTCACTAAAAAATCACGAAATTCTCTCCCAAGCTCATAAAATGCTCTTAAACGCGAGATCGTAGGTAATGTCGGGGATAGCCGCATTTTACGTTGGGTTTCCCTATCTCATTCAGCGTATAAAATCGCGTAAATTCGCATTGAAACAATCAAAAAGTCTCAAAATCCACTCATGTACAAACTCAATAATAAATGCGCGTTTGACAACATTCAAAAATGTCGGTCGAATGAGCGGTTGACAATGGATCGCTTCCCTCAGCATAGAAAATTGCGAGCAGATGGGACTCCCCCATCGTGATTAGTGCCGGAGCTTGCAATTTGGCAACTTTGCAGTTCGTCCATTTGAACCCACAAGAAAGATCGAATGGGTGGCACTATCGGGTGGTCGGTAAACACCTTCGCATTCAACCTTTTACATATGGATTTAAATGGACACGATGCAACGTTGCCTAACTGCACGCTACGCCACTGATTGTGATCCGCTTATTCGACCGCCATCTTTGAATTTTGTTAAGCGCATTTAATGAGTTTAAGAATGGTTTTTGAGACTTTTCGATGCGCTTAGTGTGATAATCACGAGACTTTACTCAGGAATCGATTATACATACAGGGTGTTTCAGACCACCTGGCCAGCTTTTATTGTGGCTAAACTAAGGCAAATATGAAAAATCGGTAAAACACGTGTAACGTATATCGACCCCAAAGAATTCGGGGAAAATATTTTCAGCCCCCCAAAACCATCCCTTGGGGGTTATTTAGGGGGGTGGGTACCCGTATCTCGAAAAAATCAAATGGAAAGGGTATGTTTTGACATTGGAATCTAATACGGCATAAAAAAATAAAACTTTTTCATTCCTAAGTTTTTTTTTTTCTAAAAACCACCCTTTTTTGAGTTAGGGGTGGTTTTCAAAAAATTTAGGGGTAATCTTTGATTGACCGCTGTGACCCTCCAAATCATTAGATTTCAAAAAACTAAAAAGTTTCTGAAAGGGCAGACCAAGGGCTTTCTTTTGATGTATCACATGCCTATTTTTTGTGAAAAAGGGTACACGGCCCCCTCACCCCAAAATTTTGGGGCTTCGGGGGGCCCTGCGTAAAAATTTTCAAATGTAAAGGTATGGCTTGTGATACATCATTTGAAAGGTCTTTCAGAGACGAAAAAAGTGATGCCCCCCAAAAGTCGTAAAAACAACCCCCTTCCAAAATGGCGGCCGTTTTAAGGTTAGGGGGCTCAAAGGGGGGGCCCTTTAGAAAAATGATCCAAAACTGAACGATACATGGCTAAAAGGGTCTTAAAAAGAGAAAAATAATGGTTCAAACCGCGAGTCAAACCGACTTTTCAATCCAAAGTTACGGCCGATTGAAATTTAGGGGGGCCTTTTTTGGGGAAACCAAACTACCCCTAAATTTCAATCGGCCGTAACTTTGGATTGAAAAGTCGGTTTGACTCGCGGTTTGAACCATTATTTTTCTCTTTTTAAGACCCTTTTAGCCATGTATCGTTCAGTTTTGGATCATTTTTCTGAAGGTCCCCCCTTGAGCCCCCTAACCTTAAAACGGCCGCCATTTTGGAAGGGGGTTGTTTTTACGACTTTTGGGGGGCATCACTTTTTTCGTCTCTGAAAGACCTTTCAAATGATGTATCACAAGCCATACCTTTACATTTGAAAATTTTTACGCAGGGCCCCCCGAAGCCCCAAAATTTTGGGGTGAGGGGGCCGTGTACCCTTTTTCACAAAAAATAGGCATGTGATACATCAAAAGAAAGCCCTTGGTCTGCCCTTTCAGAAACTTTTTAGTTTTTTGAAATCTAATGATTTGGAGGGTCACAGCGGTCAATCAAAGATTACCCCTAAATTTTTTGAAAACCACCCCTAACTCAAAAAAGGGTGGTTTTTAGAAAAAAAAAAAACTTAGGAATGAAAAAGTTTTATTTTTTTATGCCGTATTAGATTCCAATGTCAAAACATACCCTTTCCATTTGATTTTTTCGAGATACGGGTACCCACCCCCCTAAATAACCCCCAAGGGATGGTTTTGGGGGGCTGAAAATATTTTCCCCGAATTCTTTGGGGTCGATATACGTTACACGTGTTTTACCGATTTTTCATATTTGCCTTAGTTTAGCCACAATAAAAGCTGGCCAGGTGGTCTGAAACACCCTGTATAACGCTATAGCAAAAGTTTGCAATAGACTGTTTTAGTAGAGCGATATATCGTATCGATTGCCGTTCGAGGGCCTCTGGTTCCAAACAAACTATGGTCCAATGTAATTTCGCGATAAGCGAACTTTTGAACGGAAATTTAGGGTATTAAATCAAACAATTAATGCGACCTTTTTGCGATTATGAATTCTACGTCCTCGAAAATGCTTAATTATTATGCCTGGTTCCTTGACTGTTGAAATCAATAAGATATTACTTACAGATTAAACGTTGCATTTGTAGGCTAGAATCACCCAAAATCCCGCTTATTCCACAACAACAACAATACCTAACATTTGGGCGATTCCAACTTCCAAATGCATCGTTTAATCTGTAATATCTGATTGATTTCGGCAGTTTTAAAGCGGTGGAACCAGGCGAAATTAAGCATTTTCGCGGACGTAGCATTCATAATCGCAAAGAGGTCGCGTTAATTGTTTTATTTAATACCCTAAATTTCCGTTCAAAAGTTCGCTTATGGGGAAATTACATTGAACCATGAGTTTGTTTGGAACCAGAGGCCCTCGGACGGCAATCGACACGACACGATATATCGCTCTACTAAAACAGTCTTGTTTTGTACTCGAAACTTCCTAACCGTTCTTCTGATTTTCAATTTGACCAAATACCGTCCATAGAGGCTGCTTTCCCCAAAAGGAATGACCCTCGCAGTTACATTAAATTGACGGTCTCTCATGATTGTAAAAGATACATCTCTTCTCAAAAAGGGTAACGCGGCGGCTCGTGGAAAGTGGGAACAACGGATTCTCTCCGTTCAAACCTGTGTAAAATAATCGATCCTCGAGAGTAATGTATCGAGAAATCGATACATTAGCATATGTTCAAATGACAAAATTATGGTAGCCAAAGAGCACGAGCCGCCAATGCTCGAGAGAGTTTCCAGCCCGTGATTCTTTGCCCGTGATCGAGTTGAACTGTCTCATTTTTAGAACCGCCTACATTTTTCAGGGTAGGCAAAAACGATACGGCCGCGTAGGAATAGTTAACTGCTTATTATTAGTAACGGGGCTTGATTACCACACATAATCGGTTCTCCTTTAGATTTTTGGGCGTGACAGAAGGGGAAGGGGAGTTGCCCCCTTGTCCTGGAAAATCGTTAAAGAATAAGAAAGACTGCGGAGTAAGGAAGGAAAAGAAAATAAAGAAAAAGAAGGGCCAACCACATTCTTAAGCCTTGAGAATTTAGTAAAATGGGGCTCTTGCAAACTTTTGCTTTAAGGAAATGAATAGTTCAATATGATGTTAAAACCAGCAATAGTCACAAAAATGACACTGAAAAATTCTAAAATCCAATGATAAACTCACAAAACAGTTCTAATGGCAAGATCGTATTATGGCGCTTCAACGCAGGTATCGTGGTAGATTCCTGTCTAATTAATTTGTCACTTTCTCTAGAAAAACACAGAGACATGCTTCAAATTAGATAGGTATCTCCCATGATACCTGCGTTGAACCGTCATTATACCTGATTCTGAGAGTGAATTTCGTGAATTTTCAGTACACGCATCATCGTCATTTTTACAGGTTTTTATGCAAGAATCAACTCTTCAATCCTGTGTAGCAAAAGCTTGCAAGACCTACTGTGTGTAATCTGTGTTATGATTCAATTGCTATACTTACTTACAGCTTATCTCAATAATACTTTGCATATAGATTTCTATTTTGTTAATTATGAATTCATGCATCAAATAACACGCAACCTCTTATTTATCGGTTGAAAATAGAATCTCTAGATGAAAATGGCGTAAATCTGGCTTATTTCGAAGTTAATTTTTAAAAAAAATATCCGTCGGTGAGCCCCCGGACCCCTCTCCTGATACTCCTGCTAGGGAAGTAGGTCCCTCCAGACCCCCCATTCGTGCATTTTCAGTAAAAAGGTCCCTCCTCTCAAGGGGTGAGGGATGAATTGACTTACCTAGCGAGCAGCCTAACATTTATTAGTGAGCCAGTCCGACCCTGCGCGGTTGTGACGAAATATTGTTAATTGTTATTATATGCCTTTCCGCCTTTGCAAGCGATGCTGCTAGGAGCTGACTCTTGGAGGGAAGGGGGGGGGGTGTCGTTCGAATCATTGTCGAGCCAAGGTCGAGTACATACGCTTATGGGTTTAATGGGCATTTAATATCATGAATAAACAGTTCCATGAATATTGAATTGAAAGGTAAATAAAGATCTTGACTTCGATCCCAGTGTAGAGTTTGTTTCAGATGTGAAGACACAGCTCAACGATAATCTTCGGAAAATTTTCGATTTTCATTCTTCATGTCGAAACAAAAAGTGCCTGTTACTTGAACCTTTTGATTTTAATGCGTTTCTTTAATTCTCAGTATGAAGAGCCCACGCTCGAATTCATTTTCGTTCATTTTCATTGTGTAGTTTGAGAAATGTGATTTGGAAATTCCAACAATCATCAGCAGGGGCGTCATATCAACTTTTGCTAGGAGGAAAACACTGATGACCTCTTTTTATTTATTATTATTCATTTTTATTTATTGCTTCTCAGGCGTTTCACCCCCGAAAACTTGACCATCGAGGTTTTCGATGGTCCCCCATGTCCTTTTCAATTTACGATTTCCAAAACTTTTGCGAGCAAAAACACATTTTGCACACCTTCTTCCCTAAGATTGAAAGCTTCCCTCTTAACTTATAAGCGCTAACTAAGACAACCTCTTTTTTTTCCGCCTCTCAAATTTTCCTTAAATTTCGAGTGCCAAATCCTTGGATTCAACTCCCCCCTCACCCCCCAAAATGACGCCGATCATCGATCTAAGTTACGTCTACACTTCTAAAACGACCTCTAGTATGCGATATCAAAAATATAAAATGAATCTTACCGAGAATAACGGGCGCCATCGTATCCGCGTCATAAGGTTTTGGCTGATCATCACTAATTACAATAGAAAACAGGAAAATAACTATAAAACTAATTACTCGCGATAAAATAACTGACAAAAGTTGATCGTGAACACTCATTGATTTGGATCGAAAGTGTTGGATCGCTCCGAGCGGCTGACCCTCTTTTAATAAAGTGAGTAACGATTAAGTAATCGCTATTCGCTAATAATCGCTTTAATAAGAAAAACATTGCCCGAGGCAACAAACATAGAGTGATGGCATAAACGATCATGTCTACCGGGAGAAGTTATTGACATCGTTAACAAAAACTGTTAATACAGTTGGACGGCTAATTTGTTAGTCTTTTGATGTCAGAAGCGTATGCATGTATAGTTGGAGCAGGAAAAGTCTTGTCACGCACCAAAGGTTTTTTTTGGAAACAACTCAAGACTCAAGAGCCATATTCCATTATTTACCTTATTACACAATCCCGAGCCTTCTTTCCTTATCTATCAGCGGAATTTTTACATAGAGTCTTAGTACGTCATAAAGGGGAGGTTCGCTTTTTTTTGCGCAGTTTGTAGAGAAAATTGTTTTCGAGCACAATTTGACCTAAAAAAACAAACAAAAATAAAAAAAAAGACCAAAGAAATGGCAAGAAGAAACGAAACTCACAGCTGAAAATCATTTTCCAAATTGTTGCATTTTTTTTTTATTTGGCATCGTAATTTTTTCGAAAAATAGTCATACATGTTCAAAAATGTGAGATGTGTATGATGAATTGATGACAACTTGTCTTAAAACATTCACAAGGATCTACTCAATCACTTAAAATAAGAAAACTTTTTTTGTTTGTTTAATTTTTTTAAAGTAAAACAAAGCATCCTCGGTGAAAATTAATTTGCGATCTTTTCATAGACACCCCCCCCCCCCCCAGCAGGTGCGATTCGTTTGTCAAGTAGCTTGGGCTCATAAGGGTTGAGGGAATGAGGGGCTATAATAAAAAACAAAAACGCTCAACAATAACAAGACGGAAAGGGCATTTTGTATTTTTGTAATGCTCTTAATCCAAATAGAGTGCGGAACGGACGGTCTTAGAGCCTGATGGGGATGTTTAGGGCATAAGTGAGTTACGGCGAGTTCTCACTGGACGTAAGTCACATAGGTATGCCCTCAACATCCATATCGGGCGAGAGGACCGTCCCTTCCGCACTCTATTTGACCCCAGGTAACGAAGACAAAGGGATGTTCGCTCGCTAAAATTAAGTGGATAGTGAAATACAGGGCTTAGGAGCCGCCGGCGGCGCGGCGCACTATGTGGTATTTGACCGAAAAAGTTGGCATAAACTGTTTTTACAGTTCTAATTACTTGGAATTTGCGACTCGGGGGTATTTTTTAACGCAAAATTCCAGTTTTGCATTAGTTTTTCAAAATTCGAAAATCCAAGATGGCTGCCGATAATTTTTTCGGCTAATCGGTCGGCAGCCATCTTGGATTTTTGAATTTTAAAAAACAGATGCAAAACTTGAATTCAGCGTTAAAAAGTATCCGCTGATAGTGAGTTTCAAGTCATTTGGACGGTATTGCCAAATTTCACTCGTCGCCTCTACAACACGTGAAAACGAGAATTTCGTGCAAAAACGCAAAATTCGAACTAATTTTCCCGGAAAAGCCGCATTTTTCCGCAACTTCTGACTTGAAGGCCTATTAGTACGCACTAAGGACTACCATTTCTCATATATATACCCGCGGGATGTGGCAGGATGTTTGAACTTAAGTTCTCTTGAAAATCGGAAAATTTACGTTTTCAGCTAAAAACTTTGAAGTAGCAAAAAAAAATAGCAAATTCAAATTAAAATTGGATAAAATAGGTATAAACTGATTGTAAATACCTTCAGGAAGACGATCCATGTATAAACATTTTGTTCTGACTTCATTTGAAACACTTTTTTTTTTACTTTGATTATATAGTCTCGTGCTGAGGCTAAATTTAATGGTGGTAAAACTGATTTTTCCCCTGGTGGATTCTAGTTGAATTAATCTAGTTTAGACCCGCTAAACACAAGTTTCTAATGCAAAAATCTATTTAGATTCCGAATATCACGACAGTTTTTTCCAATAGCTACTTTTTTTTTTTTTAGTTTATGCCAGCTTTTTTGGTCAAATACCACATAGTGCGGCGCGGCGCGCCGCCCGCCCGTACACGCGAATCACCGAGCGGCGCGAAATTTAAACAGACGCGTGGTCGCCGGAAACGAAGTATATAGAAAGGGATGGAATGCAAGTGACTGCACGAGTCCAACCAGTTGCATGCCATCAAAAAATTGCATGTCTTTTTTGGAGCAGCGGTGTTTACAAGTCTTCACATTTTACTGGAAATAACGGGAAAAAAGGAGAAAAAACCAAAAAGTTTTACTAAAAACCTTATCTGCGTCGGATCGGACTCGCAGATAAGTCTGAGTGGGTGCATGGTGCATGTGTGGTAGTGGGTGGCTGGGGGACATTTTGAGTCCGATTTCCTGTAAATTATTATATATATAAAGCTGTCGTCCCTCCTAAATGTTTTTTCCATTTCCCGAAAATTGGCCGAAGCGATTTCCCTCAAATTTGACACGATGATTCCTTAGGGTATTTAGAAAAAATCTGTCCGAACAGTTTTTGAAAAAGTCGTCTGTGAGCGCCGCAAAATAAATTTTAAAAGTAAGAGTGAAAACTCATTTTCGCACGACGCGCGGACAGCGAGGTGACGAGATGCTCCGCAGCTCCGCGCCATATCGCCTGAGCTGGATTCTCTGATCTGCCCCTCCCCTCCACTCTACGCTCGGCAGAGTCTCACCTTATCAGTTGACGAGTCAGTGCAGCGAGAGCGGTGGAGGGGGGAGGTTCGTTCGTCGCTCATCTCTTGCGCACTGATTACTTCGTTCTTTCTCCAAAATTTTTCTGTCGCTCGCCTCGCCCGCACCCGCAACCTTCTCTCTCACTCCTTACGGACGCTCATCTCTCTCGACTAACGCACTCCCATTCTTCGTATTAACCATTCGTTTGCCTTTCTTCTTCTTTCCTCTCTTTTCATTTTATTCTTTAAATTTTTATCATTTCGACTTAAATCACTCGGGATCGTTGAATAACGTTCCTAATATTTTGCAGTATGCTCTTGATTTAATTTTTTTTTTATTTTATTATTATTATTTTTTTTTTTTAAGAAAACATTCTTAGCGCATTGTGCATTTATTTTTTCCGTGAATTGTCACCGTTATATGTAACCTTTAAGCACTCGCTTCTCTTTTATAATTCCTCTTCGATTTTCAACGCTTTTATTTTGGTATCCTCCGCGTCTTATTAGTTCTTTTTACGCATTGCCCGGCAATATCTTTTTTTTTTTATTTATTTATTTAATACAAGAAAGTGCAAGCGCTTTGCGCTCACATTCTTACATTTTCATCTCTTTAATTCTCAGCACCAATACTCCGTTTCATTTTATCATTTTTTACCAACTACCAACTAGCCCGTAACCCTAGAATGCTGGCCGTGGAGGGCGCCCGTAGGGTGCATAGAACGGCTAGTACTATATAAGTTCGATCAATCGAACGCGAAAAGTGATATTGGCCTCTGGTTTGCGGCGCATTGCTTGTGATTTGGTGGCCTTTCTGACGAAGTGAAAAAACATCGGAGTTACCGAACCGTTCGGTAACAATTTGAGAAAAAGGGAATTCGAAAACGAAAACAATAGACCCGCTCAAGGTGAGTGTAAAAAAGCTAAGTTTACGCACTCGGTAAACCATACATTGTTCGTCACAACATCAGTTTCAAGAAAAACAACAAGGTAGATGGAGAACAGGTATGGACAACACTCTGAGGCTGGCTCTGATTGGTTGCGAAAAAAGCGACTCCGCCGCCATTTTTCTGACCGCGCGATTCAAATTTTGATTTCAAATCTTGAAAAGGAAAGTGAACAACGTAATTAATGATGTTACTCCATTCTATAGTCACAACATTAACATTTAAAGATAAAAATTACATTTCATTGGTCAAATAAATAAAGTATTGCTTCATATAAACTTCCCTTTCAAACCTAACCACAAACAACAATGCAAGATACACAGTGTAAATTGGAGACAAGATGGCGGCGAAGTCGCTTTTTCCCAAGTGGCCACGCCCCGCCCCCTGAGTTGCGTGTTGTCCATACCTGTTCTCCATATACCTTGGAAAAACAAGTTTCCGTTTCCGGTTTTCTTAGAGCTAGGCTTTTATCGTTTCTAAACCGGAAACTTATACCTAGTATAATTTTGTATTGAAAATGCGGTAACGCTCTACATCAAATTTCGTTCACGATAACTGGCCTCCGTGCTCGTTAAAAACAGTTCGATTAAACAGAGTAATCGCTGAGCCGACATTAACCGCAAACAACATTGGTGATCAACTGTTGCGCGTTGAAGCCGAAAATATGTCATCAGTGTTTGTCGAAGAAATGCTGTTAATCGTTTGACGGCCCGTCAAAAAAATCCTTAAAATTCCTTATCAAACATCAGTAAGTATAAAAATCAACAGTTTGTTGCTACACATACTTAAGTACTTTTGAATTCTATAAAAGTGTAAATTGTTGTCTTACCTGCCTCGTTAAGCGTGTACTCATGATCTAAGTAAACAGGTCGGTCCGTCCCGACCGGAAACGGGATTGAGTGTGCCATCGCGTATATTTCGACTACCAATATGACGGAGTAAACAAAAACGCTGACAGACTGTCTTCGAAATGTAATTTTCCTCATATAGTTGATCAAAATGTTCGATAAATGACTGAAATTTATTTATTAGGGTTCTAGAAAGAATTGCATGCCTTTTGGCTCTGTTTTATTGTTCAATAATGTGTGCTTTCTGTAAAATAATGAGTGACAATATCACCGCGCCGCGCCGTTGTCAAATTCTCATTTGCCCATTTGCCCAAAGCTGATATATTACGTTATAAAAGTTAAAATATAATGTTGAGTGGCATGAAAATATTTCTTAGATTCTAGTGAACAAGTTTCAGTCACTTATGGAACGTTTTGATCAATCGTAAGAGAACAATTTGTATTAAACGACAGCTAGTCGGCTTTGCGCCCCCCATTCTCATTTTGCCCAAAGCTGATGTATTACGTTGTAAGAATAATAATATAATGTTAAGTGGCATAAAAATCTTCCTTAAATCCTAGTGAACAAGATTCAGTTACATAACGGACGTTTTGATCAATCATATAAGAGAGAAATTCGTATTAAACGACAGCTAGTCGGTATTTCTCCATAAGCCGCCCCCATTATAAAAAAATTCTCATTTGGGCAAAGCTACGTATTTCGTCCCAAGTGCAGTAACATAATGTTAATAGGCATGAAAATCTTCCATACATCCTAGTGAACAAGATTCAGTCACATATTGGACGTTTTGAACAACCATAAGAGAGAAATTCGGGTTTAACGAGAACTAGTCGGCATTTCTCCATAAGCTTCAATGTTAAAAAAATCGCCTCTTGGGCAAAGCTGCCGTAGTGCAAACATAGGGGTTGGCGTTTCCGGTGAATCGCTATCGGACCGACCTGTTTACTTAGATCATGCGTGTACTTACCTACTGAGGCCTAATGACGTAGCAATAGACCGATTTAGTGCGCCGCAAAGTCTGTAGTGGAGCGAGGTTTATGAAAGAGGCCGGACATGGTTTGGCTATTTTAAATTATATCTTTGTTAATACGCAACGGAGAAGTTTGAAAGTGATTACATTGGTTAATTTATTGTTAAATTTCCAGTCAGACCATGGGTGTAGCTACTGGGGCAGTTGCAAGGGTCTGAAACGTTGTGTTTTTTATAGAGAAAATTATAGTACTTGGTGAGTTGAGAACAAAGATGCCTTTGGTTTCTACTTAAGTCCCATTGTTCCGAAGATGATATTTTGGCCCAAAACACATTGTTTTAAATGGGAATTCGCGTAGTGACGTCACTACGCACACGATTTTTTACAACTTAACACGTGTACGTGTATCTTCAAAACCGGGACACTTAGGAAAAAACCAAAGACACCATTGTCCTTAGCTTATCAAGTACTATCATTTTCTTGATGAAAAACACACAATTTTAGACCCTTGCAACTGCCCCATTCTAAACCAATTTTGCTCGTTTTTGGCGCAAAAAAATCCATAAAAAATTTTTGCAGGTGCTGACGTTATTGGATTTTCCGTTTTATCTATGGTTTCAGTTTAAAACGCCAAAAACACAACTTTTCCGAAAAGCGACTGGTGGCGCTAGCGGCTGGTGGTTTTCGGATTGAAATCTAGAAGATTTTTGTATGGAATCACCTTAAGGTTACATACAGGGTGTTCTCTTTATCCCTGGTTTTTTTCTTGCCAATTGAGATAAAGAGCTGCGGTTTGGACCATTCTTCGTCATTTTCAATTATTTTTTTTTTCTTTTTTGGTCAAAAACCCCTAGCCTTCCTAGGGGGGCGCCCAGGGGGGCTATCTCAAAAATTTCAAACAGCAACCCCTATCTTGTGATACATCGTTTGAAAGGGCGTAAAATTCTAAGACTTTTGGCGCAAACCGGAAGTTGATTTCGTTTTTCGTTTTCGATATATCAAATGTCAAAGTTCGCTTTGGACCCATTTTCAAAAAATCATTACCTACTCTTATTACCTTACATTTTGGAAAGTCGAAATTAAAAAAACTGTGGATCCAAAGTACTCTAAAAAGCAAGCACTTTTCAGAAAACGAAATGGTTCTGTCATAAAATTAGTCCAAAATTGATTTTTGAGCCCCCAAAATTGTCTTGAAATTTTTGCTCCTAATAGGGCTTTCTCAAAAAGTCCCTTGCGCGACCCTATTGAATGATACGTCGATCGAAAAAACATAAAAAACAGAGCATTTTGGCGCAGTCCGGATATTGATATCGTTTTTCGTATTCGAGATATCGAATATTAAAAGTTCAATTTTCACCTATCTTCAAAATTACTGCTTTTTGGCCACTTTTCGACAATCTCAGACCATAGTGTGGTGGCGCGATGTCTGATTTTTACGACTGCACCAAGGCAAAGGCGGATCCAGCAATCTGGCAACTGTGCATTGTCCCCATTTGAAAGCATGAGAAACAATCGATTAGTAACAGGGCCATATGGCCCCCTCAAGATACGATTGTTTCTCATGAGTTCAAATGAGATGAATTAGGTATGGTTGCCAAATTGCTGGATCCGCCCATGCCCTAAGAGAAGGTATCGAATCATCTTAATCCTTTCAGTACCACACCCGATTATAAGTATACTTGTTTCTGTGACTAGACCTGCCGCACACAATTTCAGGGGGTTATTCACAATAATTGCTACTCCAAAATTGTAAACATTTGAAAACTGGTGTTTCTTAGAGCGCCTTCAATCTATTGTGTATGCAAAATCAGCACGAGGAATATTTCACCAGGGCTTGGAAGCTCTGGAGCCGTAGTTAGATCTGAATTTTATGTTCTGCTCGGCAGAAAACTGTGGGAATACTAAAATGAGTTACAATCATTAAAATACTGAATCCAAAGGCCCTTGCACCAACCGCACTTGATTTCAAATATTCGATTTCTAGTAATTGCGTTGGGAGCTCTTTAAGGAGCACGGCTTCCAAAAAGTGCTCCCTAAATAGCTCGCAACGCAATGGGGCTCTTGCAAACTTTTGCTCTAGGGGATTGAAGTGTTGATACTTGCATGAAAACCTGTAAAAATAACGATGAGTACCTACACTGAAAAATCACGAAATTTACTCTCAGAATCGGGCTTAATGGCGGACAGACGCAGGTATGATGGGAGATTCCTATCTAAATACACATATCTCTGAAAATACACATATACTCATAACATATCTCTGTGTTTTGATCCCCCATGAGGCAGTTGCAAGGGTCTGAAATTGTGTGTTTTTTATAAAGAATATTATAGTACTTGATGAGCTGAGAAAGAACAAATGTGACTTTGGTTTTTTCCCAAGTGTCCCAGTTTTGTAGATAAACACGTGTAAAGTTGTAAAAAATCGTGCGCGTAGTGACGTCACTACGCGATATTCCCATTTAAAACAATGTATTTTGGGCCAAAATCTCATCAATGGAACAATGGGACGAAATCAGAAACCAAAGGCATCTTTGTTCTTAGCTCATCAAGTACTTTCATTTTCTTTATAAAAAACACAACATTTCAGACACTTGCAACTGTCCCATTGCGCCACTGATAGCAGGTGCGCTCTATTTAAGAAATTAACCTTGCAGTCTAATGGAGCTGTTGCAAACTTTTGCTACAGGCTTTTCAATAGTTGATT
This sequence comes from Trialeurodes vaporariorum, assembly GCA_011764245.1. Lineage (NCBI taxonomy): Eukaryota > Metazoa > Arthropoda > Insecta > Hemiptera > Aleyrodidae > Trialeurodes > Trialeurodes vaporariorum. The sequence goes on from VMOF01000001.1 coordinate 38,295,471, forward strand.
ATGGGGTTATACCCTGTAAAAATAACGATTAGCGCACTAAAAAATCACGAAATCCACTCCTAAACTCACAAAATGCTTTTAAACGCGAGACCGTAATGGCGGCCGGGGCCGCGGTTTTCATTGGGCTTCCCTATCTTCAATCAGCGCCATCTACACGATGTGTTCTCGCAACACCACACAAGAAGAAGAAGAAGAGGCATACAATTGCCATAAGAAAACCGCGGCCTCGGCCGCCATTACGGTCTCGCATTTAAAAGCATTTTGTGAGTTTAGGAGTGGATTTCGTGATTTTTTAGTGCGCTAACCGTCATTTTTACAGGGTATCACCCCATTATCAACTATTAATAAGCCTGTAGCAAAAGTTTGCAACAGCTCTGTTACAATTTCCTCTGAAGGACACACGTACATGCTGTTTTATGAGGCCCCCCTCAGTCTGGATACCGCCGCTTATCTAATAGTTGACGTCATCCGTAGAGACAGGAAATAACATACAGACGTCATCCGTCATAATAGACAGGAATCTCCCATGATACCTGCTTTGAACTGCCATTACGATCTTGCGTGTTTACTACTGAGTTTTAGACTTCCTTAGTGTGATTTTCGTGATTTCCGCTAGTCTTTACATCAGATTGGACTATTTTTTTTGCTCGTAGCAAAAGTTTGCAAGAGCCCCATTACTAGAAACCGAATATTTGAAATCAAGTTCTGTTGGTGCAAGGGCCTTTGGATTCAGTTAATTCAGTATTTGAATGATGAATTGTCACTCATTTTAGTATTCCCACAGTTTTCTGCCAAGCAGAACATAAAATTCAGATCCAATCACGGCGCCCGCCGCACAGTGTTTTGAATCCGGCGCGGCGCGGACATTGGGCCAAAAATCGAAGTCGTGTTTTTAGAGTCAAAACATGACTAAATCTTCAGTTTAGTATCCTGTGCACCCCATTTCGCCATAATTTTGGCTTATAATTCGTTTTTTGATACTTTTTTAAACGCTCAAAATATCACTTTCGGCAGGTTCCGATTTTTTCTTAAACCATGCTCCGAATGTATGGGTGTTTTCTTTGTTCATATTCAAAATTTTGTAAAAATGAAATACACCATTTTATTCAGCATACTTTCAGCTTTAAAATGAGCTATATGAAGTTAAACTTTTCTACTTTTACGACCTTGATAAGCTTGTTTAAAGAGTTGAGGAAAAATTTACGGTTTTTCAACTTTAGGCAGAGCTATAAAAAAGCCTTAAATTGCCTTAAGAAACGGCTTTCAGGGAGTGATAGAGTAACATCTAAAGAACAACATATCCAAAAATTGGCTGCCACTTTTTGCGACTCTTGGAGAAATCGCAATTTTTGTAAGTCGACCTCCGTAAAATTAACTACGTTTTTCTCTCGCCGCGCAAGCAACTGTCTCACGTCTAGGCCGAGCGGCAGAAGCTGCTTATGTGTTGGACGCGCACCGGAAGCCACTATTTATTCTGACTGGTTGTGCGGCTAACGTTTTGGCCTTGCACGCATGAAACCGGGGTTCGAATCCCAACATCTGTCATTTTTTTTTTCCGGCTTGCTCACATGTTTTGTTTAAATTTCCCTTTTCCCTTCCATCGTAGATACTTTTTTCCACTATTTTCATTGCCTACAGATGATGGCAACTTTTCATAATAGAAATATAAACGTAGTAAAAACCTAAATTTTCGAATTTTCGAATTATTCTTGATGAGGCATTTAATGTTCCAAATTTTATCTCATTTTCACTGACCTGAGCTCATTACAAGCGCTTTTGAAGAGCTATTACTGATAGAAAGAGTTTGGTCTGGGGGAGGGAGGGGGCTTTATTTCGTGTGTTTATAATGGAAGAAATTAGAAAACCTTCATTCTCGGATCTGTAAAATCATAAGTGTCGCAGTCGCGCGTAGCGTGCTATTTGGCAACATTCCAGTTTGGCCATTTAAACTCATTAAAAGATCGACGTTTTGAGTATTCGGCGAACGCCTTTGCATTCGACCTTTTACATGGGTTTAAATGGACAAAATAAAACGTTGCCAATTTGCACGCTAAGCCAATGAAGTGTAGCCGATGTCAAAGTCATCGATAAATCCGATCGATTACTGACAAAGAGAACATCAATATTACTCGATGCTTATTGTTCTTTGCTATTCCGGAACTTGTCTCTACATCCGACCGTTTCGTAGGTCAATGACCACGCCACAGATCGCCTTATCAATTTTGCACCTCGTTGATCGATCTGTAAAATCTTATCTGAAAGCTGCGGTGTCTGCTGATTCCATGATTAGCTATTGGGACTATTATTGTTTGTGATTTTTGCCAGGTATTATTATCTTTATTCATTATCATTCAAAATAAAATATTCATAAAATAAGTAAGTTGAAAGTTGAAAGTTGAAACTTACAAAAAAAAAAAAAAAAAAAAAAAAAAAAAAAAAAATCTTGAAAACTGACCATTTTGCGGCGGTAGAGCATTAATTCTATGTTTCCCATGGTCAACCATAGAAAATAAGATAAATTTGTACGTTTTCATTGCCATATATGACATTTTTCCCGCTTTCTTTCACCTTTTTTAATTTTTGTCCAGGATTTACTTAAAAAATACCCACTGTGCGACAATTTCGACCCTTCCTTTGAATTTCTCGTACCCAACTACGTAGGGTGGCATGGGCTTGATTATATTTTTAAGCGCTATAGTAGAGTTATATGCCAATGTCCGCAGGTCCTCCTTTTCAAAACACTGTGCGGCGCGGCGCGTCTTCGGAACGCGTCATTTTGAATTTCCCGCTACGCGACTGCCGGTGCTGAGCGTTGGATATCAATTCAAATCAACCCATATTTCGCCCAATAGGATATTAGTCAGTAAAGGTTTTGAGTCACTGTATTAGCTTTCTTCAGTGCCCCTCTCACTCCTGGAAATCTGGAAGGGGGCAGTCAGGGAAATCTTATGTATATATGTATAAGGCTGCATGGGCCACAGTTTGGTGTGTCTCTTTTTGGTTTTTGCGTTTTTCACTTCTCTGGTCCTCGGATTCAATTCTCCATACCTTCTTGAAGGTAAGGTTCCATAGTGACACTTGGAAAATAATTGAAGAAGAATTAACCTCGTTTCAAGCAGAAGAATTAAGGGAGCAATCCTTAATTATTCTGTTTGAACAATAACTCTTTCAATTACCCCATCAATAATTGAAGTGAGAAATCCTCCAATTATTATTTGTGGGTTATTTCATTAATCAAGCCGCCGAACTTGTCCTGTGCTTTTTCATACAACTAATTCACTAATCTCTTCCCTTCCGTGTTCTACCGGCATTCCATAAATTCCATTAACATGCCGAGCTATAGCTCCGTTTTCTAATTTTTCGCGTAATATCAACATTTGCTGGAAGTTAATAAAGACAAAAGAAAATTACTATTTTCAAAGAGGAACTCCGTGTATTCCTTATGAGTGCCTTAAACCCGCAACCAAGACCTAGATCAAGATGGCAAAGCCTATGACGCGCGTGGACCCATCATAACAATAGCCCAAGATTTTCTTATTAACCTAGTGACAAACAGGTTACTTCGACAGATCATCGCCCGTTCGTTTAAATTTAGAGTGTAGTTAACTATTCCTACTCAGCTGTGCTGGTTTTGCATATGCCGCGAAATGAAGGCGATCTAAGCAACTTCGTTTTGAAAACACCGATTTTGAAAAGTAAGTACTTTTACTGTCACCATTGAATTAAAACTATGTCGATTGGACTTGGTAGCTAGAATGAATTTACTCGGGTGTTAATGAAAGGGTTAAACGAGTTTCTCTCCATAAACTCTGGTTTTGTAGCGACCGATAGTTAAGTTTTAAAGCTCGCATGAGCTCTCACCTTTCCTCTTCATGTAACATGAGACATTTTTGACAAAGTTGCGGAACTCGTCACATTTGTGTAAATATGTTTTCTTCTTAATACCTCTAATTTGAGTACTCTGATGCAATACTTTCCTCAATTGACTTCGGGTAGTTCCTCGTCGATAAAACTTTTAGCTGCTTGTTTCCTGTAGCCACTAGCCATACGGATTTTTCTCATTCAATGGTATAAAGAGCAGTGCTCATTGCATCTTGCGCATTTGAAGGCGCTGCATTACATAAATAGTAAATCAACATCGTGAGATTTATGTTGAGCTGACCAAAACGTAGTAGATTTAACGACTTCGAAAAAATGAAAATGTACGAATTGCATATAACTCATTCGAAGGAGCTCCTCTTGCTCTTATGGGAGCTCAGCTCCTGTATAAATAGTAAATTCAACACCGCCAGATTTATGTTGAGCTGACCAGAGCGAAATCAATTTAACGCAATAGTCGGAAATGCCTACGAATTGAAATTCGCTCATTTTACGGAGCCCCTCTTACATAAATGGCGAATTCAAAGTCGTGATTTATGTTGAGCTGACCAAAACATGGCAGATTTAAACCCTTCAAATCGTAAAATAATGAAACACGAATTGCATATCGCTCATTTACTTAAAGGAGCTTTTTAAACGAATTGGAAGCCGTACTTTTTTGAGTTGAAGTTGGATTACAATTATTTATACAAAAACCGAGCAGAGTTCATGGGCGGAGCCAGCAATTAGGCAATTGTGGATTCTTCCCATTTGAATGAATGAAAAACAATCGATTTAAAGTTGAGCCATGGCCCCCTCAAGAATCGATTGTTTCTCATACATTCAAATGGGAAGATGCCGCAGTTGCCAAATTGCTGGCTCCTCCCATGGCAGTGTTAAGCTGAAAACACTAATATAGTTGATGAACATTTATTTGCAAATTCAACTGTATTCCACCGATTCCACCTCGGTGAACACCGTGAAAAACGATCCGTGATTACTGATTAGTGATATAAAGCAAAACTGTATCACTACAGGCTAAGAGAATCACAACACACACAAAAAAAAAAAAACAAACAAAAAAAAAAAAAAAAATTACCACATTCTCGCAAATAGGTACGCAAAATCTTTCGTGAGTTGTACTTTCCACTTTCCAACCCTTCACCTGAACGTTTTCTCCAAAAAGCATCCACAAAAGCTGATATTTTCCCCCAAGTGGAATGACCCACACGTAAATATATTGGTGTCCTCTCAGGACCAAAGCTCTGTCCCGAAAGTTTGCATCCAACGATCGTGTCACTCGTGTCGCGTCACGTTGCTCAGTTTTTGAACCGCCTTCATTTTTTACTGTAGGCAAAAACGTTACAGCCGCATGATGAGGAAAGTGAACTACTTGTTTATACAGGGTGTCAATTAAAAAAGGAGCAAGGCCAAATATCTCGGGAACGGCTCCGAATTTCGAAAAACGCTGAAACACGCGTTCGATTATTTTGAGGGGGACATCTTTTCAGGGGGTCACCGATTTGGGGTCCCTCTCTGGGGGGCCCCCAGGGGGGCTATCTCAAAAATTTCAAATAGCAACCCCTATCTTATGATACGTCGTTTGAAAGGGCGTAAAATTCTAAGACTTTTGGCGCAAACCGAAGGTTGATATCGTTTTTCGTTTTCGATATATCGAAGGTTAAAGTTCGATTTGGACCCATTTTCAAAAAATCATTACTTCTCTTTGAAAAGTCGGAATTTGAAAAACAAGGAGCCTAAAATACTCTATAGAGCAAGCCCTTTTTAGAAAAAAAAAAATCAATTTTAACAACAATTTAGTCAAAATTTGGTTTTAAAGCCCCCAAATATTTTTAACGTTTTGGCCCCCACGGGGGGCTCTCCGAAAAATTCCGAGAGACAAACCCTATCGAAAGATACATCAATCGAAAAGGCGTAACAAACTGAGCATTTAGGCGCAAACCGAAGGTCCATATCGTTTTTCATATTCGCGATATCACATTCTGTAAATCGACATTTGACATTCGATATCTCGAATATGAAAAACGATACGGACCTCCGGTTTGCGCCAAAATGCTCAGTTTGTTACGCCTTTTCGATTGATGTATCCCTCGATAGGGTTCGTCTCTCGGAATTTTTCGGAGAGCCCCCCGTAGAGGCCAAAAACGTTAACAATGTTTGGGGGCTTTAAAACCAAATTTTGACTAAATTGTTGTTAAAATTGATTTTTTTCTAAAAAGGGCTTGCTCTTTAGAGTATTTTAGACTCCTTGTTTTTCAAATTCCGACTTTTCAAAGAGAAGTAATGATTTTTTGAAAATGGGTCCAAATCGAACTTTGACCTTCGATATATTGAAAACGAAAAACGATATCGACCTTCGGTTTGCGCCAAAAGTCTTAGAATTTTACGCCCTTTCAAATGATGTATCATAAGATAGGGGTTGCTATTTGAAATTTTTGAGATAGCCCCCCTGGGGGCCCCCAAATCGGTTACCCCCTGAAAAGATGTCCCCCTCAAAATAATCGAACACGTGTTTCAGCGTTTTTCGAAATTCGGAGCCGTTCTCGAGATATTCGGCCTGGCTCCTTTTTTAATTGACACCCTGTAGAACCAGTTTGTGCTGGGATATAGATTGCCTCTCACGATCAGTGCTATACTATATAGAGTCTTGGAAATGAATAGCTCGAGTCCGGGAAGGGGGGGGGGCACAAAAAAAAAAAAAAAAAAAAAAAAAAAAGGGAAAGAAGAAATACTTACCACTTTACCAGGGTAGCATAGAGGAAAATGATGGCAAAAAAACAAAAATTGTTCTAAAATTTCAACGATCTAATCCCATACGATTTTTCCAAATTGGAGTGGCGAAAAAAATTTCGTCGATCGATTCCTACGTAAATCAACCCAAGGAATCTATGGTGGCCGATCCCGCGACGATAAAACGTGTCGCGGACGAGTTATGGAAGATAATTCGGTACATTCCAAGTGCCTTCATTTTGGGAAGAATGCGAAGGTCAGAACGGTTTGTTAAAAGTGTGATAAGTCGAAAATGGCTGCTCCAATCCAGCCGAAAACCTTCCCAATCGATTCCTCAATTGAGCCTGAGTCGGAATGGATACTTTTACACTCATTAAAAAAAAAAAAATCGTCCCTTTTCGACCCCTTACGATTTTTTCATAGTTCGAAGAAAAATTTTCGAGTTAGCGATCGTTTCCTTCGTAAATCCACCGAAAAAATCGATGGCAACCGCTACCGCAGCGATAAAACGTATCTGGAAGATATTTCGGCACATTCCAAGCGCCTTCATTTTGGAAGGATGCGACAATCCACACAGCTCGTAAAAAGTGGAATGTATCGTAAACGGCTGCTTTATCCAGCCGGTAACCTTCTCAATCAGTTCTCCGGTTGATTCAAAGACAACATGCTCACTTTTTCTCATTTCTCATTTCAAAACAAAATATCCCCAAAAAAAAAAAAAAAAAAAAAAAAAAAAAAAGTCCAAAATAGCACGATTAATAGGGAATAAGTAGACCTTTCATTGGATGCACTATATTACACACAGAAAAATTAGACAGGAGGTTTAAATCTAATGGGGCTCTTGCAAAATTTTGTTATAAGCAAATAAATAGTCCAATCTTCTGTAAAGACTAGCAAAAATCACAAAAAACACACTGAGGAAGGCTAAAATTCAGTAATTTTTTTTTTTTTATTTATTTTAATTTGTACATACATGATGCCTTATCAGTTAGGCTATGATTCAGGTCAGTCACAAGATTATAAAATAGTTAATAATTCAGATAAATATAAGTAACATAAACAAATAAATGGTACATTAAAAAAATGTTAAATTAATTAATGGTAATAAACTCACATAACTGCTATAACGGGAAGATTGTAATGGCAGTTCAACGCAGGTATCATAGGAGAATCCTGTCTATTATGTCACTTTCTCTACGGAAACACAGAGATACGTCTCAATTAAGATAGGAATCTCTCCGCCATTAAGCCCGATTCTGAGAGTGAATTCCGTGATTTTTTAGTGTGCTCATCATCATTTTTACTGGGTTTTATGTAAGAATCAACTCTTCAATCCCCTATAGCAAAAGTTTGCAAGAGCCCCATTGTAAGTGAAATTTTACTGTGGCCATTCACAACCAAGGAAGTTGATAAACGTGGGCTTTTGAGTATTGAACTGTAAATAAAAGGCCAAGAGGAGCCTAAAATTACTCTGGTATGATTGAAAACTGAGCATTGTTAGAAACGAGTTCTTCATAAGTGCATAGGACCTAGCATATGTAAATTATAAGGCTGAAAAAATAATCAGAACAATAATGGTTGAAAAGAAAATAGGGCGTTTTTATTTGCTTAAGAACTAATATCACATTTTTAAAAAAAGTAAGAACTATCTTCACAGACTAGCAATCTTACATACTAACTGCACTTGTAATAAGAACACTTGCGCGAAAGGCTGCCCATTGCTTCTTGGACACGGCGTGGCAGTGGCAACTTGCGAGATTTTTCCATATAATTTCAGGTAAAGCAATCGATTTTTGAAGAGACTGACAGCCTCTTGGAAAATCGATCATTTGACACATATTTATATTAAAGTACCTATATACTATGAGAGTTGCGCCATGTCAGAATCAGTTTCTGATTGGCTCTTAGATTTAGGCTGTCACGAAAGTCCCACAAGACAAATGCAAATTTCGGAGGGTTTGTTTACTTTTTGTATAAGTACTCGCTTTTATTACTTATTTAAAGTAACAATGACCGCGGTAATTATTGATAATTTTTGCTCCGTTCTTAAGTCATTTTGGAGAACACTAGCTTCTTAAATAACGACAGTTATTGTCAAGGATCAGAACCTAACCTATTAGAAATAGCGAAATAGCAGCAACAGCGCAGAGGCAAACGGCCATCCGCCATTTACAATTTGCCTCTTGGGGGCTCCATTGATCCGCTTCTTCTTCTTCATTTTGAGGAAGATGACATTGTGCGCCTCTCGTAGAATATAGGGACTCTAATTTAAATGGGGGAAAAACAGCGTTGCCAAATTTCAGGAGCTGCCACAGGCCACGGGTCAGAAGGACAAAAGTCTAAAAATTTAACTCTAAGTGGCTACCTAGAGGTCGCTTCAGAAGTGTACACGCACCTGGACAAATAATCTTTCAACATTATTTCTCCTTTTACAAAATGAAAATGAATGAAAATAAATGAGAGCATTGGCTTTTCATTGATGAACACTTTAAAATCAGAGGCAAGTTTTGTTTTGATTAGAAGAAATGAAAATTGAAACAGAGGCTAGATGCGCCGACACTTCTGAAACGATCTCTAATAGTCTTAATACAGGCAACAGGCACAGAAATTCACCTGAAAGTGCATATTGGGTACCAAAATTGGTATCCAATCAAACTCAAAGCCAATTGAAATAATTTAGATGTTCAGTAAAACTTTTTGTCAACAATGTAGATGCTTCAGAAATTAATTTAAATAAATTATAATCTAGCACAATTAATATTATTTTTTTTTTTTTTCAAAATTAATTTCAGGATCTTACATTAGTTAGCCAAAGCAGTTGAAAGTCATGTCCAAAAATTCTTACGGCCACTTTTTGAGGGCTCCAAATAAGGATTACATAAAATGAATCCAAAATTTCCTTCAAATATTTTCCTGAAATGTTTAATCCATGAAGTTCTATAAGTGAGGAGCTGGCTACAAGAAAGATTGGAGGTCAAAAATGCAACTTCAAAAACAATCTGGAAAAACTCTTTGCAAGGTTAGACTTAAAACTTCCTAATATCTGCTCACTATATAGATTTGATTTAAATTTTCAAGTTTTCAAGATTTCACCCCTCACAGATAGTTTTCACACCAGTCCACCTTACCTATTGGTTGGCCATCTTTTGGTGCTCTTCGTGGTGCACGCATGCAGGGTTCATTCGCCCATTATACCGCCATCTTAGGCTTTCTTTGAAATGCCTTTTGTGGGTTTAAGAGTGGATTTTCAGAATTTTTAGGCTTTCAATGTGATTTTTCCGCAGTTTGACAAAAGAATCGGCCCTCCATAATGCTGCAGTAAAAGTTTGCAAAAGGCACATTGCCAGATTGCTGGATCCACCTATGTTTCAGAGTGCCGAAGCCAAAAGCTGGTTATTAAATGAGCCCGTTTTTTTTCTTCTGACAAATAAACAACAAGACCTCACATTACTTGGTTTTTTCATTCTTCAAATATTCCGCAATTGAGGCATAATGCGTTTGTCGCCATTTTATATTATTACTGACAGTTTCCAGCGTTCGGGATCTTCCGGCAGCACCCGCTCCTGCTTCAGGATACCGAGCGAAGAAGTCTTTGATTTCTTGGAGTTTCTCTGGCGTTGAGAAAGACGAGCAAACACTAGGTATCAAACGTCCCAAAGCACGATCATTCAAACTGAATCTATTGACAAGGTACTCCCATTCCTTCTGGGTGAAATCCCAGACTATTTGCGTCCCTTCTGGATTCCTGGCAATTAAACCGAGGATGATGAAATAATCTTGAGAGCGAACAAAGGATTCATTTTTGGCACGTTCCATCAATGTTTCCAGGATCGCTTTATTTCTAGGAGTTGTTAGTGCAACCATAAATTTGAGCTTTTCAGATGGCGTTGGTTCCTCTAGATATTTTTCCCACAATTTTGACCAAATTTCCATGTTGGAGCTAGTTTTCATTCCTAAAGGAGAAAGGAATAGAAACAATATTACAAATACCTATTAGAAAAGGCATTTTGAAATACTAAACCAAGATAGTCAAAAAGACCCATGCAACTGAATCCCAAGCAACCAGATCGTAAAGTTTGTCATGCTACTTTTTCTGTAATAACTACAAACAAGGGTAGAACTTTTGAGAGTCAAATATGATGCTTTTGACTTAGAAATTGATGTTTTGAAAACGTTTCATTCATCCAATAAGTGTGAAATAGACTGATAAAAGAAATTTCCAAAGAAAAAAATAAAAACAAAAAATGTCGCAAAGCAATCACAAATCTCTCATTTATAATTTCAATAGTAACGGAGAAATACTTTTAAAAGAGTACCAAGAAAGCCGCAAAAATTTTCCCTGTAAATAAATCTTTTTTCATAAAACTGAATTTCTTAATTACCTGTGTTATAGACAATGGACCGAAGATCAGGGCGAGGTTTTGGCCCATTCTGAGTGAGCCAAGAAAGAAATATTTCATTTGCTTTTTTCGTACATTCTGAGATTTCCAGAAGACACGCTAGACTCAACAATGTGCTTTTGAATTCTCTAAAACAAAATAAAATTGGGAAAAATTATGAACAAACTTTTACATTATTATTTATTTTTTATACTTTCATTATTCTTTTAAAGATCGCTAGCCTACTAGAATTTTTAAACGTAATTAGATCAGAGCAGTTGCATTTTGAGTATCAGAATTTGGCAAGTAATGTAGTTAGCTACCGATTGGTGCCAAATAGGGTCCGTTTGCCAACTTGTTCCCATAAGCAGCAATGAGAGCGAGAGAAGAACCGTTTTACAAAAACAGTTTCTCTCTCCCACTCATTACGTCTTACGGCACTGAATGTGGTCAGTTTGCCAACTTTTTCTCAAAAGCAACAATGAGTGCCAGAGAGAGACCATTTTCGTAAAACCGTCTCTCGTTGTTTTATGACGAGAAACAGACAGAACTATCGCACTCCAGCGGCAAAATTCAGAACTAAAATCTGCAAATTCAGTTTGAATAAAATATTTTTTTGAGTATGAGTTTTAAGAATTCAGATTCCAAACACCTTGACTGTTGCTCAAAAATACTGATATCTGTCAACTTAATCAGAACAGAAGCAGGAAATTGTGTAAGATTAAACTCACCCTTCTTTGAAGCTGATGTTGTCTTTGAATTCCCAAATGTCTGAAGGGAGAACAACATATTTTCGACCAAAAGCCTGCAACCAAAATAGAATTGATTGTTACAAAACAAACAAAAATTTTAGAGGAAAAGGTTTCCACCGAGAGTCATCTGAGTGAGAAGCATTGATCATCTGAATAAAATCGAAACAGTGAGATGAATTTTTTTCCCTGAGGAGAATCTACTAGGGCCAGCACATCAACCGCCTGAGTAGAGTTTTGAGACAGCATGGTCATTGGTCAAGCTTCCACAGGTGGAAAATAATTTCAAGATGTTTTCAATACAGCATGTAGAAAAACTGTTCCCTAGGACTTTTTTTTAAACATAAACATGTGTCCAAAAATGCGCCCCTTCCAATTTACAGCGTTGCAAAATTTCCAAAAAAAAAGTTTGAAAATGTAGCCTTCACGGAAACTGTTCAAAGTTCACGAAAATTGTTGAACCCCAGTATTTTTGCACGTTTTTTTACATTTATGAGCTCAATATAATTCCATTGCTTCTCTTAGAGGCGCTAGGGGGGTCACACATTTTCAGAGGCTCATAATTTTTTAGCTGATAAAAATTTTAAAATTTTAATGAAACCAGGTGAAAAGGTTAAAAATCACGCAGAAAATGTACTCTTTAATTTTTTCTAGAAACGCATCCCTTTCCCGATAAATGGGACGAAAGAAAAATAAACAAGCCATGTTGCGCCTGAATATTGGCAAAAAAAAAGTTTGAAAATGTTGTAGCTTTAATGGAAACAGTTCAAAATTCACAAAAGTTGGTGTGCCCTAGTATTTGTACACGTTATTTTCATTTATGAACTCAATATAACTCCATCGCTTCTCAGAGAGGCGCTGGGGGGGGGGGGGTCGTCACAAATTTCCAGAGGCTGTAACTCGGAAGGGGTGCATTTTGGACACAAGTTTATTTGAAAAAAAAAGGTCTTATTTTGACCTGTAGAATTTGCCCTTAAAAGGTTCGGGAACAGAACACCCTGGAGAGTAAATTTAGCAAGGGGGAAGAGGGTCATTACTTTCAGAGATGACCAAAAACTAAAAAAAAAAATTCATAGCCATCGGACTGAAATTAACTTTTAGTGATCTAACCTCGGACTGATCTCGGACTTTCCAAACTTTGAAAAATCGCAGCTCAGTGGGGAAGGATTTCGAGATCCATGGTTATTGAAAATAAACTGTAGAGAATACCCCACGAACACTTTCTCACATCAAATTTAATGTGGAGGAGGCCGCCAGACCCCCCTTAAATATTCTGGGGGAGACAGCCAGACCCTCTTTCCATATTCTAAGGGAGACCCCCAGACCCCCCTGAAAAAAGCGTTAGCAGGAGAAAATAAAAATAGTAGCCTTATTTTGACTTGAAAACACCAGAATTTTCTGACACTAAACCAGAAACACCCAGTACTGTAAAAAATTCTTAGGTCTGTTTTCAGTCAAAATATTGATAAATAACAAGTTTCGATGCATCAATTGACATCAACATTAGCATCAAATCCATTCGATGTCAGGAAAACATTGAAACTTCGATTGATGCATTGAGCATTGCATAGGCCTAACCAAGATAGAGCCAATTGAATTCTTGTGTCATTGACAGACTAGTGTCATCATTTCATCAAACGACTGTCGTACAGATATCACAGTTCAGCTTCATTTGCAGGGGAAATAAAAAAATTTCCTGAAAAGGAGATTTCAGCACAAGATTGGAGAAAAGCTGAGATAAAAGATACGAATGAAGCCATTTTGTGAATAAGAAAAGTAGGACAAAATGAATAGATCTTACCAAGAAATCTTCGTAGGCCTCTGTGCCCCGTAAAAGATCCTTCAGATCTTTGAACTTATCTGAGATCAGACCTAGAGGTACTGCGTGGGTTTCTAATTTCATGTACTTGGATAGGGTTAAAGGAGTCGAGTATGGCAAGAAGTTAGCTTTCGCCAAACTGAACGCATCGTTTAACAAACTTGCTCTGTCTGCTTCAGTGAGAACCTGAAATTCAAACAATATTCAAAGGATTAGTACCAATCAAGCAACTTACCAGAAAAACAATGACAATATAGATCAGAAAATTACAAAAATGTATATTTTTTTTTCCCCAGAAGTTTACGTGTCTTCATTCACCAAATAGGGCCCAACAGATGAAACGAAAGAGAGAAGAAGAAGAAGGGAAGATGAAAGAGAGAAGAGTTACATCCATGTCCTTCAGCGATAACTAGATTTGAAATCGTCAAATCTTGTCACTTCCGCCGGGATTCGAACCGGAGACCTCTGGGCTAGTGGCCAGTTGCACTGACCACCAGACCACAGAGACTGACTAAATTGTATAATAAAGACTACACATCAGCCGATTGCGTGGTGGCTAACTTTGTTCCCGGGGACTCAACAGAATAACGAAGGGAGCACCATCTAACTAGGACCATACGTTGACTGACAAAACTTCAGAGCTTTAGGCCACAGTATACTTATCTACACAGTAGCTAGACTCAATGTTAGAGAATCGGCAAATGCCCCCCCTGGTGGTCGGAAGGTTGAACTAACATTTTCCATTTGATTTGCATTGGATGCAACAGTGGCGCACCCTAGTAGTCAGAAGGTTACAACTCAATTTTCCTCATTTGATTACATTGAAAAGCGACATACACCACCTCTTCCCTATAGAGTTTCTCTACTGTGTAGCTGAGTATACTGTGCTTTAGGCTTTTGTACACTATCAAATGGATTTGATCAAATTGCAGGATTGCCAACCTGAAACTTCCAAAATTCAAACATAAACTTGACCAAAACACCTCAAAAACGGGTTTCATTGGTTTTGTTGACTGTAGATTGGTGAATAGATGACACACCAGCCATCGTTAAATAGCTCTGCAGTTGTTTCACAAAGTTTGATCAACCGAACATGCAACGGTTGGCTCACCTGCCGTTTGTGGTGGATTTTGGCTCATTGATTGCTTGTTTGACAATCCTAATTTGATTGAGTATGAAGCGCTTTAGTTCTCACTAGGCAACAACACCTTTGCTCTTGCTCATCGGTTATCGTATGGTCCATTTGGATGTTGTTTTGTTGAGACCCCAAAAAAACCGTTGCCACCCGCTTGCAACATGGACAGGATAGATTGTGCGTGGTCTCCATCATATTTTGTCATTGGAATGGAACAAGGTTCTCACATCATTGTGCTTTCTTACGAAAAGTTAAAACTTGGAGAGAGCAACACGGACTAGTCCGCTCATGGCTGAGAATTAAGAAACACGTACATTCAAATTCACGTGGATAATCACGTTTATAAACAAGAAATTTGAAACTCAAATTGTTCATAAAATGTTCAAATGTTGTTGTCTAGAGAGTGCTACGAAGTCAAACTAAATTTGAGGTTATAAAAGCTTAATGTAAGAACTTACACTTGGATTGTTAATTAAAGTGTTGCTAAATAGATCCCATGCACTAGAATCATAGTTAGTACGGTAGTATCCGAAATTTCTAAAATTGATTTTCACCCAAGTTGTGTCAGTCTCTACAGTAATAGTGGCTGAAACAGAAAATGAATGTATTTAAGTATAGACGATAGCAAATTAACGCTGACTCTTTTCGAAAAAAAATTGTTCCTCTGAAAGGTAAAAGTTGGTTGATTGGAGGATGAAGCACATTTTAAATTGAAGACCTCTTCGATAGAAGGACGTAGAAGAAAATCAATACTTTTGAGATAAACACATCTGAAAGTTTCAAAGAAATTTTTACGATACTTTAATATAGGAAGGAAATAAAACCAAGATTACGTTATATCAATTTACTACATAAAAGTATCGAGAAATCACTTTGAAATGCGTTTTTCTCAAAAGTATAAATTTTCTTTGACACCCTTCTATCGGCAAGGTCTTCAATTAAACTTGAGTCAAACTTGAATCCTCTGACTAGAAGCAAATTTTAATTACAAAGTTGGGTGAAGATTCGAGGTTCGGAACTTTTCGGGGGACACCAAACGCCAAAGTCAACAAAACCACTTCCAGCCAATCAGGAGTGTTGTTTATTGTTGTCTCTCACCGGAGTTACTCTTTTTGCCTTTACCTCGCGGAACAGGTACAGCATCGGTGTTATCCATCATTGCCAAACAAACAGTTCTGAGATAATAAAATGCAGAACCATTGGTTCAGGTGAAAATCTTCACCCGAAACTGTAAATAAAATTCGCTTTGGAGGCACCTTTTTTTTGCGGCCGCGGTTTGTGCAAAATTTTGAAAATGCCGCGAATCGAATCCGGACCTGCAGTCCTGCACCAGTACCTCACGGTGCTTTGCTGATTGCAAAACTGCTGCGAAAACAAAACTTTACTCAATTCATCTGCAGCAAAATCTTGACAGCCTTGTAACAGCCATCTTCAGATAGAATTTTCCAAGTTAAGCCACAATATTTATACAATAAATGTTAATATACCACAAATACAAAAATATAACAAATTTAAAATAAGTAATTCAGAATATTATTCAAGTTACATATAACTTACTTGAGGATTCATTACGGGGTAGCCACACCATTTTTGGTTTAGGATCAGATGAAGTGTAGTACATAATGGGAACGTCCCATTTATCATCATAAAGATTCTTACTGCGGGGCAAAAATGAGAGAGAAAAAGTAAGTTGCAGAATGATAATCAGTTCAAGTGAAGATGAGAAATGAGCTACCTACATCAGATGTAAAATTACTTCAATGAACTATTGAATTTATTTAAGTTCTTACTTACTATTGCTTGCAAACATCTTCAGAGACAAAATACTCATTGAAATAATTCTTTCATGACCCCATTATACCCCCGAAGACAAAAAGAGTTAGAATAATGAATTTACGATAAATCTTGCACAAAATTTGAAACATAGAATTTGTTAAATTTGGAAAAGGATAACAAGCAAATTGTTGAATGCTAGATGAAAAATGTTAAATGGATCTGTTGCTAACTTTTGCTATAAGTAATTGAATAGTTAATTGTTACTGCTTGTGTAAAAATATCATGAAATTCACTCACGGACTCACAAAAAGACTTGAAAGTTTGAGGTGTAATGGCGGAGCTAGGCAGGTACCATGGAAGATTCCTATCTAATTTGAGACTTTACTCTGTGTGTTTCTATAAAGAAAGAGACAAATTAGATAGAAATCTCCAATGATACCTGCATAGCTCTGCCATCTTTGCTCTTAAATGGCGGAACAGCGCAGATTTCATGGGGGATTCCAGTCTAATTTGTCACTCTCTGAAGAAAAACATACAGAGGAGAGTCTCAGATGAGATAGGAATATCTCACCGTACCTGCATAGCTCTGCCATTACACCTTAAACTTTAAAGTTATTTTGTGAGACTGTGAGTGAATTTTCTAATTTTTTAAATGTGCTAATCATAATTTTCACTGGATTTTACTGAAGAAGAAACTATGAATTTAATCGCTTGTGGCAAGAGTTAGCAAGAACACCATTAAGGAATGGGGCTATTGCACACTTTTGCTGTAAGCGATTTAACTGTCGATAATGGCGTAAAAACCTCAAAAAATAACGATAATTGCACTAGAAACTTCCAAAATCCACTCCTAAACTCAAAAAACGCAGTTATTTGCGCGTGCGTAAAGGTGGCCGAAGGCAGTAACAATGGGAGATTCCCATCTAACAATACTGTAACTCCATCAAGAAGCGACCAATAAGAGACGATTTTCATTTAACACCGGTGTCACTAGGTGTTGCGGTACCATTCATCGGATGTGGATCATCACTCTGATGACTAATTACTCTGTGAATCATCCTTTTCAGCATAGAAAGAGTGACGAAATTAAGATAGGAATCTCCAATTGTTCGTGCCTTCGGCCACCATTACGCTCGCGCAAATAACTGCGTTTATTGAGTTTAGGAGTGGATTTTGGAAGTTTTTAGTGCCGCCATCGTTATTTTTTGAGGTTTTTATTCCATAATCGACTATTAAATCGCTTACAGCAAAAGTGTGCAATAGCCCCATTCTGTAGAAAAACTATGTATAAAACAGACGCTCATCCTCAAAAGTGCATACATCAAAGCATTATTTTATGTGTTGCTGATGAGTTGTATGGGCTGTTCTTTTTTACCTGACCATTGCTGGTTAGACCATTTGTCAGATACATAGAGCGACCCATTCAACTCATCAGAAACACACGCAATAATACTTTGAAATAAGAATTCCTTAGGACAAGCATACCAGCTGAGTTATACATGGTTTTTTCAAAGACCATCCTCAATTAACAAATTAAAATCGCTATGTGTGAACTTGTTAAACTGCTCAATAACTTATACCAAGCCAACCAACGGCTCTGTATGACTAAAATTGATTTGATTAGATTTGATTTGACTTGATTTGACAGGAAAATGATGCACATACCTTTTGGCTGCTTCAATGACGGACTTTGAATTTTCCGGAAGGAAACGCTGCTGAGTCAATGTCAGCTTATTGCCATCGCGTTTGACACTCACGATTGGGTATCCCATTTGATTGGTCCACGTAGCCATTACCTCAGCAATTTTTACATCACCCGCATATTTTTGTAAATGATTCCATAGATCTTTAGTTTCTGCGTTACCGTACTTGAAATTGGTTAGATAATCGGACACTCCGCGTTGGAATGGCTCCTGCCCCATGAATGCCTCAAGCATTCTGATTATTGAGGAGCCCTGAAAATTTAGCAAAAAATAGAACAGTTAAATAATAATTTACAAAGTTTTCGAAACTAATCACTGGGCCTCAGAGAAGAAACTTCAACCTTCTTTGCGGGCTGTAATAATGATGTTTGGGGTCATACACACAGCATAAATTGTCTTTGATCTACTGCCAACAAGATGAATGACGTCTTCTAACTCCCTATAATTTAAAACATCTCTTGTAATAGGTTTCTAAGTTACAATTGAATTAGTTCATGCGAAAATGTCTGTGGTTCATTTTTTTTATACTTGACTTTGTACATCACTCTTAACCCTTTGCCTGCTGAGTTAGGAATTCAGGTGCAGCCACCCCCCAGCTGAGTTAGGAATCGAAAATTATGCAAATTCGATCATTTTCAGATGGCCAAAAATCATTAGAAAAAAAACAAAAAAAATCATCCAAAATCATATTTGTTGATATTCCTATTGCCTGCTACGAACGAGTATACTCCCTGCAAAAAATCCGTACCCTTGAGGCAAGCGCGATACCGACAAACTTAGGTTAACTTGGTTTCGTCAGCTGAGCAGAAGCAAAACATGCAGAGAAGAAACATATTTTAAAATCAAGGGGCAACGCATTCTATCGGAAACACTTGTAACTTGTAGTTCGTATCTTTCCCGACAGAATGAGTACCTATAGTCTTATGTTTGGTTCAATCGCAGCAGCGCTACGGCCGGAAATTCAATGGAAGTCACGAATGCGAGTATACTCGGGCGTAACTCTGAGGAAAGATTTTTTTTCCGCGAGTATACTCGTTCGTAGCAGTGAAAGGGTTAAGAAAATGCTGCCTCAGGATAGTTACATATAATTGGGAAATGGAGCTAAAGATTTAAATAACTTTAAATAACTTAAATATTTTTCGAAACTCTACAGTTTCATTATCAACCACAAAAAAACATAAATTGGCTGCACCTTTGCTTACTTACTTGAAATGCGCACTGTTATATGAAAGTAGTAAATAAGCAAAGGTTAGGTTAGGATTCGTGTTTATTTGCGGCTGATAATGAAACTGTAAAGTTTCGAAACATACCGTGGTTTTTTCTTTAAATTTTTAGCTTCATTTCCTGATTACTTTTTATTTGTTTCTACGAAATAGTTTAAATTGATAGACTTACCTTGGAGTAAGAAATAAAATCGAATATTTCAGTGATCTGATCAGGATGATTCACCGGTTGAACGATAGGATGAGAACTGAGCTGACCATCAAGATCCAAGACTCCGAAAACATCTTCGGCTAAATGCTGGGTATCCTGGAATAATAAAAAGAGTAAGACAGGCTTCAAATAATTTTTGTTGCTTGGAAAAAATAAACTTCAAAAGAAGGTAAGGAGAGAAAGCATATCATCGAAGCATATTGAACTATCGTACTTTCATATTATCAGGTTCAGGTGCAAATTTGAGGTTCGACAACAGTTCAGTGGTTGAGTCTTTATAGTTTTGTAATTGTAAATTATTTCATTTCTATTGGGCCTAGACACTCTTTTCAATAGAATTTATTCATGCTACTGTTGACTCACAGCATCTCTTAACAAAATAGTACTGTGGACATAATATACCTTGGACTAAAAATTTTATAGACCATTATGTAATCTACACCAAAAATTACGTTGGACAGTAGATTATTTGGACGTAAAAAGACACTGGACATTTTTCAACTTGGATGTAAAATAAGATTGGACATAAAATAACATGAGTCATTATTTTCTTGCAGACATTTTTTCACTGTGGACATATCCTCTTATTTAACTTTATTTCCTACGACATTACTTCAAGCCACACTTTTACAAAGAGCAAAAGTAGATATTTTAAGGAGATTTTGCTACTCACTAACGCATGTATTGCAGACTAACGATGCGTGATTGTAGAAAACGGAACAATTTTTAAAGCACCAGTATAAAAAATAACACTGCCAGATTTGGCAAAAAATATGCACATTTGACACCATCAACACCCTGAATTAATTTTGAAAGAACCCCAAAAAAGTAACCCCAAAACTTAAAAAAAAAAACAAATTGTTTGCAATTCTAGAATGCCTTGAAAAGGCTGATGCTAAATGACATCTAATCGATGACATCTGATTGTCAATCTAATTTAAATACGCCCGAAAATAAAAACTACCCTCTACCGTTACCATATGGTAACGCTAGGGTGTTATGGGGTCTTGAGGGAAATTTGTATATTTTTCACCAAAACTGGCAGCACAAAGAAAATAAAGGGTTTCAGCAAGACTTTATCACTGCTACCAACATATTACACAAAGTAATTAAAAAGACAAGTAAACTTACAACATCCCAATCTGGATGAGAGGCTCCAATGCCTTTGAATTCCATAAAAGTGGCAAAGCCTTCATTTAACCAGAGGTCGTTCCACCATTTCATTGTGACTAGAAAGAGGAATACAAAGATTAGCTTGGTTGAAGAGATACAAAATTTAGGAAGAAAAATTAGAACTGATCGATGCCATAAAAGCAGCCGATTGTGGATACTTGAAAATTGTAATAAATTTGTCTCCAATTTTTTTTTAACATTTTATGATTTTTTTTCTCATATGTTTTTTCATATTCTAAGGATCATTTCAAGACCAAAATTTTTAAATTCTGATAATTAGTCCTGAATTTAAATTGCTAGAAATCAGGTTACATCCAGATATTCACGTTTACCGAATGTATCAAAACAGATGGCAGAAGTTTTTTTTCACAGAGGTTCTCTATCTTTCTTTTTTCTTTATCTTGGCATCAAACTGGCAACTATGTTTTTCTAAATTTCAAAGTTATCTCCTTTTCTCTTCGAAAATAATCCGACCTTACAGTAAAGTTTGGTTATTCTTATGCTTGGGGTTTGGGTGAGTAATTTTTCAATTTTTTTTCAAATTTTTCATGAGCATTTATGTGAAATTACAATTGAAATAGCAAAATATTTAATTTCATGAGATTTTCACACTCTGCGTATGTGCTCAAAAAAATTATGCAGCTTTGTCGATCTAATTACTCAAAAGACAAGTTCAGGCTGACACGTCTGTACAAAGCAGATAAATAAAGCAGATATTTTCAAACCTAGGGGTCCCTGAAACAATCAATGTGAAATAACCTACCCAGGTTTCCGAACCACATGTGAGCCAGCTCATGTGAAACAGTTAAAGCTACTCGTTTTTTGTTAGTTAACGAACTCTCTTTCGGATCATACAGTACACTAGTTTCACGGAACGTAACCAGTCCCCAGTGCTCCATGGCTCCACTGACAAAATCAGGGATTCCAATCAGATCTGTAAATTTAAAACAAACAAAAAAATGAAGATGAAAATAGAGGATTTCAGGAGAAGGAAAAAAATAAGTAAACAAAGAAGGAAAAAAACAATGAACGGCCAGGAGTGCAATAATATGTCTGTTGCAGACTTTTGCTGCGGCGTTATGGCGGGTCCATTCTAATCATATATAAATCACATTAAAAGCATAAAAAAGTCTCAAAATCCACTTATTAACCTTTGACAGGTCTTTTACAGAAAGCCTAAGTTGTTGGTCAAATAGGCGAATCTACCCTGCACATGCATGCATCCCACGAGCACCAAAATAAGACTGACGACAGCAATTTATACTGTTGGTTAGAATGTAAACAAACAACTCACTTCCTCACAGCACCTGATTTTGCGTCATTCTATAAGTCTCTTTTTCCAGGAAATTTTACTTTCTCTGCGTTTTTAGAGTTAACTAAGGTGAATATTTCACGTTTTTGGTTGATTTGCCTGAATTCTGAAAAGGAAACGCCCGGCAACGAGGCAAGAGCCTACTTTGCCAAATGCCATCGTCAGATATCTTTGCTGCTCGTAATGAATGCATTCAGGGTTGATTTGCCCATCTAACCACCATCTTAGACCTTCCTTAACAAGTCTTTTAGCAGGTTTATAAGTGGATTTTGAGACTGTTTGATGCTTAATGCTTTTGGAATGTGATTTTTACACGATTTTACAAAAGAATTGACCGTCCATAATGCTGCAACAAAAGGTTAAAATAGACCTATTGCAACTGATTCTCAAGATTGGAAAAAATTAATCATTTTTCCTAAAAATTGAACAAAAACTGTTTTACCATTTTTCTTTAATTTTTATTACAGTTGCACAAACGTTGGGGAATCACAGTGCAACAATTGTTACTACAGTGAAATAAACAGATTAATTAATGGATCAAAGCAAAAACATATTGGCACTAACCTAATTTAGGCAACGGATATTGGATGTTGAAGTATTTTACATAGAAATCAATGGCGTTCACTGCAATGAAATGAGCATACTCCATAGATTGTTCTTGACCAGATCTTGCATAAGTTGTGATAGGAACACCGCTTTTGCTGATCGGGGCGTTTACACTAGTGTTGGACGGAAAGTGTTTGAAATCACAAACAATGAAGCAAGCTAGGTACGTTGACATAGGCACGCTTTCTGCAAACGACACAGTGGTTAAGCCAGGCTTTGGTTTGTCAGACTCTTCGCCCTGAAGGGTAAACAAAATAAAAGAAATAAGCAAAGTGAATTAGCTATAAGTTGGATGGTTTTTAAAAGGGAGGGGGAGGTGCCTACTGCCCATGAATTCAGAAATGGGGCTCTCACTAACTTTTGCTACAAACGATTGAATCCTCTTGAGTAAAAGGCAGCAAAAATTACGATGAGCAAATTAAAAAAATTATGAAATTCACTTACAGACTCACAAAATGACTTTAAAGTTTAAGGCGTAATGGCAGAGCTATGCTGGTACACTGAGAGATTCCTATCTAATTTGAGGCTTTCCTCTGTGTGTTCCTACAGAGAGAGTGACATATTAGACAGGAATCCCTCATTCGAAAATGAGGATCCAATTTTTTATGGGTAACTTTACAAGAGTGAGCGGGATAGAGCATTTGTTTGAATCCAATTTTGATTGTGTCATCATTACTAACACAGTCTTTTAAAGATGACCATATGGAGCAGATCACAAAAATAAACACATTCATTGTGTGAGTGTTAACTAATTTTCTGATCCAACAATGCAAGCCACCGTTTTAAAGTGACATCTCAAGAAATTATATACTTCTAAAAACTATCGATAGTTTAACAGATATCTCGTTTGTTTAAATGTGATCAGGAAAAATGATCATCTTGAATTGGCCACACAAACAGTATCCAATTAGGAAATGAGGAGACAGGGCTAAATAGTATTTAGCCATAGTATATAATGACGGCATCAGAAAAATACTTTTAGTTCACTTTTCTTGAAAGAAAGAGTTAAGGTGATTCTTCAGCATTTAGTGCCGATTTCTGCCACCAGAGCGCTACCGTTGGATTAATGTCAAATTACGGGCAGAAAGTAATTTATATTCAAGAAAATAGAACGTAGGCTTCTAGATAATCATCTGAAAAATGTATCGGCAAAATATCTTGTCAATAACTTCAAAAATAAGGCTGAATCAACCAAAAAATGAACTATCGCATTTTGATACAAGAATCGATTTGCGATATTCCATCTTTAGGTACTTTCAGCCTTATTTTTGAAAGTATTGACGAGATATTTTGCACAATCGTTCTTCAGATGAGTATCTAGTAACTTAAACTCCGTTTTCTCAAATATAAATTACATTCGGACTGTAATTTGACAATAATCAAACGGTAGCGCTCTGGTGGCAGAAATTGGCACTAAACGCTGAAGAATCACCTCAACTGTTTCAATTTACCAGATTTTTCAATATAGCGGACGTTTGTGCCAGTCCGCTGAGATCCGGTAAATCGAAATTTTACTATACATACATGATTGAAAAAACAACCGCCTCGTTTACACAGGTATTTGCTTCTACTTATTAAGACTAGCTAACGAAAGCCCTCTCGGTCCTTCTTTAGCCCTACTATCTAAAAGAATCTATAACACTTGACTACGTTTAAAGTGTCTCATAAATAGTTACTGAAATGAAGAGGTTGCTGATACTGAGACGGAAATTACACGAAGCATGACATGTACTCAACATGAAATGTTACAAAGTTGCCACATATCGATTCATGTACTCATCAAAATCAGCTGAATTCAGTCCTGCGACAAAGTTGATGAGTGAGATGTGACACCATTGCCTGTGAGAAGGTATGGTCGATTGACCAAATAATCTGTCGAATAATCTGATTTGATTGCATCGCCAGACTAGACAGATAATCCGTCGAATAATATTTGCCCAACTCTGCTGATTGGTCCCGCCAGAGGGCTAACACCAATCTCACGCGTAAGAGTAAAATAGACCCGATATAAAAAAGAAAAAATAAAATAATACAATAATATGAAAATGATAAAAATAAATAATAAAAAAAATATTATTTTTATTTATTATTTTTTCCGATTGAAAATGGTGCTATGAGCGCACCAAAACGTCTCAGAGGTTTTTATTCATGTTAGCCTAGTTCCCAATTTAATATCTTACTTGAGTTGTAATAATGTAAAAAAGCAGTTACTTGAAAGAAGTTTAGCAACAACTAACTGTACAAACTTGAACTAACAAAAACTCAACGAGGGCGATAAGAAGACAAGTATCCCAGCACCATGCAGATTAGTTCTTTAATTAAGTTACGAGATGCATACCACTTGATTCATATTGGATAGAGCAATATAATTTTTATCAGCAGGCCGCACTAGCTTGATAGAAAACTTCGATTTGAAAGCTGGCTCATCGAAACATGGAAATGCTTGTCGTGCGTAGGTGGGTTCAAACTTAGACGTTGCAATTGCGCTGAAATCAGAAAGAGAGATTTGCCAATATAAACCCTTTATAGCATGGTGTTACCTTTTGGTAACATCAAAAATACAAGTAATCGTATGAAAACTCAAAAAAATTGTGTCACATATTAAAACTCTTACAAAATAGAGCACATGAAACTGTTTTATGTCCGGTGCTCGTCTTCCACAGAAAAAATAATTCATGGAATAAACGGTTAAGCGAATTTTTTATTAATAAGGTGTGCCACTTTTCAAAGCTTGTGAAAAATGAGATATATTATAAACTATTAAAGAGTGATTAAGGTGATTCCAGAGTTGATTAGTTCGAACAGTAGACACCAAGTCGCTCAGCTTAAAAAGTCAACATTTTTTTGGCTAAAATTGATCAATTTATGTGAAAAGTACAAATTTGAAGAGCGTCGGCATTTGCAAGCATACTTCAAGAAGATACCCTGAAAGCTTTAAGCTAAAACACTCAAAAATAAAGCCGGGATATTGGAAATACGACAATTCCCATAAGTCTCGATGAATTCGAGATAGACATAGTATCACTCGCACTCAGTAAACTTGCAGCAAAATGAAATTCCAATTTTACAGCTTTAGTTCTTAACCACTTTTGCTCGTTTTAGGCTCAAAAATCCATACAAAATTTTGCAGGTGCTGATGATCTTAGAGTTTGTGCTTAATCTTTGCTAAAATTAAATTTAAAATGCCAACAACACGACTTTTCTCAAAAGCAACTAGTGGCGCTATCCATCAGATTGAAACCTGGAAAATTTTTGCCTGGATTCACCTTAAGGTGATTTTATGGCAAACTCCTAAAAATTTTAATCCTATAGATGGCGCTGCATGTCGCTGGCTCCGAAAATAGCCGTTTTTGACGGTTTTTGGCTGTTTTCTCTGAACAGACGAATAATAGACAAAAAGTCGGACTGTCAGCACCTGCTTAAATTTTTGCTTGAGTTTTTGAACCATCAATGGGCCAAATTGGTTCTAAAATAAAGGCGTAACTATGCAAAGAAAAAATCATATGTAATTTGGAGTTGTATCAGTAAAGATTACAGGTTAAACAGAAACCTGTAATTTTTACTGATACAATTCCAAATTACACATGATTTTTTCTTTGCACAGTTACGCCTTTATTTTAGAGCTAATTTGGCCCGTTTATGGCTCAAAACATCAAGCAGGTGCTGACAGTCCGATTTTTTGTCTAATATTCGTCTGTTCAGAGAAAACAGCCGAAAACCATCAAAAAACGGCTATTTTCGGAGCCATAGTCAAGTAAAGCCATCTATCGGATTAACATTTTCGGGAGTAGGCCATGGAATCACCATAATATCTTTGATAAATACTTACATTTCTTTCCCTGAGGCTTTATCCTTGTAAACACTTCGATAAAAGCCAACAATCTTCCCGGTGAGTTTTCCACTGAATTCCAAGTTGATTGAGTAATTTCCGGGGAGTAACTCCGCTGCTGGCAGGAGGACCCAAAATTCATTCTTGGGGTACTCGAATGATCTGCTGACTCCAATAGACGACTGATCTGATTCTCGTAAGATGTCCGCCTTGTCTATGGACAGACCTTTCGTATGGAAGAAAATGTGTTTCTGCGGAGAGAGTATCTCCACTTTGGTGGCCACAGAGCCGGAGAAAGTGCCCTCATCAAGATTTGGGTGGAGTAGTATGTTGTAAGTCCCAGGGATGACATGTTTCGACAGCTTGTAACTCGTTTCATATTCTTCCCCATGATTCCGCTGAAACAAATAACAGTTAAGTAAATGAATTGACATTAACACGGAGAATAGGTTTTTTTAGTGAATAGACAAGGATGTACATTTATCAGTGCTGAGCAAAAATTATATTTTGAATAATCATGAATAATTAAATAAAGTTAGTCACATTATTTTCATGTTATTCCTATTTAGTAAATCGAAAGTTAACACATTTCAAGTCGCCATGTCAAGCCATTTTCAGCCTCTCCCATCGACTCACGCCACTGTGAGGCGGCATCGCAAAGTGGTTCGAAATGGAATGGAATTTCCCAGACATGATTTACGAACAAAAATGATAATTATGAACAATAAACAGCAATTTAGTTTGAAAATACGTAGAATCACTCATTTCAGAGCTTGAAATGATTCTGTTAACATGTTTATTATTAGAAGATATCAACACAAACCGGATTTTACAGCAGAAAAACACAATTATATTACGTCGGAAAAAAAATCCATACTTCGATCCGATGCGCGACGCGGCGCACGTTAGTCTGAGATCGTCAAAAAGTGGCCAAAAATCAGAAAGTAAATTTGCCATTAATTTAACTTTTGAAAACTTTCAAGACCAATTTTAATCATAAAAAACCACTTTTAACAAATCACTTTAACCGAGAAATGTTATTGGAAATTTTTAAATTAACCTTAAAATGAAGAGAACGATGATCTTTTGTAATGAATTTTAAAATGAAGAGAACGATGATCTTTTGTAGTGAATTTTGTTCACTGATTTTTTGCCACTTTTTTTTCGATCTCGGACCATGTGGCGGCGCGGCGCACAGTGGAGCGAGTCAATGGAAGGAGCCGGACATGGAAAACATTCTTAAAAATGCGAATTTGAATGTTTTTATCGTCAAAAAATAAACTGTAAAGGGTGATTCTAATAGGAAATTTTACAATAAAACGAATGAAATTACTTTCAAACTTCTACGTTGAGTATTAACTGAGATATACGCATTTAAAGTTGCGATGTTATGTCCGCCCTCTCCCATTGACTTGTTCCACTGTGCGGCGTGGCAAATCCGCTGGTGCTATCCACCAGTGGCGTAGCGTGCATTGTGGCAACGTTGCATCGTAACTATTTAAATCCACGTAAAAGGTCGAATGCGAAGGCTTTCACCGAACACCCAACAGTTCGATCTTTTTCATGGGGTTAAATGGACGAACTGCAACGTTGCCAAATCGCACGCTTCGCTACTGTGCTATCCACCACTCGTCGCACCGATCGGTCACGGTGCACCATTTGAAAAGGAGCTCTCACCTGCTTGATATCTGGCGGAAGAGCATGGGAAGCATACCGGATACAGGGATTTGTCTTTCTCTCTCTCCTCCCATTTGAACTTATCAACCCCTATTCAACCCCTACTTCAGCCCCTGTTTCCATGCTTCTCTAACACACACATCCAAAAGGGCGAAGGGAGAGAAGAAAGGAGAGAGAGAGAGAGAGAGAGAGAGGAGAGAGAGAGAGAGAGAAGGAGGAGAGAGAGAGCGAGGAGAGAGAGAGAGAGAGGGGGGAGAGGGGAGAGAAGGAGCGTCGAGAGAGAGAGAGAGAGAGAGGAGCGAGAGAGAGAGGAGGCGAGAGAGAATGAGAGAGAGAGAGAGAGAGAGAGAGAGAGAGAGGAGGAGAGGAGAGGAGAGGGAGAGAGAGGAGAGAGAGAGAGAGAGAGATGAGGAGAGAGAGAGAGAGAGAGAGAGAGAGAGAGGAGAGAGAGTGAGAGAGAGAGATGGAGAGGGAGAGAGAGAGAGAGAGAGAAGAGAGAGAGAGAGAGAGAGAGAGGGAGACCAATCCCTGTATTCGCCCATGACACAGACAGCCAGACAAATTTATGGGCAGGGGTAGTTATGATCAGATTCCCTTCCCGAGTCCGCATTCTACCTTTCTATCCAGTTCCAAGTTAACACTTGCAAATTTTTACCAGAATCCAGATTGGTTTTTGCGCTACCCCTGATCGTATTTTACTCGCGCTGTGAGATTCTTGAATGGAACCGAAGCAAAGAAAAACGAAAATTAAAACCGAGTGTCGTCATTAGAGAATCGAATTAGAAGGGCTTTGATTGTTTCTTATTGGTGAACGCGTGGTTATTCATAGTGTCTTGAAGTAAATATACTTATATCCAATGGACGATGACACAACACCGTGATGGAGAAAATCTACCGTCAGGATTAAGGAACCGAGCCAGGAATAATTCCCGACTGCACGATTAGAAAAACTTATCCGTTTGCGACGTAAAATATTGTACCTCTACACTTTCTGTGAGTTTTTCCCCTTTTTTCCTTTTTTTAATGATCCTGATATGCTATATTATTATTTTCCTGTTTTTTCAATCTTGTTGCCACTGCGCTCAGTGATTAAGCGTTCAATTTGACAACGTTACGTTACGTCAATTTACAGCTATGCAGAAGGTCTTAAAGTCAATGTACTTATTACTTACTTGTATCCAATGAAAAATGACAATGCCGTGCTCGAAAAAAACTACCGTCAGGCTTAAGGAACCGAGCTAGGAATAATAATTTCCGACTACAAGATTCGAAAAACTTATATGTTACGACGTAAAATATTGTACCTCTACATTTTCAAGGTGTGCTTCCTTTATTTTTTTTAAAAAAAAACTTGTTGCCATTGCGCTCAGTGGTAAAGCGTTCAATTTGACAACGGTGCGTTGAGTCCATTTACAGCTACGCAAAAAGTCGAATTCGAGGTAGCTCGCGGCAAACCTAATGATTCGATACTTTGTATGGATTTGAATAGATGAAATTAAGGCCACTTCCCGAAAAAGAGCCCATAAAACAACGGGTGTGCTCTTCCTGAAAAATCAGCATTGTGATTGAATAGAGACTTATGTCCAAAGAGCGCGCATCTTCTGTTTTACGGACCCTTTTACCGGAAACTGCTTCAATGGGGCTTTTGCAAACTTATGCTACGGGTGATTGAAGAGTTGATTCTTGCATAAAAAACTACAAATGACGATGAGTAAACTGAAAAATCACAATATTCACTCTCAGAATCGAGCTTAATGGCGGAGCTACGCAGGTATTATGGGAGGTTCCTATCTAATTTGAGACATACCTCTGTGTTTCCATAGAGAGAGTGACAAATTAGGCAAGAATCTCCCATGATACCTGCGTAGTTCCGTCATTACGATCTTGCCGTTACTGCTGTTTTCAGAGTTTAATACCGAGTTCAGTTCTAGACATTTTTAGTGTAATTTTCGTGATTTTTGCTGGTTTACACATCAGATTTGACTATTTATTTGCATACAGCAAAAAGTTTGCAAGAGCCACACGAATCAGCTACGAGCCTCGTACATTCAACGTTGTTATTAAACTGTACACTTCGCAGCTTATAGCTCCTTACGCAATACACAATACACAGATGCGCACCGCCCCGAGAGAAATGGTGCGATATTCAAAACTATTTTTATTTTCTTTTTTACTACAGTCATAATTAGACTGCGTACTTATCACTGAGTGATTGAGGGGGGGGAGACAAAAAAAGTCAATAAAAATAACATTTGTTCTCTGTCTACCTTTCTCCCTCTTCCTCTTCTTCTTCCACAAACACACGCGCACGCACGCACGCACACAAACACTCTCCTTCTCTTCCTTTTGGAACATAGGGAACGTTTCATCATGATTTTGACAAGGTAGGAATCAACTGTTTAGAGCATTATTTTTTAAAATTATTTATCTGATGACAGTTTAGATTGAGGATGTTGGACACATTTCTTGCAAAATTCACAAGGCTGTGCGCGACTCTGAAAGAACAAAATCTTTCTAGACGTTCTCGACTTTTCGATCGCACTATAAGTAGAGGGTGTATCATAAACATATGCCGTTCTTGAAGCCACGTATTCTAGAGGTCAAAATAAAATTACTCCCTCCCTATAATCATGTGTCCGAAAATGCGCCCCCTTTTGAGCCACAGCTCCCAAAAGTTTTGACAAATTGATGGTTTTTTTTTGGAATAGCGATTACCATTGTGAACCAAATGTTATGAATTTTGTGCCTTCAACGGTACAAATTTTATGTTACGGATTGGAAACAAAATTGTCTAAAAAGTACAGTCAGACCTAATTTCTGAATTTTTCGAGGTCATTCATGGATTCTACACTAAAAAAGAATGTTGAAAAATTTCAAAGATTATCGGTCGAGGTGCGCTTGCACTACTGAAACTACCTCTATACCATTACTGAAAGAAGACAGTTTAAATGTTTTCTGACAAAACAGACGACGAAAATGCTAAAAAAAAAAAAAAAAAAAAAAAAAAAAAAAAAAAAAAAATCAATGACAGTAGCTGCACAGTTTTATAATAATCTATTTTCCTGTTCACCGAAAAATTCAGTCGACGTTTCGTCTCAAAATAGGCTTGAAGTCTTCAATAGGTGGACGATTAATTTAAGCTTCAACTTACAAACTAAAGTACAATCTCAAAATTTGACGGATGTTTAAAAGCACTCTTTGACGGCACTTAACCCTTTGTATCCTGAAGGTACACATTTGTACCACCAAATCAACAAAGTTTTAGAATGTATTTTTTAACAAAATAATTTAACTGTGCACATCAAACTAAGTAAGCGAGAAAAGTCATCCTACTTCTTGAGATTGATAAAGAATTTGTGAGAAGGGTTTGTAAAAGTGCCGGATCTAAAGGGTGAATGCAAACATAAAAAAGATCAAGAATTTTTCGGAGCTTGTCACTTCAATTTTATCTGGCTAGCATGCACGAGTCCACACACTAGCTATAGTGATAGCGAGGATTTACGGGACGTGATTTTGAAACTTCAAGGTGGCAGCTATGATAAAAATATCTTATGGACATTTTACACAGGCTCGGTTTGTTTGCCTCATATTTTTTAACCTTAAAAGGAAAGTTGTGACAAAGTCACATTGAAATTGGTTTTAAACGAAAGTGCATGAGTTTGTGAGTGCCTATCCTATCTGGACACAGAAATCGATATACTGTACAGTAAACCTCGGGTTATCCGAACTATTTTGTCGATACATATTCCTCAATTTCACTCGCCGGTCACAAACGAACTTGACGCACCTCAGAGACAGCCCCTTTACCTTTTTACATTATACCCAATTTATAAATCGGATTATTTTAAACAAGTAAATGTCAATCAAACTTATTAGAACTCGCAGTCGTAAAATGTATAAATATCAAGCACAAAGTTTTAAGTATAAAATTAAATTAGTTTGCAGTATTTTAGTCGAATTTTCAGTCATTTCACGAAAAGTAATAACTGTCAGTAACGGACTCTGGATTATCCGAACTGACCGACCGCCAAATTAGGTACTTCGGATAATTCGAGGTTTACTGTATATATATTTTTCTGTTTTTCTGGAAAAGTTTGCACAGTAAAAAAACTTAACACACGACAGAAATAATCCAAGTTTTTTCACCTGGTTAATATTGGAACTCTGTATCCAGATAGCCACTCTAAAACACTTGCACTTTCAGCTGTCACACTTTGGGATGTATCAGCCTCTCTATTGCTACAAGCTCGTTGATGATACATTTAATACGGATGCAAACAATTAATTGTAGGGGCAGATGTTACCTTCTTAGGAAATCCAAAAGTTGTGCTTTTGTAATCCGGCATTTCAAGGATAGTTACACTAACTTGATAACCGAGTTGAGAAGCTAAAATCCATATGATAAGGGCTAATAAAGCAATCCACAAAAGTTTACGAGGGGAATGCGAAACGGCCATGTTCAGCGGAGAATGTGTGTTTTGTATATTTACACTGATGAGAACAAGCTCCGGCCTCCGAGGTACTATAGTGTGCAGTGTTGCAAGATTTGGTAAAAAAAAAAAAAAAAAAAAAAAATACTAATTTCCCGTAAGACTTAATGTGAAATTTGTTTATTTTTTAAGCCAAATATGGCAGTACTGCGAGTCATCAAAACAGTTGCATCATAACTCACTAATAAAGTTTAACGTTCTATGCTTTTCACAACGAGCAATAGCGATAGAGAGGGTATACATGTTACAAGTCCTATCTCAAAAGGTGACAGTATGGGCGATCTGAATCTGGTTTGACTGCCTCATATTTGTTGACTTAACTCAAAAATTGTAATTAATCCAGTGGAAATTGGTTTTAAACGAAAGTGCAAGTGATTCAGAGTGGCTATCTGGACACAAAATTTTAAGACAACTATCCAGGAGAGAAAATTTTGCTTTTTTCCGTTAAGTGTCCGTTTCTTCATGGTGCAAATCCTTCCAGAAGAAACAGTTATAACATCGATTTCTGTGTGATGTATGAGTGCGCCTTCATATTTATAGGTGGACTAAAACGGTACAGGCCCGTACGAATAAATTAACAACTTTCTTACCCACAACGCTACATCCGAGTCTCCGATTCGAATACTCTTCTCGAAAACTCCCACAGTTCGATCAATGGGAACTGTGACTTAGTGTGACTTACTTATATTGATGCGCCTTCATTTTTAAAGATATACTAAAACGGCACAGTCATGTACGAATAGTTAACTACTGTCCAACCCGCGACAACGCTATCCGAGTCTCCGATTCGAATACTCTTCTCGAAAACTCCCACAGTTCGATCAATGGGAACTGTGACTTACTTATATTGATGCGCCTTCATTTTTAAAGATATACTAAAACGGCGCAGTCATGTACTAATAGTTAACTACTGTCCAACCCGCGACAACGCTATCCGAGTCTCCGATTCGAACCGGGGCACCGCACCACCAATGTTATTTTAAATGGGGAAACAGACTTACGAGCAGACCTGTTCATCTCGCAGACTTTAATCGCAGACGTGGCGCAGGGCTCACAAAACGACCCCTCTGCTCTTCATCGCCAATATTATTTTAAATGGGGAAATAGACTTTTCAGCAGACCTGTTTATTTCGCGGACTTTTATGCATGCATGTGTCTCGGGGCTCTCAAACGACCCCTGTGCTCTTCTGGGGCATCGCCATAGTGACTTTAAATGGGGAAATGGACTTAAGAGCAGACCTGTTCATCTCACGGACATTTATGCACCTGTGTCTCGGGGCTCTCAAAACGACCCCTCTGCGCTTCCGGGGCATCGGCAATGTGATTTTAAATGGGGAAATAGACTTACGAGCTGAGCTGTTCATCGCGAGGACATTCATGCACCTATGTGTCTCGCGGGGCTTTCAAAACGATCCCTGTGCTCTTCTGGGGCATCGCTAATGTGATTTTAAATGGGGACTTTAAATGGAAGGGGGGGGGGGGGTCAATTCTTAACCCTTCAACAAGCAGGTTTGCACAGAAAAAAACAGAAAAAAACACTTTGGTAGCGCTGACAAAACCTTTGGTAGAAAAATGACCCAGCAAAAGACTTTAGTTGAGCCAACCAAAGGTTCTTTACGCTTAACTAAAGTGATTTTGCTGGGTGAATAAAAAATTTGGTGGGCCCAACTAAAGTCTTTTGCTGGGTCATTTTTCTACCAAAGGTTTTGTCAGCGCTACCAAAGTGTTTTTTCCGTTTTTTCTGTGTGGGTTACACGAAAGAAGGGAAGCAACAACTTGGTCGTTAGTAGGTAGTTAAATAATAGTACTCCGAGGCGTTCATTTTGCCGATCTCGATAATTGAAGGCACGATGTCCATGAGACATAGTATTTTACGAACACTGACAGGGTCGGACTGGCCAGGGCCGCTAGGCCGCAATCGCGGCCTAAAGTTTCGCTTTTTGAGGCCCGAGGGAGCCCCGCATGGGCCTTCGATGGGGCCCCCGAATGGATAAAATGGAAAAATTTAGGAATGAAAAAAGAATAATGTATCAAAGAAGACAGTAAATAGTTTACACGAAAGGGAAATCATTGCAAGCTAGTTAACATAGCTTAATATAAGGATATAGAAAATGCATCGAGACTGGCCAAGTCCGCTCTAGTCCACGATGCGGACCAACATTTGGAAAATCTGGGCCCCCCGAACGTTTTAAAAAGGAGCCTTCGAATGGATTAAAACAGGGCCCCCGATCGGGTCGAAACGGGGCCCCCGATCGGGTCCAAACGGGGCCCCCAAACGGGTTAAAAACGGGGCCCCCTAGTCCCCCAAAAAGTATCTAAAGAATAAACTGGGAAGAAAATAATAAATACTGACAAGAAAAACAAAAAAATGACAATCCGTTTAATTGCAAGCAAGAGGCGAGTCTTAGGAGTCTACCATTTTGTCTTATATTTTTTAAAAACTAGTTTTCCTTTTTTTCTTCATTTCAAAATCAAAACTTGCTAAAATTTTATCTCTATCTCATAAATAGTTACTCGGTTCTCTCCCAGCTCTTGCTGATATTTGGGTGGATTCAAAAAAGACCAAAGAGAAGCCCGCAACACTCTGGATCCTTTAATAAATCTACGTAATAACTAAATAATAAAAAACAGAGAACTCTAATTATCAGCTGAAAATAGCGTAAAGATTGCTTCGTTTTAAGTTAATTTTTTAAAAATGGTCTGAGGGGGGCCCCAGGATAGAGGGGGGGGCCCAAAATTGACCGAGCGGCCCAACAGGGTCGGAGCCAGTCCGACCCTGAACACTGACAATGCGGTGTTGTGTTTTACTGCCCATGAGACATCGAGTAACGAAGAAGAGTAACTCTGGGTGTGGTCTTTAAATGGTGGACCAATTTTGCTTGTTTTTGGCTTAAAAAATCCATTAAAAAATTTCGTAGGTGCTGGCGTTCTTGGATTTTGCGCTTTATCTTTGTTTTCAATTTAAAATGCCAAAAACACGAATTTTACCAAAAGCGACTAGTGGTGCCATTCATTGGATTGTAATTGGGAAAAGTTTTGCCTGGAATCATCTAAAAGAGCAGTGAAAGCCATCTACACAGAAAAAACAGAGAAAATC